>BROG01000325.1:0-600000 GCA_030159075.1 Atrina japonica | reverse complement strand
AGTAAAACTTGGCCCATGTTTCCATTTCCGTAGGTGGTGTCAGACATTTTCGGAAATAGCCTACCAATGCATTTTGGGTATTACCTTGGTTTGGCTGTCCTTTATTCCTCTGTATAAACGAATGACATGAAAAAGAAACAAAAATTCGCAAATTATATAAGTTAATACTCATGAGAAAATAGAAAATCGTAAACCTTTATCGCGAGGTTTACCAAAATGGACGACCGCGTAGTAAGTCAAAAGGCGCATGGTTTCGTACCTGATCAATGCTTGCAGACATCACACTCAAATCTACAAATACAATTGTCTTTAAAACAAAAATACTAGTCTTTTGATAGTCTAAAAGTTAAAAACTTTCACAATATTACAACTGTCTTCTATGATCTTCTTAATTTGTAGGCTCAATTCACAACAAAATAACAACGAAAATGTGTTTCCTCTACTCCCGAACAATGGCGGCCGCATTAATGCCTCGTTCCCGCTAGTGTCCACGTGACTCAAAGTTGACGTCAACATTTGTAAGGTTGAGCAGGTGCGAAATGATTTCATAAGCGATTTTCTATCTGAATTTGTTATAAATTATGTATTATATATATGTAGGTAAAACTAGGTGTATAAATATTGAGAAGTGAGGAAAATCTATATTGTGTAGCATTTTGCCAACCCAAAATAATAGATAATGAAAGCGTATTCAGAATGTCATATCTCTACGGATGCCCCGACCAAGTCTATTCATGCATACTGATGAATATCAATATGATTAATATCCAAAATCGCGTGACAAGATTAATTTTCATTGGTGGATCTAGAGGTGGTACGGAGGTTAAAACCCCTTTTTTAGTTTTTGATTTTTTTTTAAATATAGAAGTGAAGATGAAGCTCTATAGCACTTATTATAAATGGAATTTTTAAAATCTAAATCAGGGACGACCCTAAGCAGATATTTACAGCCAACTCGTATCCTGACCAACTCGAACCCAAGTCAACTCGTATTCAAAATCCGGGGAATCAGGTTCCTCCTTTTTATATACACATTTCATTTTATATTATTGTAATAGACAATAATAAAAAAAAAAAATTAATAAATAAATAAATGTGCCGAATCACAGAATTGATCTCCGGGCCACTGGGTTGAAAGGCGAGCGCCTGTCCAGTTGAGCCACTGAAGGTTCTGTTCAGACATCGTCTTAATTTTAATCAAGTTGTATATAATGTGGTTATGTATTGTTTATTGCCAATAAACTCTTTTTTTTAGAACAACATTAATTTCGAATTATATTGCCAATTTATAATGATATGTTGGCTATAATTGTTTTTAAATAAGTTGAAACTTTTAATATCATGTAAAGCGCGCTAAACTGACCGATCGCCATTTTGATTACATCCAAATAAGCGGTCAGGTCGTGTAGACGTGTTTCAAGCGACTTCGAAGTAATTATAACGACTATTACCCAGAGAAGTAAATTAGGCAGTCACCTGAATCTACCGTGTGCCCCTTACTTAGGGACCGTTGCCAATCATATCTACATGGCAATAAATGGATATCAAAGAACATAGTGTGTTGACTTGTTAGATTATCATCACGTCTGAAATCCAGAAAAAAGGCTTCCCAAAACTTTTTAAATTAAGCCTACCAATATTAAAACAATAAAGCCTAGATATACTCTTCCTTCCCTCTAACTTGAAATCCTGGATCTAAACAGTCTTTATCCACAGGTATATTTTGGATTTACCGGCTTTGTATTACATACATTTGTCCTACATATTTTCATTTGCGTTTTCTTAGCTTGTAGGGGCCTCCTCAGTTGGCCGAGTGTTTAGAGCGTCGCGCTTTTTAAAAATCATGAAGTATCTCAGTCTCTCACTTCCTGTCAGCGCAGGTTCGAATCTCCCTGGAACCTAAGCTCACTTTTGTGAGAAAGTTTGCTAGAGGCTGGTGGTCCCTTCCAGGTTACATTGTTATAGTATGGTGGGGATTGAATATGAAACAAAACTTACTTTGACACCTAGGTTTGTATTTCAGATTTTTAAGAAAGGTGGGGGAACAATAAATAACATCCACTCATATATCAAAACGCGTTATAGCAACTATGACAAAACAAAACAATGGGTTTTAGTTTTAAATCAATTTATCAACATGGATATGGAACCCATAGGCCTGCCTCCTCCCACAAAGGTAATCCCACCATACTCCGAAAGTTTTATTAATATTTTGTCGCAGAACAAAGAGGTATATTTGTGTATATTTTCAGTAGAAATGGAATAACATTCATATATTGTACATTTAATTGGTGTATGTATGTGTTAGAAGATAAATTCTAGAGATTTTATCCACGTTGTACCATAGGCTGCCGCTTTCTCTCATTATAAAGTGTGTAGTGTTATCTCTCCATACACCATGGCATTCGGACCGGTGCAAACATTAGGGGTGTAAGGTATGTTGGTATGCTATGGTGTATCTAGCTCCCCATGGTGTATGCAGATACTATAAATAAACATGATGTATCAAATTCATTTTTTAATAAACAGAGCAAACGCCATTTGGAAAAAGATGATAATATAGTAAGATCAGTTTGAAATAATGCACATATATTCTGATCGTCGTAAAACCACGGCCCGGAAAAAGCATAGCAGTAGTTATAGGCAGCTACATAGCGCGCCATTTCAAATTTAACCGCCACTGATGGCGTAATAAGAATGCTGGCTTCTGATTGGTCAATTCAAATGGCACTATGGAGCCGCCTGCGACGTCATAACCGGAAGTGCGGCATAGTACGTCATACCGGAAATGAGGTCATGTTGCCATGGGAATAAGGAGAAAGAGCCAATCATTGAGCTTGGAGGCGTGTCTATAACCGGCAGTGGAAAGTTGTGGGGCGGCCTCCTTGGATAACGAGCCAATGAGAGCCTTCGTTACAAGAGGTCAGGGTCACGAGATGTCACGTGAGTTCACGAAAGATCAACGGCTATAAACTAGAAGTTGTATTTGTCCAGTTTTGAGTTGAGAGTGAATCTATTTTTAAACCAAACTTTGGGTTTTTCCCAGGTTGGAGTGAAATCAGTAGTAGATGTCGCCACAGTCGGCGCGAGTTAACGATCCTGTATCAAGTGCGCAAGCACGAGAAGCGGTAGGCCGAGTATGTAACCGTGAGTCAAGGTTGAACATGTTATCCTTGTACTAAGACGCAAAGAGTTTATGAGTTTGTACAAAGGGAGATCACTGTGTATAGACTATAGGTGGACAAAGGGGGAGATCACTCTGTATAGACTGTATCCTTGTTAACATAGAACCATGAATCCTTTACTTAAAACCACCAGTAAACTGGTGACTACTTTAAGAAAATTGCAATTGGAGAAAGATCCCGTAAGACATCAAGAACTGTAAGAATTAGGTAAAGACGCTTTATTGAAATGGTTTGGTATGGGGGCTAAAAATATTCTGTCTGGTACTATTCTAGTGACCAAACATACAGCAACGTTAATACAGAGAAATGCTGATCATTTAAAAATCATTGCTGTCCCAAACGCTGATGAAAATGCTAAGAAAACTGCTATCTTAAAACGGGGAGGGACAGGGTTCTTAGGTGGGGTAATTATTCGATCAATGGGCTGGTCGTATCAAGGAGAACACTGCACCTAAAAAGAAAAAAATCCTAAGTAGAAAAAGAAGAGCCCTAAGAAGATGAAGAACCCACCATTGATTCTAAAACTGAATATGAAACAGATTCGTGAAGCTGACACATTGAATCAGTCTTTCCTACACGAATACCGTCTCCACCTGTAACCAACAACCCTGTAGCAGGAACTTCTGCTATTGCAACATCTATCTTTGGACAACCTTTACGGCTTCCTGGTAGGCCTAATATCAAAATTACTCAACGGAAACAACCTCATATTACTAAGACTAAAGCAGACCTACAGAAACTGAACGTAACTAAGAAGTCTGCTCCCACTGCTACTCCAAAGCAGTCCTTGTTATTTCCCTTATTACAAAAAATCTTTAACTGCGAAAGATGTGTCATCTCAGCTGAACAAATGTGTTACATCTACTCCAAAGTCTACTCGTTTGCTTCTACCTTTGGATCTCCCATCACCAGTCAGCCTAAGACAAAGGCTACTTCATACATGAATAGCTACAAATGTCTATGGTGTGCGGCTCTTTTTACTACGCTTAAAGAACTCCAAGATCATAAACTACTTCAGCATCCTATGTTGATATAGGTTTATAAAACTACGTCAGACCATGTGTTGAGTCATTTGTATAGAATACAAATGTACTTAGTTGTAGTTACATCATGACACCAAGAAAAAGTAAGCATTTGCTTTAATCTCATGCCGCTTTGATTAAAGTCTAAGGGCAAAAACAGTATCCTATTGTGTTTAAAAAGATAATCTAACGGTATGCCCCTGATGCCATAATCATGAAAATTTGTGAAGTAGTGTATAACATCTTAAATGGAGTGATTCCTTTAACAAAACGTCAGAAACAGCACATGGATTCAAAGAAACGGGTCTTAAGAAAACTAGTTCATCCTCAATTGACTGTCCCTCAACGACGTCGTATTCTAACGAATCAACGGGGTGGTGTTTTACCTATCTTACCCTTATTAGCGCCATTACTAGGAGCCATAGCTTCTCCTGTCTTAAAATCTATTATGTAACCATGACCACAAGAAAAATGATCTTAGTTCCCGAGAGGACCATGGAGGAACTCAAACAATGGAGAGAAATAAGTTTACACCCTTTGCCTCATACATCTGAAGTAGCATCTTCGGTACGTTTAGGTAATGAATTAGATGCGATTGTAGATCGTGATGATTTGACTCCTGAAGCTAACGTAGCCAAGTTTGGTCAAGAACTTCATCGACACTGTACGTATCTACAACAAGCTCGTCATCCTGAAGAACCGAGACCTTGGTTTCAGAAAACAGAAAAAGTAAAGGAAGTGAAAGATGATTTTAAAGTTGAAATGTCTCCTGAAGATCAAGATCTTATGACAGCTATTACATCCAGTGTCACTGCTCCATTAAAACCAAACGTCCCTTTGTTATTTAAACATCTCAAGAAACATTCTGATATTCTAACATGAGCAAAAGATGGTCAAATGAAATACAAAGGGAAGACCGCACCTAGGACAAATATGGTCGATCTCGTAACTGATGCCTTACGGCCACAACCTAGGATATCAACCCTTGGGACTTGATAGTTTTGTAAAAGGATCAGTGGAATCAAATGTCCCTCGTGATTGGATACGTAACCCTAACTACATCAAAGTGATGAATCAACCTACGGTAAAACCAAAGGCTATGAGTACCCCTAAACGTCTGGATGATAATAATGATGAAGATGATACAGGGTTCTATGACGCTATGCCTACTCTTCCTTCTACTGACATAAAATATTCTGCAAAGACACCCCTTAGTCAGAAAATTGTTAAGGATTGGCAAAGATTGACTCCTACGGCCTGGTCTACCATTAAAAAATCTCAAAAGAGTTCTCGTCTTCCAGAATGGATCAAAACTAAAAATCTTCGCAAAATGTCAAATTAGCATCCATCTATTATGATTCCTTTAATCGGGGTGGGTATGCAGGTATACAACCTCTCTATCGAGATGTGAAACATCGAAAGTATCCCATTTCTCTGAATGAGGTCAAACAATGGTTGAAAGAACAAGACACGTATACGCTTCATAAATCTGTTAAGAGAAAGTTTCCTCGTAACCAAACGAGAGAGACCGATATGGTTGAACAATGGTAATTAGATTTTGCTGATGTATCCAACATCAAGACACACAATGACGGGTATGCGTTTCTCTTATGCGTCATTGATGTTCTATCTAAATACGCTTGGGTCATCCCTTTGAAAATAAATCCGTCAAAGAAATGATACGAGGGTTTCAAGCAGTATTAAAACAAACTAAAGGACGATGTCCCATTCGTATACAATCCGATAAAGGAAAAGAGTTCTGAATCGTGAATTTCGTCAAACATTTCATAATATTTCTTTACGACAGACAATACAGAAAGAAAAGCTAGTGTTGTAGAACGATTTCAACGGACACTGAAAGCTTGCATATGGAGATATTTTACTCATACTCGTTCACGTCATTATGTTGACGTTCTACCTCAGATTGTTCAAGCTTATAAGCAATCGTAGTATCGGTAGAAGTCCCATAGAAGTCAATCCTTCCGATGTGTTAGAAGTTTGGGAGACCTTATATGGTACCCCTTCTAAAAGCCGTCCATTGCCCAAGTTTCATACATTCTTACCTACCTGGACCACGGAACTATTCACGGTCGAGAAATGAGTGTCTGATCGTTATCCTTATGTGTATTACATCCAGGGTGATCATCAAGAACGATTGGAAGGTACGAATCTAAATTACAACCCGTATAAAAAACAGATGATGTCTATGAAGTCGATGAGATTCTCGATCATAGAAAAAGACGCGTAGGTAAAATTCGAGTTATAGAAGAAGTGAAGGTACATTGGGACAGCTATCCTTCTAGTTTTGATTCATGGATCCCAAAATCCAATTTGATCGACCAGTAGACTCGGTAAGCCGAGTGTCTATCAGAGTCAACAATGAGCCCACAGAGCAACTACCCGATAGAGTGAGTCATACACCTAGTACTACTTGGAAATGGTGCAGAGAAAACATACCTCGAAATGAAATTGTATTCTTTGTTCAAGTAATTCTTGCCTTTGCTATCATCATAACTTGCGTCGTTCATTTGGCTTTGAAAGATGACAATCGTCAGTTCTGGATCGTTATGTTAAGTGGTTGTATGGGGTACATCATGCCTAATCCCAGTATGAAACTATCCTCCAAAGCAAATCATTGAATCTGTAAAGGATTCAAGTTCCCACGATTGAATCCATTCCTCAGGACTGTATTGATAATGACACATTATGACACTCATCGTTCATAAACGGATACCTCGTCAGAAAGGATATGGGCTTCTCTTTCCTAAACTGACTCAAAGGTCTGATCTCTCCTCAGAGGGGTGGGATCATCAATCCATTAAGACTTGCAGGTAGTATAGTCAATACACTCGTAGGAGCATTCCGTCCCAGAGCATCTGGTATGCAATATAGTACAGGTATTTAGTCAGACTTTCTCAAACCCACCATGACGAAAGACATTCCTCATATAGCCAAATTTGCTTTGAATACGGGCATGGGTGTGATACAAAAAAAACATTCTTTGAAAAATGCTTTTGTTCAACGACGGAAAGAAGCAATGACCAACTTAATGACTGGTCCTAAGAAAACATTAGCTTGTGCACCCTTTCACGTCGCTTTTCGTTTAGCAGGCAAGAAACGAGCGGGAACAATGAGTCATACGAACAGTAGTATAAAAAAGAAACGAAAGATACGCCATTTCAGTCTACTTCTACAAGTAAATCTAAATAGGTCGAAAGAGAGCAAGATATCTTTGACTAACAAGATGATGATGCAAAAAGATTCGTGTAAATGTAGTAGTGAAGCTCTAAAGTTGTTTAATGTCCCTCCCACCAATGTAACCTTAGAAGAAGGACGATGGGTGGAATATTACCCCGTCTTTAGTGTCAATACACAATCTGCTTCTATTGAATTTGAAATCAAAGGACAAGGCGATGACTATTTGGATTTGAACCAGACCTATGTGTACCTAGAAGCCAAAATCGTCAAACAAGACGGTACTGATCTAGCAGATGATAGTCAAATCACCCCCGTCAACAATTTGCTGCATAGTTTGTTTTCCGAGATCGATTGTAATATAAATGGAAACGTGATTACTCATAGAATCGATACCTATCCCTATCGAGCTTATCTCGAAAAGCTGCTGTCCTTTTCTGACGAAACGTTAAAATATCAAATTAGCGCTACAAGTTTATGGTACGAGGATCAACCTGGACGAATTGACAAGGTGAATCCTCATACCGATGATGGCCCCGAGAAAAACTCAGGATTGGCTGATCGTCACGTATCAGTGAAAGTAAAACCTTTAATATGATGGATCGTCTCCATAAAATTTTGGATCTGTTTGAACAGAAATTATTTCTACCTATAGAATAATAATGGTATAGATGTATGTCTAAGGTATAATAGAAGTCGTGATGTGTGGAGGAAGTGAATTAGGTTATTTGAAGATATTACAAATGTATCTAGTGGTACGTAAAGTGAAACCCATTGCAACCTTACTGAATCAGATGAACGAACAGATGAATAGCAGTACTGCTAGTTTTCCATTGAAGTGAAAGAAGTGTAGAAGTGAAAACGGTTACTATTCCTGCTGGTAAACGTTCAAAGATTACAGATCATTTGCATAAAGGTCTAATGCCAAAACGTAAAGTAGTAGGTTTGGTGAGCAATGCCGCTTTCAATGGTGATGCGACAAAGAATTCCTTTTATTTCCAACATTTTAATGTCAATAAAGTGGATGTTAGTATCAATGGAGAAAGTCTTTTCACTCGTCCTTTGAACCCGACTTTGAAAACAACTTGTACTTGCGATCATACTAGAGCTTATATCAAGGATTAGGTCGATTAGGAGAAGACTGGGCCCCTTCCGTGACCATTGACAACTATAGATGAGGATATAGCTTGTGGTGTTTTGATTTGACAGCTGATTAAGACAATGATCAGACCAAGTTACACTGGATATAAACAGGACATTTACGCATCGAACTTCAATTTGCTCAAGCTTTAGCAGAGAGTGTGATTTGCATTGTCTATGGAGAATTTGATAACGTATTAGAAATCAACAAACAGAGAGAAGTGGCTATAGACTATTGAAACCATGCAAAGTATTCAAGGCTTGAATGCTCATCAACTCAATAGTATTTTATCACGAGACCCTTATGTAGGACCCTCGTTCGGCGAAGTATACCCAGGAGACGTTTTACCCGAGTATCTACATTTTGGCAAACATTCATTTATCGTCAATACAGATCCTTACGATCAACCAGGAGAGCATTGGGTTGCCATTCATAGGTCATCAGATTGCTGAATATTTTGACTCTTACGGCCTACCTCCATGGATCTATCCTGATATCAATCAATATATGAAACGCCATGCAGATCGAGTGATTTATAATCAACAGATGTATCAACCCTCGCACAAAAGTTTGTGGACATTACTGTGTGTATTATTTACGTAAAAGACTTTGAGGTGTCATGTTTTATTTCAATCGTTATGTCATCAACCTATACAAAGAAGAAGAAACATTGATCCTTAACGAAACGATCGTTTTGTTTGGAGATGGTTTAGAGACCAATATCGTATACATGCACCTAAATCAACCAAGTATCATTCCTGTAAGTCACAACAAGTATGGGTTTAATTGCGTCAAAGAATCAGAACCGACCGATCTAGAACAAAAGCTGACATTCTTTTGCTCCGCGCTGTATGGGCAAGATCAACCGTAGTAGTGAGACGTAGTTACTCTTTGTTGTTTTTTTTATTTTGTTTTTGTATCACTGTACGTAGTCTTAGAGGGACGACCATAATCCTCCCAGAACTACTTCTAGTTTGAGCGGGGTAATCAGATTAATAGAATTGTTTTCGTTATTTATGAGTTAAAAACAATATAAAGTAGAGAGAGAAAGGTGGGATGTGTATGAGAGAAGAAAAAGAAATAAGAGAAATGTGAACATGGAGAGAGAGAAAGAGAAAAGAAATGAGAGAGAAAAAAGAAATGAGAGAAAGGTAAACATGTGGAGACATTCGTTTACAAACTACTAAACATACCCACTATAGATGGGATAAGAATGTCACGTGATTCACTTCACTATTAAAACTGCAGTTCAGCTTGAAACGGACCAGATGATTTTTGTTTGTGGACCACTACACTAGTTATTTTCGTCAACATCAACTACAACATGGAGCAGAGCTGCAGTCAATTGATAGTCATTGATAGTCAATGGCACATGGTGTACGCAGAAGTCGTATTAAACAAGATGTACGAAGTATCCAACACTCAATGTTACGGCTGCGAGATTGATCATCCGAGTCAAAATTAACATTCCTGCCTTATGATGTATGATGACGGCACAATGATGTTTCACTACTTCTAGCTTCTAGTCTAGCTTTTCAAAAGCATTTAGAGATGTCTACAAACAGTAATTCTACTGCCCAGATTGGAGAGTTACTCAATGGACCAAAGAAACAGACCGAAACCAACTTTGGGATACTGTTTATCGCTTGATGCAACTGGCACCCCGTCTCCATAATGAAGTGACAGTTTAAGAATTTTTATTTTTTCCATTCAGTTATTGTACATTTTCCAGAGGGACATTCCCCTAATCCTCTGCGAAGATACAGTTTGATTTTTTTAACAGGGTAATTAAAACATGCTGCATTACAAAATTAATTTTGTCGTCTTTTGATAGAAATATAAGCTTAAAAAACTTATTTAATGTTCATGTATTTTATCTGGGTATAAGGTGTACACCTAGAGTTTAAGCATAGTACTAGTACACAGTAGACACAAAGGTACAGATTTATATAGTGTAAAACACCATTGAAAAACTATGAGGAGTATCAGTATCATAAACTCAATGAAACGTACGAGCTATAGAGATTCTGAGTAAGAGAAAATAAGGATACAAAGCGTAATAGTGTGTGTAACACAACTCTATGAGCCGTACAGAGTCTAAGTAAGAGATTCAGAGAGAGAATAAGGGCACCGGTGAAATAATAGTAACAGTAAAACAGGTGGCCAGATGTCAAAAACAGGTGGTTAGATGCCAAGTGTCAAGATGTCAAAAACAGGTGGCCAGATGTCTAGACGAGGGAAATGAAACTCGTCCTAAAACCAATGCGTCACGCGCACGTCATTAACTCTATATAAGCTAGTACTGTCTACGTCTCGGTATTAGTTAATCATAGATAACTCAGCCGGCAATGAAGAGAGAAACATGAGAATCATTCTTACACGGAGGACACGTATTGTAGTAAGGCCACGCACCCCGATAAATTCTGGTAGGACCCCTGCGACACCTATTACACAACACCAGCAACCACATAGACCTGACCCTTCACTTCCAGTACCTGTACAATACGTACTAGCTCAGGAAGCATTAGCCAATTTTCGGCAACATAAGGCCGAGATAAATCGACTGATGGTAGAGAAAGAAAGAGTTGGCGACGTCTACTCGACAGATATATTAAAGTCTCTTTTATTCAGCTTTTCGGAGCAATCAACGGCCCTTTTAAGGGCCATCTAACTTATTCGAAAAGAAATCTTGACTAAAAGTATACAGGTTTTGTGTTTGTTGTGTTATTCTGTAGCGGCGTGTTTAAAAATAGTGTAGTGACTAAACACTACTTATCAGTGTATATTCGCTCAACATTAAACGTTTTATTTCATTTGTGTTTTTTGTTATGACTGAAGTATTCACTTCATTAGATGAAAGTCTAATATAATAAGTCATGTGACTAGAGAGAGGTCCAGTAAAGCCTGTGAAAACTCATTTGAGATCAGAAGCTCGAGGTGTTAACATCATAAAAAAAACACTACTATCAGCATGGGCTAGATTATCTCCCATGCATTAAAATGACAAATATCCCAGAAGAAAAAAGTCACATGATTTTAAAACAAGAGTATAGGTTTAGTTAGACCTCTGAGAGCTCATTTACGATCCGGAGCTCGAAGAGTCAACGTCGTCAGAAAACCACTACCATAATAGAGTAAGTGTTTGAATTTTTATTACATAGGCTTAGTGTTTACGTTATGAAACAGTAATTTTCGTTATCTCAGAAAACTAGGGAACTAGCAATGTTAATAAGTTTTTCATACTCATAACTTAATTATGCTATCAGGGGAATACCCGAATCATCGTTCATTCACTCTAGACCTCAAAACTGGGAAAATCCATCTAATGTTAGCAGATCTCGTAAACTCTCGCCGACTGTGGCGACACCTGCTACTGATTTTACTCCAACATGGGAAAAAAAGTTTTGGTTCTAAAAATAGATTCACTCTCAACCCAAAACTGGAAAAACCCAACTTCTAGTTTTTAGCCGTTGACCTCTCGTGAACTCACGTGACCTCTCCTGACATCGACCTCTCGTCATCCCTATAAGGACAGCGGACACGAAAAAAATTCATTTCGTATATACTTTTATATGACCTATATATAATCAATAATTAAATCAAAGTACTGAAAGTACTGATGGCCGGACTTACAAAAACCCAAGGAATAATATTGCCTATTTTCATTCTGTTGGTGTTATTGATTCATCAATACTCTGAACCGGTGTTTTATTTCTTTATTCATACATAAGCCTACATGTATTCAAAAAATTCATTCATTTATACATGTAGCCTATTTAATTATTTGTTTATCTTTTTATTTATTTATTTATACATCTAATATTTATTTATATACATGCACATGTATCTATTTATTTATCGATCTATTTATTTATCTATCTATTTATTTGTTTATCCATGTATTCATTATTTTGTTTATTTATACATTTAATAATTTGACTCTATCAATTTATTTATTATTATTTAATAATAATCTGTTTACTTATGACTGTTTCACAAAATATATCAGTGCATTTAGGTCTTATTACTGAGTGAGCTAAACAGTTCTTTCAACAGTTGCCTCTTCTCATTGTATTTGATAGACTCGTAGCTTGTGAACAATATCTACAATTTACAATATTTGAAAAAATGACTTATAATTTACGATTTCATATCGACATGGATTAACATTAAGAGTTTAACAATTAAGATATAGAATATTTTACTCACTGTGTCGGTTTAATATGAGCTTCAACGACCGTACATTCGGCATTCTGTCGTTTAATTATACTACAAGATATACTCTCGATTATTGTCTAATTAATAGTTCAAAAATCACATTTAAGTTCCCCAAAACATCTCATCTTCACTGTTGTTTGAGTTAGCGGTATGTGAAATCATACATTATTGCTTTTTCCGGTAAAGTCTCTTTTCGACGCCTACAATTTTTGACTTTGATACCATTTGAGAGGTACACTAGGTGAACAGTAAATTCTTAATATTTCAAAATAGGCCTTGTACCTGTCAGTTTTCGTGTTAAAAAGCTATAAGATACATTTCAGTCGTACTGAATACAGGTTTTTACTCGCCGATTATTAGTTTCTTTCATATTTTTATCGCCAAATGACAGGTTAAAACATAATTGTTGTATTAATATATCTAATAATAACATATTAGGCACGTTTTACCTGTTATGTATTCTTATTCACAATATTTTGACAGTTACTTTACCGCGTTCTGCTCAGCTCTCTCGATCAGAAACACCGACTACTCTGTGTATTACTAGGTTAATACAGATTGTCTGGCTCTTCGTATGCGGAAAGATACAAACAGCTTCCAATTTACTATAATTTATGATCAGATGGAAATTCTGTATCTATAGATACCTAGATCGTCTTGAAACACACCAGAACATTTAATACACTTTTATTTACATTACATTCATGCACTATATCATATCAAGCACGCAGTTTCATTTGTTTTTGTGGTACTGCGGAGACCACTCGATGACTGCTACAGCCGGCTATCGCCTGTTGCGATATGTCCGGCTAATAAAAACCGCAATGTTGAAAACCACACAGGTATCGAGATATTTATCGCTATACTCAAAGTAATAATATGTCAAATTGACACAATTAAATTTTATTATCTTGATATCAGTTTTTCTGAATTGCATGTTATAGCATTATTTCGGATCATCAGTAATCATTTTACATAGTCTATTATTTTATCATCGACATCTTTGACACGTAGGTATTTGTTTTGTCAAAACCCGTGCTGGACGTACGCGTGTAAAACCGGGACGCCCCCGGTAAAGCTATCGATGCAAAAAAAATTGTGACGTTTTGCTCCAGAAATAAAACTAAACAATACTAAATTTGGATCAGATAAACAAAAACAAAAAAGTACATGTACTATGAAAATGATATTCTACGCCAGTAATTATTTGGCATGTGATTGAATTATAAAAACAAAAATGCCCAGGTCTACCTCTCATCTAACCAGCGATATAAACTAAGACTTTATAGTATAAAACATTTCCATGATATTGGTTTCAATGAATTAAATGTTTAATTCTGAAGTATATCACGCGAGACGTAAGCCGTTAGCTGGTTTTAGTAGTTTCAAAAGCTGCGGTTGATTTGATTTGATTTGATTTTTGGTTTTACGCCATACTCAACAATTTTTTCAGTCATATGATGGCGTCCAGTTTTTTATTGATGGAGGAGAAAACCCGGTTACTCGGGTAAAGACCAAGAAAACTGGCAAGCTTTCCCACTTAATTCTAAATGACCCCAGTCAAAAGCTGCGGTAAACACGTGTGTTGGATGTACATTGTGTAAAACGAGTGACGTCCATGGTACCTAAATGATAAAATATTTGTGAAGTTTGGTTTTAGATTTTCGACATAAACTTGTTTCAGATAGACAAAATTTGAAGAAAACTGCATTGTAAATGGCACAAGTCATCATTATTGCTGGGAACGTGGTTGAGAAAAAAACTACCGAGATCTATTTGTTATCTAAAATAAAATTTGTTGTATAAAGATATCATATTAATTGAAGGTTTTAATAATTTCATATTTCTGAATTTCATGTAGAATTTCAATTAAAATTATTTTACACCGTCTATTTTATCACCCAAATATGTGACATAGAGGTTCGAGTTTCAGTCGTTTTAAACGCCGTGGTAAACAAACGTGATTGATGTACGCGTGTTAAACCGGGAGTGCCCTAGTAACACTGAATGATAACAAAAAGTTAAAAAAAAAAATAAGTAAAAGAGAGTAAAATGGGGTAACTCTATTTAATCTATTTATTGAAGTTTAATTTTTATATTAAACAGACAACTTTCTGTAATGTTGAAAAATGCTTTGTCAATGACACACATTGTCAGTCATTGTCTGGTAAGTGCTTTGTGTTTGGTAAAAACTACCCGATAAAACATCGATTAAAATCCTAAAAACACGCAGATCTACTTTTCATCAAATTTTGAGTCCCCATACATCCGGGAAGGTAATCTGCATACAACCAGCGATCGCCTGGTGGCAAGTTTCACATCTTTACCAGAGGTGTGAAATTGTAAATCGGTTATAGATAACCCGCCCACTTAACACCACATGACCTACTGCCGTACGGTCGAAATTCTTCCTCTTTAAACGACTAAAAAAAACCATGCCCCGATTGACAGGCCTTCGGTAACGATCGGCAAATCTCAGGGCGCTAGGCGTGTGATGCAAGTGTGGTGGTGGCGCTATTCTTATCAGTGTCAAAATATTAATACAGACTTGTGTATGTGAAATGCGTAATTGTTTACAGCGTAGCATTTAGATGTAAGAAAAAAAATGATGGATAAAAATATTCAAGTTTCTTATGTTTGATAAATGCATTATTATATTGTACTCAAAACACAAAGAATTTCCGAAGTCACCGTACGTCATGATTTATTTTGTCACTTATTATTCAGGGGCGGATCCAGGATTTTTTTAAAGGGGGGGGTGAGTATTAACGTCTACAATAGCAGAAAATTACATATACTAAATACAGTAATGTACGAAACTGTGCATGCGATCCGCTTTCATTGTTGTCACATGCCTTTTGATTATGCAATAAATATTTACAACAGAGGGGGATACTTATTGTGATGCAATCTTCAAAAGCCGACTGAAGATTTAAAGTATGAGTGAATGTAAATTAAAAAAATATTCGCCGAGCGGAGGGAGGCGCGAAAATTTGGGGATATTTGTTTTTAAATTTTCTACCTTTATTAGAAAAATTACCTTTTTTATGAACTTTAGGGGCACGCTCCCCTGGTCACTGCACATAATTTTAAGTATTTGATTACTTGTGAGGCAATATTGTTATGAGGTCAGAATTACCCTAAAATATGCCAGCAAATATCAACACAGTAAAGTAAATTTATAAATTTTATTAACAATAACAAAATAAAAATTTAATCTAAATAACAGTTTACAGTAATTAAAAGCACAACTCACAGTTCAATTCCAGTTCAGAGATCCACACGAATGCACAATAAATTCCAATCCGAACTAATATTGAAAGGATCCACTCGAATACACAATAAATTCCAATTTGTATGTACTATTGATGTGCACTATTCTCGTATAAATGTTACATTAAAAGTTTACTTCATTAAAGTTAAAAGATAAGTTTAACTTTAATGAAGTAAACTTTTAATGTAACATAAATCCCAATATAAAAATGTGGTCTGCTCTCCTGTACCTTCGTCTTAAAATAGTCTCAGCTGTTCTAGACTTGTTCTAAACTTGATCTGCCTGAATACCTGACCATCTCTGTATATATATACTCTAAAACAGTTCTAGAAATCACTAGATAGGAATAATCAAGAAAATGGTCTTTCTAGCACATACAGGAAAGTCCCTATGGCTAAAAATAGTAACATGATGACAGAGTTAGAATGTCCTTGAACAAACACACAAACAACAGTCCAGATGCACTAAGTTCAACAAGTACAAATAATTGTAAACAAGCACCCATCAACCCTCATAAAAATATTTCATTAGGGGTCGTGTTTTATGCATCAAATAAAAACAATATTTTTTTAATTTGGAAACCCGTAGAAGCATTCTTCTGCGTCCAGATGCGAAAATACGCTTAGTAATCCACTAGTAAATCACATTGATTATCGTTCTCAAAAGAAGTTTGGATCAAGATTTTCAGATCTTCAGTTGATAATAACTCAGGGGAATATCGTATACATTTTGATCCAATGCAAATTTTGTTTACAAATAAATATTCATATTCATACATACTAAAAAAACCGCAAATATCTTTACCGATATGTAGGGCAAACACAACTCATAATACATTAGTCCAAATCCATAAAATGTAAAATATACAAATCCAGGATGGATCCAAGATTTCGAGATAGAGGGAAGAGAATAATTTATAATTGTCTTCGCCGAGCGTAGCGAGGTGCGAAAACTTCGGTAGGCCTAATTTAAAAGCTCTGGAAAGCCCTATTCTGGATTCCAAACGTGATAATATTACTTATAAAAAATCAATTTTTGAAGGGGGGTTGCAACCCCCGCACCCCCTTGAATCCGTCAATGTTATTTATCATAATATCCCGGACCTTTGAAGGGCCTTCTCCATACCTGTACAGGTAATTGAGCTTCACAGTTAATCACCGTATCAATTCAATTAGCTTTAGTATATATACTATGTGGGACGCCTGTCTGTTCAGTTAAGTGAGAAAACACAGCACTGTTTTGATAATGATTTTAGAAGCGATATATAAAACTAAAATGTTAGGCGTTTTTAGATCATATTCTCTTGATATCAGTTTAAATATATTCATATTTCTGACTAAAATGCATAGGCGTCGGAAGCAAATTGAAAGTGGGGAGGGAAGGGGGCTAAACCAACTTAAAACACACACACGCCAGAAGTGGGGGGGGGGGGGGGCTAAACCAACTTAAAACACACACACGCCAGAAAGGTCTTGGGGGCTAAGCCCCAATTTTCAACACCTATGCCTATCTTTGCAAAAAAATCTTAGCCCCCCCGGCTCCGACGCCTATGAAATGTATAATTTCAAAATATAATCATTTTATTTTATCACCGACATAAGTAACACACCTATATAATGACTAAGTTCTAATCGTTTCAAAATCCGTGGTAAACACGCGTGTTGGATGTACAAACTAAAAAATCACGAAGTTTTGTTTCAGAAATGAGACTAAAGTTAAGTAGATCTAACTACAATCAAAGTAGTGAAGATGGTAATCGTAAGTTTTAAAGAGGTGTAATATACTCAGTATACTGAATACTTTTTAATTCGTTAAAGTTAGGTTTTACAAAAAAAAAAGGAACTAAAAATCGGGTCAGAAAGAGTACTGATGGCTTATTTATTATGCAACAAACAAGATCAGCGATATGATTCTAAAATCTTGTGCTTATAAACATGTCCAACTTCACAGACAGATCTTGCCAATACACAGTAAGGGAAACTTGACCAAAACATATCTGCATATTATATTTGCACATACATGTGTAATTTTGCGTCAATATAATGTGTTATTAACCTCATATTGCAAAATGTGCTAAGTCTTGTTCTCAATTAAAGTTGATCTGTTAAGCCCTTTTCACACATTCACGAGTGAGACGCCGTAAACATTTTGATCATCCGGGACTACCCGGCGTCCTTGAGTTCTGTGAAGTCGTGATGCCAGTGGCAGCGCGGTCGTTACACGATGCTAACACGGACAAAGCCGGTCTCTCTACGAATAATCACGGTAACTACCCGGACTTCTCCCGAGAACCCACCGGGTGGTGCCGGTGTGATCACGGACTGCACGGAAGATTACGGTTTATGCCGGTCTTTACACGGTTGTTTACGGAGATACCCGGTGTTTACATAGACGGCCACGAATTATCACGCACTTTCACCCCTGTATGCAATCATATAGCAGGGTCATTTCATTCTTCAAGTATTCAAACAAAATAGAAATATTGATCTGGATCACTTGTTTCTCTTTGACATGGAACTGAAGTTACTGGCTGCAAAAGCTATTCATTTGCAAGGATAAGAAAAATAACAAGGTGGCGTATGTAGATGAAGCCCTGGCTTCTCAGAGGACCAGTCTATGGCCAGAATGAATAACTAATGGCCGAACTGGCCTCGGAAGATATCGTGGCCAGATTGCCCCTCTTGATGTTTTTCTAGGTGGCATTTTTGTGTTGTCAGAAAGTATTATCCTGTACGTAACGAGAGTGAAGACAGAATGGCTGCTTTCAGAGACGTCTGATTTTCTTCAAACTTAGTAACACAGTTAAATGCTTAAAGGGCTCGGGCAGGTTCGCTCGCCACTTTTGGCACACGTTCTTTGGCGGAGTTATGGCCCCTTGATTAACGAAAAATGTCATTTTTTGCTGTTTCCGTGCAATAACGGCAACAAATATTATCTAATTTTCTTCAAACTTGGTAACAAGGTAAATAGCCTAAAGGGCTCGGCCAAATTCGATCGCCACTTTTGGCGCACGTTATTTGGCGGAGTTTTGACACCTTAATTAGCGAAAAATGTCATATTCTGCTGTTTCCGTGCAAAACCGACAACAAATATTATCCGATTTTCTTCAAACTTACTAACAAGATTTAATGCCTAAAGGGCTCAACCAATCGTCACTTTTGGCGCACGTTATTTGGCGGAGTTATGGCCCCTTGATCAACGAAAAATGTTATTTTAGCACGGATTTGCTTAACATGTATATAATATTCAGTCTATGCTTATCTCACCCAGTTCACTTTATTTCGTATCCATTTTCAATAACACAACTAGCCTGTGTATAATGTACGGGGCGCCATGTGGGACATTGATAAATTTTGTCCACAAAATCCATTTTGTCTGTACAAACTTTCAATTTTGTCACAAATGTCCATTGTGTGCCACAAAATTCAATTCTATGATACAAAATTCAATTTTGTGCCACAGAATTTAATTTGGTGCCACAGAATTGAGTTTTGTCACAAATGTCAATTGTGTACCACAAAATTCAATTCTGTGATACAAAATTCAATTTTGTGCCACAGAATTTAATTTGGTGCCACAGAATTGAGTTTTGTGCCACAAAATAAAATTTTTGATACAAAATTGAGTTTTGTGTTACAGAACTAACTTTTGCGCACAAAATTGAAAGTTTACAGGTACAAAAATTGATTTTGTGGACAAAATTTAGCAATATCCCACATGACGCAATTTTCTCAGCTCATTTGCATATTGGCAAATATGGTATACGCATGTAACAAAGGCTATGATTGGTTCAATAAAAATCAGACAATCGATTTACCCAATACTACCACATACTACCGCATACTGCCCAGTATTAACACATACTACCCCATAGTACCACATACCACTATTTTATATTTATGGAAGGCCATTGGTACATGTAATATGTAAAAAAAAAAAAATGATATTGCGAATATACACAATGCTTTTGCGAATATACGCAATATTCATTTCTGTTCATTTCTATTTTTAGACTAAAAGGGGAACGCTTGTTGTTTTGTATTGCTGTTGTACATCCTGTCAATATTTTCCCACTTAGATGGAGTCATGCCAAAATCACAGAGGGTTAAACCTTATTAGGTCAACTGAGTCAAAGGCTCAGAGTGGCCTATTGCAATCGTTTTTTGTCTGTCATCGTCCATCGTTAACATTTACACATTTTCAACTTTTTCTCAAGTGGACCAATTTTAACCAAACTTGGCTTGTATCATTCCCATTTAATACTGCATAAAGTTAGCGAATGAAAAGGAGCTAGAACCCATAGGGGCCCCAAAAGGGACCAACAAATAACCAAAATTTGGTACATCTTTAAAAATCTTCTCATGAACCAGTTGTCAGATGACTTTCGAATTTGGTATGCATGATTGTTCAGTCAATATCTACAAAGTTTGCGAACAAAAATGAAATTTGTCTATAAACGGCCACTAGAGGGCGCTTCAGTAAAAAAGGGTGCACTTGTATCACAAATTGTTTAATAACTCAAAACTGATTGACTTTTTGTATACAAAGATATATGAGAAAGTTGTTACGAATGATCTAAGGATAGTTTTGACAAATTTTCAAGGTCAAAGGTCAAGGTCACAGACACGTAAGTAAATGGAAAATATAAGTTATATTTTGTTAAATTTTAGACACTTTTGACTGCTTCTCGAGAACCATAGGGCCAATCTGAACCAAACCTGACAGGTAGTATAACCATGTGAAACCGCATAAAGTTTGTGATGAAAAGGGGCTAGGACCAAACATGACCACCATGGCTTAATATAAAACAGATGAGTCACAAGATAGTTTTTATTTAATGCACGTATCTCCAAAATTATTAAAGCTAGAAAAAAAGTTACCTGAAAACAAGCGGCTTAAAAAATATACCAATATTTTTTATTAATGAAAATTATCAGGTCAACTCTTATGGGAGTTTTTTGTGAATTTTTTCATGGTTTTTTTGGTTTGTTTTTGTTTTTTTTGTTTTTGTTGTTGTTTTTTTGTTGTTTTTTTGTTGTTGTTTTTTTTGACATTATCTTGAAAAGTATAATAGATACAGTAAATGTGAAAGAAGCAAAAATGTTCAGCATGCAAAGATCTACAAAAAAGTCAATAAGGCCAAAATTTTCTGGTCACCCCTTATGGGGCTTAGGCCCGAAAATGTCAGATTGCTCCTTATGGGGGTTATTTTCCCTTTTAAGTGGATTTTTCATGTTTTTGTATGTTTTTTAACATTATCTTTAAAAATATGATAGCTAGATTAAAAGTGAAAGAAGCAAAAATGTTCACCGAGCAAAGATCTACAAAAAAGTAAATAGGGCCGAAATTCTCAGGTCAGGTAGAGTAAAAGTGAAAAAGGCAAATATGTTCAGCATGCAAAGATCTACAAAAAGTCAACAGGGTCGAAATTGTCAGGTCACCTGTTATGGGAGATATTTCCCTTTTTAAGTGGATTTTTCATTTTTCTGGAAGTTTTTTGACATTATCTTGAAAAGTATAATTGATAAATAGAAAGTGAAAGAAGCAAAAATGTTCAGTATGCAAGGATCTAGAACAAGTCCAAGGGACGAAATTGGAGTTATTTCTTTATGTTTTGGACAGTTTTGTCTTATTTTCTTGTAAAGTATAATAGATAGAGAGAAAGTGACAAGCAAAATGTCAGCACGGAAAGGTCTACAGAAAAGTCGAAAGGGCTGAAATTTTCAGGCTGCACCTTATGGGAGTTGTTTCTCCTTTAAGTGGATTATTCGTGTTTTGGACTGTTTTTTTTACATTATCTTTAAATGTATCAGAGATACAGTAAAAGTGAAAGAAGCAGAAATGTTCAGCACGCAGAGATCTACAATAAGTCCACAGGGCAGTTATTGTCATGTCAGTGCTTATCGGAGCTAATTGTGTTGTGCTCAGGTGACCGTCAAGGTCCATAAGGCCTCTTGTTTTTCTCTTGTCAAAGTTCAACCTAGAATTTCTTAGTAACCAACATAAAATGGAAAATAAAACTAGGTTAACTGCACCAAAATCATAAAAAATCGTTAAACCTGTTTTTTTCTCGAGAAAAACCTAGTTTAAATGAGAAAAGGTTTAATAATGCCACAATCACATTAATGAATATCAGTGTATTGTTGTTGTTGGTGTTGTTGTATTGTTGTTTAACGTCCCACTTAAGAATCATTCACTCATATGGAGACGTCGCCGGTGAAGGGCTTCAAATTTTGGCCTATGCTCGCCACTTACGGCCATTGAGCAGTGAGGGTTCTTTAACGTGCCGACACCTACTGTGACACGGGACCTAGGTTTTTTTTACTCTCTCATCCGAAGGACAGGAAAAGCCAGCCGCCTCCACCGTGGCTCGAACTCGTGACCCTCCAGTTGCAAATCGAGCACTCTACGGCGGGGATACGACGGCTCTCGAGTATCAATGTGATTTAATTTGGTGTCGTTAATCTGAGTTTTTCTCAGTTCAACCTAGCTTTTCTCTAATTAATGTGGGTTATGAGAAAAACTAGGAATAACTGGAGAAAAACTAGTTGTAACTGAGATAAACTAGGCTTATCACAAGTAAAACTAGATTTAACTCATTTTGACGTGTTACCTAGTTTTCTCCTGTTGAACCTAGTTTTTCTCAGCAACACACATTAACTGAAGTTAAGGTTTATCTGAGAAAAACTAAGTTTAATTGTGATTTATCTGATTTTGGTGAAGTTTATTCTAGATTTTACATATCACTTAATTGTCAAATGGTGCGGATTTGACCATGAAAATTCAGAAATAACGGAAGTTGTACATACAACAATATTTTAGAAATAGCACTGCGATAAATTAAACTGCGACGTGAAACGGATGTTATCTTTTTCATGAATGATCATCCTTACTTACTTACAAAATATAACCAACTATCATTTACATAATAATAATTATAATAAATAACGAGGCTTCCAAGTAAATATTAAACATTCGAGGTAGTGATAAATTAATGTTCCGGTGTGACGTCATGGAAATTTTAAAAGGATGAACTGAACCATATTATGTTTCAGTAAATTAATTGTTGATTTGAGGCCATACTTAAGGGTAATCTGCTGTCTTTCCTCTTTCATTTACCCCGTCGAAGACCCCAATTTCCCCTCTCCCTATTTCTAGTCACGTGACCGCCATTCCCGATCCGATTGTCACTCCAACTTTCTCCATTCTGATTAAATGAGAACCTTAAAAAGGGGTTGGGTTTTACATTATGACGTCATTTTAGAGAACACTCATGACGAAGAGCAAAATGGCTATATTAAATATTCCACTATACTAGATCTACTCATAATAATTCGAGTCGGCATATCATCTAAAACTGCAGTCGACATTTTCATTTCAGTGAATGGGTCAACAGGTAAAACTAATTGAGTTTCTCCTTGGAAAACACATAGAAGATGAAAAATTTTAATTTGTTTTACGCTACATTTAATTTTCAATTATTTGATTGCGGCCAGTTTTTAAAACAAGACTTCATAATTAATTGCGCGAAGCTCTAACCACAGATGAAGAAAAAATGGGAAAACTAATGGCGGTGTTACTGAACGGGTAACGGGTTCACCCGCAGGACTAAAATGGGCTACGATTGTCCAAACCGAAAGAGGAAGTTTAAATCATATATTAACAGATTCTTCTAATTTTCACAAATGGTCACAGGAATGTGAGGAATTATAGTTCAAACCGTAATAAAAAAAAGTCCCAAATGATCAAGTTTAAAAGGTGTTTGTACAATAAAACACACAGGTTACATACACACATACAAAAGAATATCAGTTGAAATTATCTAATATGTTGAAATAAGTCACCTTACAAGTCAACACGGTAATGCCACAGATTGGCAAAATTGTCGTCAAGTCGATATGATAATTCCATAGATTGGCAAAATTATCGACAAGTCGATATGATAATTCCATAGATTGGCAAAATTATCTGACAGGTCGACATGATAATGATAAGTCGACATGTTTTAAATGAGAAATATGGCACGCCAAAATCTAGAATAAACTGTGCCAAATCAGATAAATACTAATTATACTTAAACCTAATCTTTCTCCAGTTATTGTGGGTTGCCGAGAAAAACCAGTAGATTTAACTGGAGAAAACTAGGTTACACATCACAATAAGTTAAATCTTGTTTTACTTGTGATAAACCTAGTTTTTCTCAGTTAAACCTAGTTTTTCTCCAGATAATCCTAGTTTTTCTCATAACCCACATTAACTGGAGAAAAGCAAGATGTATATAACCACGGTAAAGTTTAGGTTATGAAAAGGATGACGCTGAAGACAACTTAGATAACAAATATGATTTTAATTTCGAACTGATGGTAGGCGGATTCAGGAAATTCCCAAATCGCACCGGTGTTTCCATACAAAGGCCTAAATCCTATCTGACTTATAAAATGAACATAATATATATAGCACTAGTGCAAATCTTGGGCAAGAGAAATTATTGCCGGTAACTGGTCTGTAACCCCTTTAAACAAATCAACACTTGTCTAACCTGTCCGTACAGGAAGTACATGTATTAGCGTTTGGCGACAGGTGACACTTATGATATCTATTGTGTAATTATATTAAAGATTTATATAAAAATCAATTAAGTCGCAGAACTTTGAAACGGCAAAAGATTATATAATTAAACAGAAACGGGCACTTGTAGCCTAGTGGAATAACCCGGATTAATTAAAAATGATTTTAAATAAAATTTCCAAATACGGCAAAATATAATTTTTAGTTCAAAATGTAAATTTATCACTTTGATATTTTACTGAGAAAAACTAAGATTAACTGCACCGAAATCACATTGATACTCAGTAATGTGATTGTGGCACAATTTAACCTATTCTTCTCATTCAAACTAGGTTTTCCTCGAGAAAACCTAGGTTTAACTCATTTTTGTGATTTTGGTGCAGTTAAACCTAGTTTTTCTCCATTTGTGTGGGTCACCAAGAAAACCTTGGTTGAACTGTGTGGAAAGAGAAAAACAAGGCTTAACCCTCTGTGATTTTGGCATGCCACATCTCCCTCTTAATGGGAAAATATTGGATACAAAACAAGAAGTCCACGCGTTCCCTTTTTAGTTAAAAATAGAAATTAACAGAATATTGCGTATATTTGCAAAAGTATTGCGTATATTCGCAAAAAAAGTATACGCAACAATCTAATGTCTTTACCGAAATGATGGGCAACAGGGAAGGAAGAATATATAAAATGTAATTGTTTTGGCTGAGGCGCGAACAGTTTGGTAAGTACGGATTCCGAAAAATAAATTATTCAAGAATTATAACTCCTGCTTTTAAGAATTCAAGTATTTAAAAAACTGTGGCTGTGTGATTAAATAAATTACGTCAAAAAGGGGGCCACATACATACTTGTGCCCCCAGGTTCAAAAGTGCGGGGGCACGTGACCCCGCTGCCCCCATGTCCTACGTCCTTGACGTCATCATCATGTAGATAGTCTACCCCATCATCTAATAAAATGGCCCGGACCTAGCTTTTAGCCCAATCCATGTCGAGATAACATCTCGACCAAATTATGCGAGTTTATTTATATACTTAACACCATATTAAAATTGAATTTTGTGTCATAGATACAGAATTGAATTTTGCGTCACAGAATTAACTTTTGTAAACAAATTAAAAGTTTATAGGTAATGAATTTTGTGATACAAAATTCAATTTTATGGTACAGAAATTTAAATTTGTAACAAAATTGAAAGTTTGTACACACAAAAATGGATGTTGTGGACAAAATTAACCTGTCCCGCATGGCGCCCCGTAAGTGTGGCTGCGGCACTCTTCCGTAGACGGAACTGACATTATGTCAGTAATATAAATAGGAAGAATACTCGTGTTGGACACACTGACTCAGAGGTTAAAATATCATCATGAACTTTGGCGAGTACAAATGTAAGATCTTTTAACTACGAAAGCCGATTAGTATCAAAGAAAACAAATAAAATTATCTCGTAATAACGAAATAATTAATTCGTAATAACGAGATCTTTTCTCATGATAACGACATAATTCTCTCGTAATTACGAGTCAGTCACCTCGTAATAACGAAATCTTTTCACGTAATTACGAGTTAATTGTCTCGTATGTACGAGTTACTTATCTCGTAATAATGAGATCTTCTCTCGTAATTACGAGATAGTTTACTGGTAATTACAAAAACGATCTTGTAATTACGAGATAATTATGTCGTTATTACGAGACTAGAATATATATATATATATATATATATATATATATATATATATATATATATATATATATATATATATATATATATATATATATGCCCAGATATTGAGGTAAATTAAATAGTGTTATATGATCAATCACTAATGTTCCAGAATAAGATTCATTCCAATGGTATCACGTAGGTCTCTGACAAATATTGTTGTGCTAACCAAAACAGAATGCATCTATTAATACCACTCTCAAAATCAATGACAATTCAATATAATAACTCGTTAAGAGATAATAACTCGAAAGTTCGGGATTATATAAGCATTACGCTTTGTGTAATAATTAAAATACTTCCGGCCTGACAGAAAATATTAACATTTCCTATCCCTAACTATCTCATTATTGCGAGAAAATTATCTCGTTATTGCGAGAAAATTATCTCGTAATTACGAGATCTTTTCTTGTTATTAAGACATAATTATCTCGTAATTACGAGATATTTTCTCGTAATAACGACATAAATTTCTCGTTATTACAAAGTATTTTCTCGTAATAACGAGATGACTATTTTTTGTTTTCTTTGATACTAATCGGCTTTATAAACTTGACTTTACATAAACTCTAGATGACGCGTAACTTCTCTCTGACGTCGCTGGGAGTGACCTTTACAATAATGGAAAACTAAAAGTTCAATAAATCGGGGTCTTTGTTTTGAAACAAAGATGGAAACAATGACTTGAACAAACACAAAAACATTCAGGACTTTTGACCCATCGAATCCTGATTATGCACGAGGTATAGAAGACGGTTGAAAGTAAACCACTCGCCGTAGGCAGTGCGCGGTACGGGCCGTTAATAGCAATTCATGTGTGTACTCAAAATCATATCAAAGTTCGTGAACTCTTCGAAGACTATAAAAGCGATGGTTACCAACTTATTAGCAGTATATTAACATCTAACAGCACAGTACTAACATGGCACATAAGCATTTTTGACGATGATATATCATCGATTTTAATCTTTTATTTTTTGCAATATTTGTTCTGTTTTAAAATGTTAGAATATGTGAAAACAATTTTCTTGATACATGTTTCTACTATTATTTATTTTTATCATTTCAGGTTTTCTATTGTAGAAATACATACAAGCGACGAATATTTGTTTCCAATGTTTCCAAACATGAAATTAATTCTTGTGTGTGTTTATAATTGCAAAGTAATGCTTGTTTTAATCTTTTCAGTGAATTAAAATCAGATCATTTTTCAATGTTAATAATAAATGCTGGTTGACAACATTTGCTACAATATATTTTGTAGTTTGGAGCAGTTAAAGCGTATATAGAGGGGAGTATTATTTTATTTCTCATAGAATTCGTATTGTATCGAAATGGACGCATCTCTACACAGGTTTCAAACAGTTGCCATTCGGAAAAAGTAGCAAGATGACATGGAGAAGGCCTCCGCCATTGGGGCGAAATCCGTATAGTAGTTTCTTAAGAATTATTAATACGGCTGTACCAACCATTTCAATATAATTATTGTGAATCTTGGTTGGCAGTGGTGGTTTTGTTGTACATTTCATTTATTTGTTCGAATTTATTCATTTCAGTTCTTATACTTAAGGCTTGGGATGGACGCATATCCACACACGTATCAAACAGTTGCCGCTCGGAAACAAAGTAGCAAGATGACATGGGGAAGACCTCCACCTAAGGGGCGCAAATCCGTGTAGTCGGAAACGTGCTCCTCCACCGGGAGTAGTTGCTTAGGCGGGGAATCGGTATTATGGCTGTACCGTCCATTTGGGCACTTCACTGGAATTCTTGTGAACATTTCTGCGTGAATCTTGGTTGACAGTGGTGATTTTGTTGTGCATTTCCATACAGGTTTTCATTCACTCGGGAAAAAAAAGTTGTCCGTTCTTATTTTTTTCTGCACTTCACTGTAATTCTTGTGAACATTTGGTTGACAGTGGTGGTTTCTTGTTTTTTAGGAAATTGAAGTGGGAGCATCTCCACACAGGTTTCAAACAGTTGCCGCTCGGAAACAAAGTAGCAAGATGACATGGGGAAGACCTCCACCTAAGGGCGAAATCCGTGTAGTCATGCTCCTTGCGGGAGTAGTTGCTTAGGCGGGGAATTGGTATTATGGCTGTACCGTTCACTGGGTACTTCACTGTAATTCTTGTGAACATTTCTGCGTTTGCTTGTTAATTTCATACCCCACAATATTTCACTTATATAGACATGTCGCAAGTTATAGGTGAAGTGCTACAATGTTTGGCCCGTGCCATGGACTGGCCCAAATGCACTGATGGTTCTTTTCTGTACCACGCTTTCCACACGAGTGCGAAGCTACCCCGCAATTCGATTTACGAAACTGACAGCCTGCAATTCTTAACCTGCAATTAGACCTCTTGATGTGT
Source organism: Atrina japonica (assembly GCA_030159075.1). Classification (NCBI taxonomy): domain Eukaryota; kingdom Metazoa; phylum Mollusca; class Bivalvia; order Pterioida; family Pinnidae; genus Atrina; species Atrina japonica. Next base: position 571,308 of record BROG01000325.1, on the reverse strand, counting down.
TCGAAAGTTCTCGAGTGAACTAGATTCTTATTGGAAGTTGTATTATCTTCAATCTGCAGGCCTGTCCCAACGGAATGCATCTTGTGGAATAGAACAGGACAATTTATTACTAGTAGTACAAATCGTTAATATCACAAAGGGGTCATTTCCGGACTCTATTTCGTAGTGTTCTACGGGTCTGTTGGATTTGGACTGTATCATAATTTTACCTTTACATACCGGGCTAACTTTTCATAGTTAGCTTATGGTTGGGAAATATTTTAGTATAGCCTAGGCGGACCTGTGAAATTGACACAAATCGTAAATATCAAAAAGTGGGGGTACCTCCTTCTCATAGTGTTCTACGGGTCTATTAGATTTGGAATATATCTTAATTTTGCGTTTACATACCAGGCTGCCTTATCTTAGTTCATGGTGGTAAATATTCTAGTATAGCCTGGGCGAATCCTTAAAATTAGCATAAATCGCTAATGTCGCAGAATAATGGTTATGACCGAATCCCCTATACCCAAAACAAGGCAATGATAAAGAGCCCCAAAGTATGTTGCTCCCTTTTGTGACATTTGTGGTTAAGGCCAATGCCAAAAGCCTACCTAGAATGTACTCGAATATTTCCCACCATGCATGGGCTAAATCTCATAGTGTTATGGGCGATGTGTTCACTTAACTTAGGTTATAGCCTAGTCTAAATCCCCTAGACCATAGCAATATGGGAAAAAGGTTCCAATGGTCATTTCAAATGTTCTCTCGGGCTATACTAGAATTTTCCCCACTATGGGCTAACTAAGGAGGGTTGACCCAGTATGTAAATGTAAAACTAAGATATAGTCCAAATCCCGTAGACCCATAGAACACTATGAGAAATGGTCCCGAAACACGACCCCCCTTTTTAAAATCTAGGATATGTGCTAATTTCAAAGGTTTGCCCAGGCTATACTAGAATATTTCCCACTATGGACGGATTATGATAGGTTAGTCCAGTATATAAACGTAAAATTAAGATATGGACTAAAACCCCTTGGCTCATAGATCACTATGAAAAAGAGTCCAGAAAGGAGGTTCCACCTTTGTCATATTTGCGATATATACTAACTAAGGTTCGCTCAGGCCATACTGGAATATTATCCACTATGGAAGTAGCCCAGTATATGAACATAAAATTAAAATGTAGTTCAAATTCACTACACCCGTAGAACACTGAGAAAGTCCCTAAATAAGGTATATCCCCAGGTGACAGGAGACCAGATGTCAATCAGGTGGCCAGATGTCTAGACTGGAAAAAAGAAACTTGTCCTAAAATCAATATGTCATTTACTCTATATAAGCTAGTACTATCTGAGTCTCGGTATTAGTTCATCATGGATAACTCATCCGACATGGAGATGCAACCTGAAGAGAGAAACATGAGAATCATTGTTATACGGCAGACAGGTATTGTAGTAAGGCCAACGCACCCCAATAAATTCTGGTAGGATCCATGCGACACCTACTACACAACGCCAGGGACCACTTAGACCTGACCCTTCAGTTCCAGTACCTGTACAATACGTACTAGCTCTGGAAGCATTAGCAAAACCTCGACAACATAAGGCCGAGATAAATCGACTGATAATAAAGAAAGAGAAGTTCGTCGTTGGCGACGTCTACTCGACAGATATTAGAGTCTCTCTCTCTTATTCAGCTTTTCGGAGCAATCAACGGCCCCTTTAAAGGCCACCCAACTTATTCGAAAAGAAACCTTAACTAAAAGTATGCAGGTTTTATGTATGTTGTGTTATTCTGTAGCGTTGAGTTTTAAAAATAGCGACTGACTAAACACTACTTATCAGTGTATATTCGCTCAACATTAAACGATTTATTTCATTTGTGTTTTTGTTATGAGGTATTGACTTCATTAGATGAAAGTCTAATATAATAAGTCATGTGACTAGAGAGAGGTTCAATTAAGCCTGTGAAAACTCATTTGAGATCCAAAGCTCGAGGTGTTAACATCATAAGAAAAAACACTCCTATAATCATGGGCGAGTGTTTCATTTTTATTAGATAGGGCTAGATTATTCTCTGTGCACTAAAATGACAAATAACTCAGAAGAAAAAAGTCACATGACTTTAAAAATTAGAGAATAGGTTCAGTTAGACCTCTGAGAGCTCATTTGCGATCTGGAGCTCGAAGAGTTAACATCGTCAGAATGCTTGAATTTTTATTACATAGGCTTAGTGTTTACCTTATGAAACATGTACGAACATTAAATTTCAATATCTCAGAAAAAATTTGGTAACTAGCACCGCTTCCATTACTTACAACTTAATTATGCCATCAGGGGAATACCCCATAATCTAATCAACGTTCATTCACTCTTGACCTCAAAACTGGGAAAAACCCATCTCCTGTTAGCAATTCTCGGCAACTCTCGTAGACTGTAGCGACACCTACTGCTGATTTCACAAACCTGGAAAAACCCTAAGTTTCGGTTCTAAAAATAGATTCACTCAGCCCAAAACTGAAAAAACCAACTTCTATTTTTAGCCGTTGACTTTTCGTAAACTCACGTGACCTCTCATGACCCCAACCTCTTGTAACGAAGGATCTCATTGGATCGTTATCCAAGATGGCCGCCCCCACAATCATTCAATTCCGGTCATAGACACGCCTCCGAGCTTAACGATTGGTTCTTTCTCCTGATTGCCATGATCCCATGACCTCATTTCCGGTATGACGTAGTTCCGGAATGACCTCATTTTCGGTATGACACTCTTCCGGTATGACGTCACAGGCGGCTCCATGGCGTGCAGTTTCAAATTGACCAATCAGAAGCCAGGATTCTGATGACGTCATCAAAACCGTTAAAGCGCCGTAAATTTGAAACTACACGCCATATAAAAGCGACTTGCAAAAATTAATAGCACAGAGATGTTATCAATTTTGTAAAAAAAAGGAAAACCTATGTCCGCAAAATCCCATCAGAATATGATTTGTGTTTCGAATTCATCCAGGGTTATGACTTTAATTCTGTACTACCGTGTTTGTGTGCTCAGTGTTATTTATAATGTCAAAAATATTTACAACTCTTTGCTATTTGATCATTTACAAGATTCTGTAAGTCGCTTTTTCAGTGGTTGAAAATGATACACCTACTAGGTCATCTGCATGTGACCCCATATAAGATTGCATTAGATCCTATACATGACATATCAGAAAACAGGAGCGATTAGAGATCAGTTTTTAATTAGATTGGGTGAAAGTCTGTCGTGTTTGATTTTATTAAATATCAATTTTTCAAAAGAAGATGGAAGGATTTTCTTTGGTGCCTGTGACCTTGACTTTTGTTCACATGGCCTTGAAACGTTGTCATAATAATTCTTAATACAATTCCTTTGTTGGCAAAAAGTCTAATAACATGAATAACTTCAAGAAATTTGTATAAAACAGATTCCGTTTTCATTTGATAACTTTTAGGATATCGACTTAACGTTAATGTATAAAAATTTTAAGGTTACTGACTTAACACTAATGTATACAAACTTTCGGGATTTTGACTCAACATTAATATATGAACTTTGATAATACTGATTCAACATTAATGTATAAAAACTTTTAAGATACTGACTTAATTAACATTAATGCATACAAACTATTAGGATATTGACTTAACAACATTAACGTATACAAACTTATGACTTAGCATATATACAAATTTTAGGATATTGACTTAGCATATATACAAACTTTAGGATAGTGACTTAGCATATATACAAACTTTAGGATAGTGACTTAATACTAATGTACCAGCTTTGATAATATTGACTTAACGTATACAAACTTTAGGATATTGACTTAGCATTCATGTATACAAACTTTTAGCATATTAACTTATCATTCATGTATACAAACTTTAGGATATTGACTTATCATTCATGTATACAAACTTTAGGATATTAACTTATCATTAATGTATACAAACTTTTAGGATATTGACTTATCATTCATGTATACAAACTTTAGGATATTAACTTATCGTTCATGTATACAAACTTTAGGATATTGACTTATCATTAATGTATACAAACTTTAGGATATTGACTTATCATTAATGTATACAAACTTTAGGATATTGACTTAGCTTTCATGTATACAAAATTTAGTATAATGAGTGAACATTAATGTACAAACTTTTATATCATCAACTCAACATTAAATTTTGTTTGTTTAACGTCCTTCACAAGAATCTTTCACTCATATGGAGAGGTCAACAAATTACAATGAAGGGCTTCAAAGTTAGGCCTATGCTCGGCACTTAATGCCACTGAGCAGTTCTTTAATGTGCCGACAAGTACTGTGACACAGGACCTCGGTCTTTACTGTCTCATTCGAAGGACAGGAAACCAACCTTCCGCCGGCTGGACTCGAACTCATGTACATTGATGTATACAAACTTTGTATATATTGACGTAACATTAATGTATACAAACTTTGTATATATTGCCGTAACATTAATGTATACAAACTTTGTATATATTGACGTAACATTAATGTATACAAACTTTGTATATATTGACGTAACATTAATGTATACAAACTTTTGGACACTGACTTGACTTAAATGTATACAAACTTAACGTTGATGTATACAAACTTTTAGGATATGAACTTTTAGAATATTGAATTAACATTAATGTATACAATCTTTTAGCATACCGACTTAACATTAATGTATACAGAATTTGAACGATCATTACTGAGCATGAGATGTATAAAATTTTGATCTTTTGTTAAGTTCCTATAGGTACTAGCCCCTTGATGAATAAAATCTGCATCTGTATTAACTAAAAGTAGTTAGTTTCCCTCATATTAGCCATTTAAATATCCGCTAGACTCAACTACACATTTGTAATCTGTTATGAAGCTGCATATTAACACAGATCATATGATTGATATACAATGTATATACATAAAGTTGAATCTTGTTATCTCAAAATTCCTATGACTTTAAAAGATCTGGAATAAAAGATAACTGAAATTTTAATTTACATATTATTAAATCCATAAAAATCTGGAACTGCCATTCCACATAAATCTGGAATTTTGTCTCATCAGTTTGACACTAGATTCCACTCTATGTGTGTGTGTGTGTACAGTAAAACCTGTAAATAGGGGCCACCCAAGGGACCAGAAAATATTGGCCTTTATGTGCAGGTGACCCTTATACACAGGTTTAATTTAGTTGAAGTATGCAGTGAAGGGATTTAAAAAAACTGGCCTTTATAAACAGGTAATCCTTATGTAGAGGTGGCCGCTATAGCAGATTTTACTGTATATATAAATATATATATATATATATCTCAATCTCAGAAGTCTATTATTCTGGAAGTTTGAAACTATACTATTAGGGCCATTTGACATGATCAGTACCCTTCTGCAGGTGTACACTGATACATAAAGTACGTGACCCCGTCGTAAGGTCAAATGACATAGTGCCTCCTGTCACATTACAGTCAGACATGTTGAATCAGGCCGCATAAGTGGTTGGTAAAAAAATGTATTTGGCCAAGAAATTGCTTGAGATATCCCATAATTGTCAAAACATGATGAAGAACGCTTTGATTGTCTCCTTCAGCAATATTCAACTCCTTTGCCATCTCAGAACTAAGTCTCTAGCAAGGTTGACGCCATCTTGTAAACAAATATCTGTCAAATTCAACATTAATAACTGCTCCCTCTTAACTTGCTGCTTATACCACCAAAAATTCAAACTTGCTTGCTGTGAATGTGAGTTATCTCCCTTTAATCACACGCATGCTTTAATGGCATATATCAAATTTCATACTATGATTAGCTATTGCATACTTCTAGAGTAATACATTTCTTTTCAAACAGGGTTTATGTATTTCAAGAAAATTAAAAGTGAAATACTAAATTTCCTGATTTTACAGTATATATATATATATATATATATATATATATATATATACACACACACACACACACACACACACATGTTTTGAGTTCTTATGCAATAAACAGGAACATGCAATTATTAGGTATGCATGCAATTATCATGTATGCAAATAAGTGGAATCGACTGTATATATATTTATTAAGTAATGGAACACCATCAATTTTTACTATATATTTCATAGAAAACCATATTTTTTATGAAAAAAAATATTGTGAAGCCATTTCTTAGAATTTTCACCATTAGACAAAGAATGTTTCCAAGTTTCATTGATTATTTAGGTGTAATTCTCTACTTTGTAATTTCGAACATTTGACAACTTAAACAGAAAGTTAAAATTAGACATCACAATTATACTTACCCATATAGGGAATTTCAACTTTCTGTTTGAATAGATAAATCTTTTAATTTCTAATTTACAAATTTAAAATAACGATATATAATAAAACTACATTTAATTCTTTGTTTAACAGTGAAAATTTCATTAAAATGCAGTTCTGTTGTATTGTTGTTCCACTCAAGAATCTTTCACTTATATGGAGAGGTCACTAAATGTCAGGGAAGAGCTTCAAATTTTGGCCTATGCTCAGCATTTATGGCCATTGAGCAGTGAGGGTTCTTTAATGTGCCAACACCTACTGTGACATGGGACCCTCCTCAATAGTAGAGTGATGATCTGAAGTTGGAGTGGTGTAAATCTTATTAATTGTCGAGTGGAGCAAGGCATGAAATTTTTTTTGGAAATTTGTCTTTATTTTTTCGACTTTTTATAGAAAAATGAAAGGTATTACACCGACTTTATCTACTTTAGGCAGCACTCTCCCTCATCATTGCACATATTTCTAAGTGTTGGATTAATTGTGATGCAATATTTCATTAGGGGTAGGGCTTTACGCATTTTTCAGAGTTTTTTTTTTTAATTTGGAATCCCTTTTTTCTGCATTCAGATGCAAAAATATGCATAGCAATCCACTTATAAACCACTTTGATTATCCTTCTCAAAAGAAGGTAGGATCAGCAAAAAAGTAACTAAAACCAGGACAGAATGTTGGCCTAGTATCCTCCAGACATTAAATTATGACGTCTTTATCGTTAAAAATATCGTTGATGGATTAATGAGGCATCCTCTATCTTCCAGACACAAAAATTGCCATTTCCCCGTGGTCCAGGGTATGTTTCCCAGAAATGTTCAATTATTAAAGCCCACTAAGTTAATTATCACACTGCTACTCGTTTTTATTCTGGCCATTGCATTAAATTTACATGTGTATCATTAATCAAAAACAAGAGGCCCAAGAGGGCCTCAATCGCTCACCTGGCTGAGAACCATCTACAAATGTGGAAAGAAGATCAAGAAAAATATGTAAATGTAGACTGATCTTGTCAAGAAACATAAATATTGCTGTTTTAAGAAATTCATAAAAAATTCTACAAAAATGCACAAAAACATTTCTTCAACAATATTCAAGTAAAACACTTTAATGCATCATTGTGAATGCAAGGGGAGATAATTGAGGAAATCATGAAAAAATTAATGAAAATGACAAAGTCTGAAAAGACCTCAAAAACACTTCAAAAATTAATATTCCTATTTCTATGAAAAATACAAACTTGAATCATAATTCCATGTAGATCACTCAGAAACAAACCGTTTTCTCGATTCATGTAGTGGTTCTGGAGAAGATGATTTTTAAAGAGGGTACTTTTTGGGACTTATTCTACCTCATCCTGGATCCACCCCTGGGCCAATCTGGCTGAAAACTACAAAATTGGTAAAGGAACTTGAGCACTTGCTTCCTGTCAAGTTTCATCAAAATCCCTTCAGTGGTTTCAGAGAAGAAGTCGAAAATATGAAAAGTTTACGACCAGACGCCGAATGGGGAGTGATTACAATAGCTCACTTGAGCCTTCCACTCAGGTGAGCTAGAAATTGAGTAAATTGAGTGCAGAGCATGATATTTTACGAGACAGTTTTGGTATTGGATGGGGGGGGGGGGGGGGGGGGGCCCACAAACATAGTATATATATACTATGAAATGTACTTGTATCCCCCCCTTTTCAAAAAAAATAAAAATAAAATAAAATAAAAGAGATAAAATAGTAGTGACATAGATGTAAATTTAATACTGATACAAGTACATGTAGGACTATCATCAATATAAAATTACAAGATTAGTAAATATGTATTTACAAATAAACACAAGTACCCTACATATAAATTTGGTCAAACAGAATATTAATGAATTATGGTAATAAGAATAAACCACCATCAGATACTTTAAAGTTTTGTTCTCTTCATCTAAGTCTGCAAAAGCTTCATGAGTACCGGTATTGACTAACTTTTGTTATCCCCCAAAAATAAATTATGGTACAATTTGCGAGAAAATTGACCAGGGGATTCTTTTTAGAGGTTGAAAACATACAAGAATATTCACAAATTATAGCTCACAACAGTTTTCAAGAATTTACCCCTGTGACTCTAGTAATCATCAACAGGCCTACTGGACCTGATATATCAGTTTAACAGTGTAAAACATGATTCTAGTGAGAATAGGCTGATCAAATGTTTGGTCCCTTATGGAGCCCCTAAGTATTATTCCCTTTTCATCAGCATCTATAGAAAATTCCTTAAAGCTTCCTCATACATTCAGATTGTAGATCTTTGTATACAAAAAGTCCATGAGTTTTGAGTTAAAAAGCCTAAAAAAATGTCATCTGGAGTGCCGCCTAGTGGCTCATTTATGGACAGATTTTTTTTCCATTCACAAGCTTTAAAGATATTGGCTTAAAACAACCATGCATACAATATTTGAAAGCCATCTGATAATTGGTTCATGATTAAAGATGTACCAATTTTTTTTTTTTTGGCCCCTTTTGGGACTGCTTTTGGTCATAAGCTCATTTTCATTCATCAACATGTGTGGCTTCATATGGGAATACTTCCTGTCAAGTTTGGTTAAAATTGGCCAACTAATTTTAAGGAAGTCGAAAATATCTAAGATTTGTTGAAAAACTAGGATTTTCTATTTACTGTGACTTTGACCTTTTGTCAGTTTTGACCCCATGATCTAGAAATTTTGTCAAAATGATCCTTAGATAGCTGTTTCATTTATCTTTGTATACAAAGTGTTTGAAATTATGAAGTCATTTGTACATATTGTAGGATATAGTAACTATATAGATAAATTGAACTACCCAAGACCCTAAAGGCTTGATCCCCTGCTCTCTGGAAAATAATTTTCACAATTTTACTAGAGGGCTTCAAGCTTTTAAACTATATAAATTTTCTTAAGTACAATATCACTATATGGCCCCACCCAAGACCCAGAATTCCTGCTCTCAGGGAAATAAATTTCAGAATTTAGGTAGCGGGCATTGTGCTCTTTATAAAAACATACATGTATTTCCTCCAATTTCTAGGTGTAGAGAGGAAGATTAACCAAGTATATAATCACTAGTCAGCTAAACTGGCCCCGCCCTAAACCCTTGACTGCTGTTCCCTAGATAATAGATTTCACAATTTTGGTAAAGGGTTTTTATGCTTTTTGTAAAATTGTACTCGGGTTTTATTTACAATGGACAGAAGTACAGAAGAAGATTTTCCAAGATAAAGAACATAATCCCTTTATGACCATATTGTCCCCAACCAAGACCCTGAACCCTTGGTTTTGATTTTGATTTGATTTTTTGTTTTACGCCATACTCAATAATCTTTCAGTCATATGATGGCGTCCAGTTTTTATTGGTGGAGGAGAAACCCCGGTTACCCAGGTAAAGACCACCGACCTTCCGCAAGAAAACTGGCAAACTTTCCCACTTAATTCGAAATGACCCTAGTGGGATTCGAACCAGAGGCGAGAGGCCTTGTGATTAAAAGCGCAATGCTCTAACCACTCGGCCACAGAGGCCCCCCCCCCCCCCTGAACCCTTGGTCTCAGGATCTAAATTTCACAATTTTGGTAGAGGGCCACAAGAGTAATCAGATATTACAAAGCTCATATCACATGGATTTTATATCAAAACGCAAGAGTAATCAAAGAGTTTCATATCAGAACATGGATTTAACAATGAATTTAAAGGTCACATCCCATGAATTTCATATCAAAACACAAGAGTAATCAGATATTACGAAGCTCAAGATCACTTCACATGAATTTCATATTATAACATGGAATTAACAAAGATAACAAAGCACAGATCAGATGAATTTTAAATCAAAACACTGACTAATCAAAGATTACCAGGCTGATCTCACAGGAACTTTATATCAAAACACTGACTAATCAAAGATTACAAAGCTGATCTCACATGAATTTCATATCAAACAAGATGTTTTGGGGAAACATAAATGCCCCAGTCCAAACTTTAAATATTGCAATGTCCTACATTTTGATCCCACCCATCCCCAGGGGGATGTGATGTCAGTGTGAGCAACCCTTAGATGAACTTACAGTCTAAGTTTGGTTACTGTATCACAATCCAAACTTGAAATATTGCACTTTATATCTAAGCGGGACAGAATTACGGGCAGACACACAAACAGACACATAGACAGACAGACGGACGATTCAAACACTAGATGCCCCCGGCAAACCTTTCAGGCCAGGGGCATAAAAAAGCTAATCTCACATGAATTTTATATCATAACATTGACTAACGAAAGATTACAAAGTAAAAATCAGATGGATTTCATATCATAAGACTCAAAGCTCACATCACATGAATTTTATATCATACCATTGACTAATGAAAGATTACAAAGTAAAAATCAGATGGATTTCATATCATAAGACTCAAAGCTCATATCACATGAATTTTACATCATAACATGGAGTGAACAAAGATTACATAGATCACCTCACATGAATTTACATGTATATCAAAACATGGACTAATCAAATATAACAAAGCTTATATCACATGGATTTCATATCAAAACATGGACTGATCTGATCTCAACCATTTTTTTTTTTAAGATTCTGCCTGGTGCTGGGAAGTTGCACATGTAGCTGAAATCATCCTAAAGGTGAGATAAAAATCTAAAACACGAATAGTCAGAACATAAAACACATCTCCAAAAAACAGTCGTTTTTGATTGAAGAATTGCAAAACTCTGGACAAATCTTAAAACATGAATTAATTAAACATCAATAGGCAAAAACATACAATGCCGAAACAAACTGTTCTTTTGTAAATATACCTCCTCAATCCTGTAGGGACATCCTTAACTCACTCACCCTTAGGGACACATTTGAACTTGCCTACATCATTGATTTACAGAAGAGTCCATTGTTCTTCAGGAGTTGATGAGTTAAGCTTTGACTAGAGCAAAATCATATGATGCCGAAACAAACTAGAGGCTCGCTTTTACTTTTCCAGTCAAAGGTATTTGTAGATTTATGTTTATATAGCTTTTGTGTGTGAAGGATGTGAATCAAAAGATTAATTATTTTAAAAGTAGGCATAAAATTCTTGTGTAGAACCTATCCCATTATCATGATTATGACCACATAAAACAAATGTTTATTAAAATATATATGAATATATTTAAACAGTTAAACTCACAGATATTTTGTATCATATATTTCCCATGATATACCATTTCCATAATTTTTCAAAAATGGCATTGGAAATAAAAGATTTAATATCCAGTATGGTCCAAATATTGACTGTAGATGCATAGCCACAGTAGTTTGGTAAAGTTTTTTCCCTTTCACAAACTCATAGCTTGTCTGTCCATTTATGGCTATATTGATTTGCCAAATTAAGAAATAAGTACAGCCCACAATAGTGGTCAATGTAAAATAGAAGACCAACAGTAAGAGCATAATATCCCAAGATAGTTTACCGATCAGTAGAATAACCAGTGCATACGGCAAAAAGTACTTAAAAAATTCCATACCGAGAAATGTAACGTAATTAGCACTCAAATATTGAATCAGATAATAAAACGAAACACAAGAAGCTATGATACCACTGAAGCAAAAACAAATGAAATATCTCTGATTATGGAATCCGATACAGCATCCAGCAAAGAAACAATGATGATCACGTTTGATGACACAGCAATTACAAATGTTACAATGACGAGTACGTGGTGGCACCATCACATCACACACTGAACACTTGCTCCAGTCAGGATGTGTCCGATCCCCGTAAAGAGGTAGATCCTTTGGAGTGCAATACACTGACTTAACGGCTCCAAAAAGCATGAGGACAAAATTGGTAAGAGCATTAAAAGTCATGTACCAACCAAACAGACGAAGTGATATTGGTACCATTCCAGCGGCCTCACTATCTAAATGATTGTAATAAAATGGAGCAGTTACATGAAGGGTTACATAATGCAGTATTATTATGTAGAGTATCACATAAGTCATTCCTGCATAATTCACAAGAGCAACTAAATTCTTTAGATTCTTTGGAATGCCTTTCTTTACAGCCAAACTAGGCTGTGCATTAACAGTGTCCCAACTGGTGAACAATGTCTGAAGATAGGTCATCGTATTTGTAACTGCAGTGTAAAGCATTTTCAAGGCCTCTGCTAATAATCATCAACAAATTCAAAGTTTACAGCACATCCAGCTTTCTTCTTTTTACCCTTGTCTCAATCATTTACTTTGATGGAAGGTATTTTTTGTATCTGTAATGCAAAACAAACATAAATGCTTAAAACGTCATGGAAATGTGTGTATACTGTAGTCTTTTTGTCAATAAGTCTATGGATTTCAGTAGGTCAATGGGTCATTCTTTCAAGTTCAGTATATCATCATAATCAATACTTCATAAATGAAAAGATTTCTTAATTCTCAAAATGACATCATAATAATGATATTAATAAGTATGTGCATATCTTTAAATTAGATTTTAAATTAAAATGTGCATGTCTTTAAAATCATGTTTTTGTAACATTTTAAATGAAAAACAAGAGGCCCATGGGTCACATGGGTTGGCTGACCTGAGCGGTATTGATGGTATCTTACAAATATACGGTTTTAGAACAGGAATTTTAATTTTAAAATTATTCTAACATTCCTTGTGAGCTAAAATGAATGAAAATGACAAAGTCTGAACAAATTATTTTTTTGAATTCTACGAAAAAACGCAAACTTGAATCAAACGTCAATGTAGATCACTCAGATCATGTGATTAGTTTTTCAATTCAGACGGCAGATCTGGAGAAGATTTCAAGGGTACAGCTGTTGTTAGGCACTATAGGCATGTGTGTACACAAGGGCACAGCTGTTGTTAGGCACTATAGGCATGTGTGTACACAAGGGCACAGCTGTTGTTAGGCACTATAGGCATGTGTGTACACAAGGGCACAGCTGTTGTTAGGCACTATACATGTAGGCATGTGTGTACACAAGGGCACAGCTGTTGTTAGGCACTATAGGCATGTGTGTACACAAGGGCGCAGCTGTTGTTAGGCACTATAGGCATGTGTGTACACATTATTTCTTCCAAAAAGATATTGAACAAGTGGCCCATTGAACCTCAACGGTGACCTGAGTAAAATGTGTTTTCAGTGACAATACATGTATGTTGATTGTCTTTTCGCCCCTTTTGGACCTCTTTTCACTTACAAAATTAGGCAGTTTCCATTATACATGTATATAATATACTTCCTGCAACAACTTCCTAATACATTGTATATATACAACAAATAAATTTTAAGTTAATAAGTTGACTTAATAATCAGTCATCTCAATATATGATTTGTTCATAAGCGAAGATTTTTACAGATGTAACTAAACTTTGTCCTTTTTGGCCCCTTTTTCATTTTGGATACTTTTTGCGGCTTCACGTGGGGGATAAATCTTGTCTAGTTTGGTAAAAACTGGCCTACTGAACCATGAGAAGAAGTCGAAAATGTTCAAAAGTTAACATCAAATGATGCAGGACGCACAATGACAGACAAAAGACTACAGCAAAATTACTGTCATTCAAAAAGATTCACTTTCTATCTATTGTATAGTTGCTTTTATTTGCAAGGGATCTAATTTCACTTTATTTGTGATCAAAGAAAACACCACAAAATTATATACCTGTGAATCAAATAAATAAAGTTATTACCAATAAAAATGTATTCATATATGTATACATGAAACTCATTGGCGAATTCAATTGGAATTTTTGTTATATCATCATCATGTCTGGAACCCAGAAAGACTTCCCAGAGCTTTTGAATTAGGCCTACCAAAATTTTTGCCCCTCGCTATGCTTGGCGAAAACAATTATTAATCATACTCTTCCCTCTAATTCAAAATCTTTGATTCATCCTAGCTTTGTCTGTATATTTTAGATTGAATGCATTTGCCCATATTGGTAAAGATGTTATCGTTTGCATTTTTTTTTTTAGCATGTATGAATATGAAAGTTTGTAAACAAAATTTGCATTGGATCAAAATGTATATGATATTCCCGTGTTATTATCAGCTAAAGATCTGATCTGAAAATTTAATCATTGATGATATCCAATTCTTTAAACAGAATGAATTACGCATCATTTTCATCATTCCCTCCCAAAAAAAAGAAGAAGAAAAATAAACTTTGAGCCCCCTCTTTGAAAATCCCTGGATCTGTCCCTGATAAGTCTGTCAATTTAATGAAATATTTGATGGGAATAAAAAACAAGTCACAATGTGATAATGAACTCTATGGGTTTTTTAAAATTCATCATTTCTGGGAAGCATACCCAGTTGGACCGTGGGATGGGAAAACAATGATTTTGTGTCTGGAAACTAGAGAATATATGTATGTCACTAGGCTTCCGAAATAATCTAACAACAAAATATTTTTAACGATAAAGAGGTCATAATTCAATGTCTGGAGGATACTAGGTCAAAATTTTGTCCTGATTTTAGTTAATATTTTGCTGATCCAAATTTCTTTTAAGAAGGGTAATCGATGTGATTTACTAGGCGAACTTTCCTGCCTGGACGCAGAAAAATGCTTCTACGGGTTTCCAAATTTCAAAAATCATTTTTTTATTAGATGCATAAAATATGACCCGCTAATGAAACATTGCCACATAATTAATCAAACACTTAAAATTATGTGCAGTAATTTTCGTGCCTTGCTCCACTCGGCGAATACACCCACTTATTAAACTTGTGTGACATTTTTGCTGCTTTCTCTTTATCTCTTATGTATCTATTATACTTTTCAAGACAATGGCCAAAACTAGTAAAAACCATAAAAAAATCCACTAAAACTGGGATATAACCCTAATAAACAATGACCTGACAATTTCCACCTTTTGACATATTACTTTTTATTAGTAGATTTTTATGTGCCAAACATTTTTGCTTCTTTAATTTTCTTTGTAACCATTATAGTTTTTAAGATGATGGTTTTGGCATGAACAATCCATTTAAAAGGGGAAAAGAACAGAATACTGATTTACAATCTGAGATAAAAAGAATAATGTTTTAATTAACTCATCAACCCCTGAGATACAATGAACTCTTCTATAAATCAATGACTTAGGCATGTCCAAATGTGTCTATAGGGGTGAATGAGTTAACATTATACAATTATTGACTTTTGTTGAGGGTGGCATAAGGATTTATCAGTCCAAAGAAGCGTGGTATTGACGAAGGCGAGGTTAATATCATGTTTCTTTGGACTGATAAATCCTTACATGTACAGTACGGGCCACGCGGATTCCGCAAAAGTCACGTCATCGCGGTGGTCATATAAATCTTGCACAACTAAATTCGCCCGCGAATGAACGCGATCAGGCTATTGAGCTCAACGCGGGTCCGCCGCCAGTTTTGCCCGATGGATAAAATCATCGCGGCAGTTTGCGATGGAAAAAAACATCAGCCACGGCCAAGTTTGCGATGGAAAAATTTATATCGCCGCATTTTTCGCGGCTGTGAGCAACTTATCATAAAGATATCGATGACTAAATAGGTTTTATCATTACTTACTTTACATTGTTTGAACATTTACTTGGAAAATTCCAGTCCAGCGTGGTCTTTTAAAGTAATTATCGATGTTTTGTCAGCAATAAGTTAACATTCAGAATTAGTATAATGTGGATAGCAAACATCAAATGTGTTTTAAATAATGGACTTAAAAACAATTTATTTCCGCCTGAAACTGCCAACTCATATAATCAATGTGAACGTGTTTATCACGGAGCAAAAGTAACGTTTATTTTCATGTAACCTACCATAAGTTTGGCTGACAATGCTGAAGCACTGTATCTCCGAATCATTAGCATATTCATCATAAATTTGACTTTTTTCTTGCGCGACTTAAAGTCATCGCCAGTTTTCAACCTGATTTAAAAAACAAAGATTTCGGCAACTAGCAACAGGAAAGAATTATTTTAGTTACGCAACCCTAGTTTTTCTAAATATTTTATCAAAAAACTGTTTCGTCTTGAGAATAATGCTTATTATCGCACAAATAGGTGGACGCGAGTCCTCATTCTTAAAAAAAAACGCTTACAGATACATAAAACATCGCGACCCGCTTCGAAGCTTGAGAAAAATAGAGCAATGAGAAATACCGATATCGGAATACGATGGTCATGTGTCACATATTTGACCTGTTTGGTCCCGTCGTGCAGACATGTTCTTATTTTTGATTATAAAAAATTAATCTTCTAACACATGACAGCGATATAAAACAGCTATCGCTGCAACATGATATATTGATATGGCTTTCCACCATTAACTGAAGTCATGAAGGTCCCGCCTTTTCGTTTACGTATTTACCCACTCAGGGGATTTATTTTAACTCCCCGCAGCCCTAACCTGTATACGTAATTTAGTTTGGCTGTTTGTCTGTCAAAATCACTCGATCAATCATCCATGAAGCTCTGTGGGTCATATATATACTATATCGTTAGTTGAGAGAGAAACTAGTGAAACTAAAATGAATATATTTCCAGACCAAACAAACCTCATTTAAAATTGATGTTTTTATATTTGCTACTCTGGGAAGAGTGTTATGATTTGAATTTTCAGTTTTCATTCAAAACTAATTTTGCTTTATCCCCATGTAAATCTAATTATAAAAACCAAATGACCTTGATTAATTCTCGGAGAAAAAAATAAGATATGTCACCCGTAACAAAACTAAAACCTATGATAAACGAACTGTATATTAATTCACAGCCAAAGGAGTCGAGTTCAATAATTGGACAAAAAAATGATCTCGGGATAAAAAAACAATTAAAATTCAAAGGATTGGAACAATACCCAACAATACCAAAAATCCGTAGAACGGCTGAGATTGTTACTGTCATGTTGTAAAATAATTTACTTTAACTGGGAGGAGGTAAATACAAAATGGCAGTTCTGTGATTTATAGTTTGATAAAATTAGAACTTTTAAAGTATTTCTGACGAGTCATAATCGCAGTATATTAATCTAGGAAAAACGATCGCTGACAGTTTAATTTAAAGAAAAAGCCGTTTTATGTTAAATTAACTTATTTTAGTACTTCCTACTCAGTCTGAAAACTGTGGCAATATTGTTAAAAAGATTCTTACTTCAATATAGATTTCCAAAACATGAGTCAAGGTCAAGGAATATTTTTTTTCTGATTTTTAAATCTTAAAGAACGCCAGATCCAAGCTCTACATATTTCTTTTTCGAAAAAAAAAAATTCTATGCAATTGCTGCCGTCCCCCGAAGAATCCACTATCGTTAAACAGAAATCCACATTATTTGACCAAGTACAAATAATGCTCCTCGATCAAGACCGCAGACCAAAGGCTATTTACATAACAGGGACAAAATATTCGATTCTGAGTGAACTGGGTAACCTTACTTTCGAACTTGAACCTTATCGACAGCGACATAAATTCCCTGTCCAAAAGATAACTCGGATGATGTGAGTGTATATAAGCGACTGTATGCCTTCATTATCAGAGGGCATATCGAAAAAAAAACATTTTGGTAATCATAAATATATACTAACAATTAAAATGCATTTAATATCTTGTATGACAGAAAATAGATTCCATGTTATGCATTTGATAATATATTTTCTTAATGTCCCATCATGTCAGTTCACAGTAAGGTGTCGGCATGTTAAAGAACCTTTTTACTGCTCAAATGCGTAAGTGCCGAGCATTATGCAAATTTTTGGTGACGTCTCGATAAGACTGAAAATATTCTTTAAGTGGGACGTTATACAACGATAAACAAACGTTCAGCATCTGTGAGAAATATATTACAACACGTAACAAATTTTTAAGTACAAATGAAATAATAGATAATAAAAATCTAAAATTCTCCGTGATTTTCTCTGCTAAAGACAACTTTTTTTAATTTATTTTCCAATATTTTTAAAAACTATTACAAGTTGCAGAAAAGAATTTGACTCCCGAACTGCTTCTGAATAGATTATACTGATATGCAAAGCAATACATTGGTAAGATGAATACGCGTTAAAATGCAATGAAAAACTTCCTTTCCATATTCGAATCCGGTAGTTCAAATGAGGTATGGCGTACATCCTTTTACGCCAATAATTGATCAATTCTTTCAGTCATCTTTCAACTCAATCATTTTGATAGTGTGCAAGCAGTATAATGATGCCGTAGCATATTTCGTGTTCACCTGATGTGTGATTGACGGTAATTCATCAGTTTTTTATTTTTGAAACTATAAACCTCCAGACATTGATTGAATTCTGACCCTCTTAATCGTTAAAAATACTATCGTTGAGAGCCCGGATGAGGTATCCGTTCTTTCTCCATGATCCACTGTGTTGTTTGCTTCGCAGAAATGGTAAGATATAAAAGGCCCCACTTCACAGAGTTGCTTATCACACCACATGGCGTACTCTTCTTTATTCCAGGCCAAAGACACAGTTATAAGGTACAGAATCAAGGAATTTTCAAGGAAAGAGGCGTGGAAGTTTATTGGTGGGGATAAGATTAGCCGTACAATGCATGTTGACGGATCATGGATTTAAACTATCGCCGAGAGACGATTGGCCCCGATGTCACAATTAGGTGTTCGGCACAATGAAGAACCCTCAAGTGTCCGAGCATAAGATAGGCCAAAATTTTAGTTTAGACCTATTTGTGACGTCTCCAATCAGTTTTGACTTTTTAGTTTTGGCTTTTTCATGATTTGAATTTCAACATATATTTGACAAATTAGAAAAAAAAAAAATGAAAATAAAGTTTTAAGCGTAGAGTACATTATGGTAACTGTTACGGTTGATCTACGTGTTTTTTTCACATCAAGAACATTTGCCACACACCTTATATGAAGAAGTGCAAAGAACTACCATGTAGAACCTTTAAATAAAACAAAATATCAAAACTAAAATTATTAAAGCTAAATATATCACTATGGAAATTTTCAGAGCTATAAAAAGGGCTATCGCAATAAACCAGGCTAGGTCTGTGAGCATCTTAGCGTTTAATACTAAATTTTAAAGTACGGTTAATCCAAATCGGGTGTGTTTTTTAAAAAATCTATTGCCCCCCCCCCCCCCCCCGCCCCCCCCCCGCCACCTCGCCAGAATCAATCTTCGTTAATTCAGAGTCAACGTTTCGCTGACCACTTACAGTTATAATGGCTTCCTCGTTGTCGACCGAAGAATCAAAGCAAATACCTAACAGGGATAAAACATCAAGTCCTGGGTGGAACAGGGTTAATCCATAGTGACGGGGTCATAAATCGCCCTCAGGAGATAAAACTCAATCATTCCTATGTACACAGGCATATACGCGTAAGTCAAGAACTGGTCTAGTATTATATAATATATATATACTGCTAATTAAAAAATTAATATGGAAATCTATTATATGAATACTCGGGATATCAATGCCTAGCATGTATATTTTACAACCAATTTAATAACAAAAAAACATGTATACAGTTGTCGATTTGAGAAATGCGCTACTGAGTTTAGGGTGGATGGTAGATATACACAGATTATCGAACAAAAAAAATTTTATTTTGAACAGTTTAAAAGATAGCATCAGTAACATAGAGGCGAATCCGGAAGCCGGAGAGCTAGGGGCGGGCTAAGCCCCCCCCCCCCCCCGGCATTTTTTTGGCAAAGATCGGCATAGGTGACAAAAAACTTTCTCGCGCGTGTGTGTTTTTAAATTTGGTTTAGCCCCCCCCCCACCCCACTATTTTTAATTTGTCTTGCGACGACCCTATGCATTTAATTTCAAAGGGGGTTTGTTATTTTTTTTTATTTCAGATCAATCAATTGTTTAAATTGTATTTTTGATCATTAAGACACGCGCCGACATTGAACTCGTTCACAATCAGGGAAACTGTGCATTTGTAAATGTTTCTAATTATCTTTTTGGTTCATTAATCGTCATTTAACGGTTTTTTAAATTATTTTAAAGAGCGTAAAATATATTTAAGGATACAATAAAATAAATTTAATCAAGATATAATATATATTGCATAAATTTCCAATATTATCATCTTAAGCCATATACATACGGCGTTTCGAACCGGGGGATAGGGGGCTTAGCCCACCACCCCCTTTTTTGCAAAGATAGACATAGGTGTTGAAAAGTGGGGTATAGTCGGTTTATGTGTGTGTGTGATGTGTGTGTGTGTGTTTTGTTTTTTTTTCTAGTTGGTTAAAACCACTCCACATTCATTTTGCTTCCGAACGTCAAGTGATAGTTATATACGTAGTCGACTACTTTCAACATCTTCCACCCAATCATTAGATTGTGTAAGCAGTATTATGCTGTCAATTGCATATTTCGTGTCACCTGATATGATCTTGAATATGAAGTATGTATAGCGTGATTTGCAACAAATCATGAACTCCCTTTGTGAGTTTTGGATTTTCATGTTTTATGTTATACATCAATAACGGGTAAGAAAATATTCACCAACCCTCCAAACCAAAAAAAAAAGCCTGTTAGACTGTGAAATATCGCTGATAGACTTTATCCTTTTCATAAAGTCGGTAGGTAATTTTAGCGAGTTAATTTTAGCAACTATGTGCGAACAGAACGTAGATACATAGTATGTATGAACAATAAAAAGATCAAGTGGGGTATTTTTTATTTTAATCAAAACTCATATTCAGAATCATCATTATAAGGAAATGAACAACGTGACTTATCCATGATATTGAAATGATCATGTAGGTTCAACAATAAAGGCAACTCTTATTCACAAATTTTATAATTCGAAATATGATGACACGCTAGATGCCCCTTTATTTTCCAAAATATTAAGACTAAATCATAAAGTACGGCTGATCCAAATTCTGGTTGTGTTTGTAAAAAAAAAAAATCTACCCCCCCCCTCCCCGGAAGAACCATCATCTTTAATCAGAAGTCCACATTATTTGTAACAACTTACAGTTATAATGGCTCCTCGTTAAAGACCACAGATCGAAGCAGTTTACATAACGAAGGGACAATAACATCAAGTCTGGGGTGAAGGGGGTATCCATAGCGACGGGGTCATAAATCGCTTGTCAAGAGATAAAAACTGCTTCTTATGTACATCTATGATATAACGCGCAAGTCAATGAACTATATCCTAGTTCAATGGTGGTTTATATATACGGCTAAATAAAAAAATTGATATCGAATGTATTATTAAAACATCGGGGATATTAATGCTACATATATATTGTAACCAATTTTATGACAAAAATACAATTTATATTATTGTCGTTTCTGGAGAGAATGCGCTGAGTTAGGATGGATTATATAAACACAGATTATG
The DNA here is from genome assembly GCA_030159075.1 of Atrina japonica. NCBI lineage: Eukaryota > Metazoa > Mollusca > Bivalvia > Pterioida > Pinnidae > Atrina > Atrina japonica. The sequence goes on along the minus strand of BROG01000325.1, from coordinate 549,650 downwards.
AACAAATTTCATTCTAAACGTTAAAATATAGCTTGCATTAATTTCAAATGGTTTATTTTCAGATTCGAAATCAATTATTAAATTGTATTTTGAATTATTAGACGCCCCGACATTTAACTTAGTCACAAACAAGGGACATAAAACGTCCATACTGTTTCACAATTTATAATTTAGTACAATAAAATAGTTAATGAATGGATAAACTGTTTGGCACACAGGATTCATTATATTCCAATTAGCCATACATATAATATATGATAATATATATATATTATATATATATACTATATATATATATAATATATACTATATATATACTAAATATATATATAATATATTCCATTTAGTACTTTAGACGGACGGTTACTTTAGTCGGACGGTTTTCCAGTCCGTAATTGATCTCAATAGATATAACTGAAAGGAAAACACACGCAAACATTGGTAATAGAAAAGTTCCGTTTAAAAATGCATGTATCATTTCTGTGTCCTTTTCTTTATTGGACGTTGACAACTCTACTTTCACAGCCATCTTCCCTCCAATTCATTTGATTATGCAGACAGTAATTTGAGCGTCAGTGCATAATTCTGTCCACCTGATATATGATGGACGAATTCAGCAGTTTTTGCTCATGTATATGTATGTATTTGGGGGTGTGATTTGCAGCAATCATGACTCACTTGTGATTGAAGATTTTCAAAGAGGGGTTGAGCAGTCTGTGTAATACATTTAATTAATGTCAATCTGATTTTTATTATTAATTGTAATATACAAGTTTAAAATCGTGTTTGTATATTTTAATTAAAAAAAACAAACACCAGTCAGACTAATTACCCCGTGCGGTAGTTGACGAAGACCCGAATCAATAATTCCAGATTAATTTGGCATGAAGAAAAATTCAGACACGACTTTGTTCAACTTGTGATCACTATAGCTTGTTACATGTACAATGTTTTTGATCGTATGTTGAAAATCGATTTCAAACGAAGGTTTACTTGCGGGAGGCCTGTGGTCTCATCCCCCGCGTACATTTTGAAGATATATCATAATAGAGAGTTTGCACTATACTTTACTGAAAATCATATTAAAAGTCGGTAAGGATAAATGTATCGGCAACCCAAATTCAATTACATAAGCTTTAGTGGATCATAAATCGTCCGGTAGTTATGGTGCATGGTCAGGAGACCTGGGGCCCCAGCACCATAAAACTTAAGAATTACTTAGTATAAAAATTTTACTCCAAGTTTGGCTAAGCCCTGAAATCTGATTGGCTAAAGCAGGGCCAAATTTGAAATTTTGCATACTTATGTGTGGAGAGAGAAGAGAGAGAGGGAGAGACAGAACCGAAGAGAGAGATTTCAGAACTTCGAAATTTTAAGGGCCGTCACAAAATTTGGCTAACCAGTTGTTGTTTGAAAACTGTTTTGTATAAACCAGATACGAAACAAAAAGATAACTAAACGTAATACGAAGTAGGTAGAGTCCTATGACATATTTGGTAATTTTGTTTGTGAAAATTAAAACATGCATCAGTCGTCATTCATTGCAGTGTTTTATTTTCACAAAAATTACAAATATGGTCATAGGACATTAGGATCGATAAGAAAATAAACCTCGATAGGATTATCGAAGTTCCGTTATTCTCTTTGTCGATATTTTAATTGATATCACAAAATTTGTGTAAATTGACATACGAGGTCTAAAAATACACGGATACGGATAAGTTTGAAAAGCGAATATACTTGTAAGAAGAAAGGTCCCACGTGTCCCCTTTACTCAGTGCAGAAAATGTGATTATCACTTCACGCACGGATAACTTTGACGCATATGAAGCCTGGGTAATCAATTTGCATTACATGACGTAGAAGAACATCGGGAGTTTGATGCAATTATCACAGAACTATTGAACAAAGTGAAAGTCGGGGGGTTTTTGATTTGGCTTAGAGGGATCATACGATAGAAGATAATTTGTCGCATTTAAGCGAATAGTAATGTATTTTCTTTTTATATATTAATCAATAGATTTGACCTCGCATAAAAAACAAAACAAAACAGAATTTCCGTTCGAACTAGTTTCAAGTAAATATACGGAGATCAGCAGCCGCTGATTTGCGATGGTTTTCCACAAGCCGCGATTTGCGATGATTTTTTCAACAGCCGCGATTTGCGGATGATTTGATCCATCCTCCGCGATTGCGAGGAATTTCCCAACCAACGCGATGACGGCGACCGCGTTTAAATAGGCCGCGAATATCATCGCGAGACACTGCCATAAAGGAACTAACCCCCGAGGCCGCGATGACCGTGACGTTTTTTGCGGAATCCGCGTGGCCCGTACTGTATGTCACACAAAACTAAAGTCAGTAATTGTTTTATTTTATGACTATTTCAAAATCAATAAAAACAAAAAAAACAATACTCGATTCACAATTTAATGTTTAACTCCTGCACAGAATGATTGCCAAAATATTCAGGCTGTTCTTTTTCATGAATGATTAAGAGTGATGGTTAAATGAGCGCCAATTTTTCATTGGTTTATGCATTTGTTTCACCCAATCATATACATGTAATATGCTTATACAAAAAGGAAAAGAACGGAATCACGAGAGGGCGACATAACAATTCACGACCCTCTGGACTGTCGAATGCCAATTTAGGTAAAACAAAATCTTTGTAATAGATAAGAAAAAAAAACCATCAAAACAGATAAAATTTGAGATAAGCAATCCCATTATTTTAATGAACTGAAAGGGGGAGATAATTCATTCTTCAGACTTTCAGTATGTTGAAAAGATATATATGTATATTGTGTAATACTTTGAATAGATTATTATTCTTTGGTGTGTGTGTGTGTGTGATAACTTCATGCTAAAGATGCTGAAGATATTTGAAATTTTAAAAAATTGTAATATTGTGAGATGAAATTTATAAGTACAAAATTCCAGCTAAATGAAATGACAAAGTTAAAATTCCTGCTCTATAGAATGTCTAAGTTAGAAATTCCTGCTCTGTTAAATACTTAAGTTGAAGATTCCTGTTCTTCAAGCATTCAAGATAGAATTCCGGTTCTTTTTAATATCAAAGTAAAACATTCCTGGTGATCATCAGGAATTTGAACAATTATTCCAGCTGAAGAAGAGCAGGAATTTGTTAAAAATTACGTGTCCTGGTCTTCATCAGCAGGAATATGTCAAATCCTGTTAGATTCCTGCTCTATTCCTACGTTAGCATGGTAGGATTCCTGCTGAACATTTCATACAGGATGTCACATGATTTATAACATGCACTTTGTTTTGGTGGATATCTATTTACAATCATTGCAGAGCTTTATCAGTTTATGCACATAGATATCATATACAGTACAAACGTAGTGTTTATTCTGTCAAACACTCTACTTGGTGTAATAAGCTTACATGTACCTGAGCAGTTAATATCAGAGTGTTAACTTTTTGGAGGTCCTGTTTTTATAGGGCAGTGTCTGTGTTTACGTACAAATTGCACACAGAACTTATATTATAAAGGTGAGAATAGTAACTAATTTAGTTTTGATATATTAAGCATAATATATGATATATTATATCGCTGGTTCATCTGTAATCAAGTTGCTGTCAATAGTATATCAACATTTGTTCTATATAAAGTATAAATTGTAGATCTTTTATTCTGAGATTCTGTAAAACTTGACTAAAAACGAAAATTGATTGTTGCATGTATATTGTATAACAATCACGGAACACATTATAATAGTCTGTCCCAAGTGATTTTTGTCTGTTGATTTTGGCTGATTAAAGTAAAATGGTTGATACCTACCACTTAAATTTAACGTAGCGATATCCTATACATACTTCATTAATTATCCATGTCCATGACAAATAAAAATTAATTCGTTTTGTACTAGATATTCGCACATAAAATTATCCTATGGGATTTTTACATATGTAAGTTTCAGAGCGGAAGTAAAAGAAAGGGAACTTTATTGGTCATACTGATTTAGTCTGGCTCACTGATCTGTTAATACACAATCACCGATTCCTTATAACAATAATATATATTGGGAGTTATTCCCCTTCATATAACTCTTGTCAAGAGAGGCACGAGAATATTAATGATTACTCACATGACCCAGTTATTTGACATCACAGAGATAACACAGAGATTCCCTTAGGAAGAGTATTTACAAAAATTGAAACGACCAAACAAAGAAAAAAGTATGTAGAAAAGATATAGGATAAACTTTTTTCTTTTTAAACTGTATCAGTTAGACGATTGGTTGCTTTACAAATTCATTTTGAAATTCATGACCTAATATGGGACAGACCATAGTTCAGTCTCTGTGTGACTTAATAGTAAATAAATACTGTAATGGAAAATTAAATAGGCATATGCCTACTAGTAATTGTCTTACAAAATAAAAACATTAATTATGTGATGGGTAAGCAGAAAATATACTTGAAATAAGTGTGTTATTTCGAAATGACAATTGACATGCAATTGGATACGTTTCCTTGTTTAAAAGGTATATAAACCATGTCTACTACTAGAATACTTTGGGGGGGGGGGCATTCTGTAGTGGGCTGTAAAACACAGCATAAGAAAACTGCCCTTGACAGAATTCCAAAAGCGATTACTGTATAAAGGAGAATAATAAAAGCCAAAGGAAAGGCCTTTGATTTGAAAGGAGGGGGGTAACTTACTGATACCATGAATAAGCATTTACAGTTCACATTTCATAGAATTTGTGCTTTTACGGTCATTAAAACAAATTAAATAAGTACTTACTCGCAACTGATGTTCCCCTGGATCGTTTAAAAAAATTGCTCATACTTGTAGAATCATTGTGTCATCCAGAATGGCTTGTTCAGAACGTGAATCGGCGTTGGTGTCGTCCAGGAAGTACAGGGAAGGGTGTTTTTGTGCGCATGCCCAATAAGAATTGCGCCGAAGAATTTTTCGTGTTGTTAAAATTCTTAAAAATTTTGTAGTTTAAAGTCAAGTGTCGAACGAAGAAATTCAGTAAGTTCTATCAAAGTTTACTGGCAATTTTGACATGGTAATTCTTACGTTTACACAACAAATTTTTGTGGTATTCAATGGTGTTATTTGGTACTAAAATTCGATCAAATAGATGGCGTATACGTGGTATGTCGTTCCGCCATTTTCTTTTGCATTTTGTATTAACCATGTAAACAAAAAACACACATGTTCGCTGTTCAGAGCAGTTTTACAAGTGAAAACGAGCAAAAATGTTTTATAACTAGCATGAAGTTTTATTCATTGAATGAAAATGTGTAAAGAGCAGGGACATTGGATAAGTTAGAATTTTCACTAGGTATATCGGGCCAGGGCCCTCAGTAGAGCAGACTTTTGGAAAGTCCTGACCGTGGCCTTGGGACCCCAGGGCCAGGGTTAAAATCTATCACAGAACCCCAAAAGGAAGTAGGGTCCCGTCCAGAAAATGAAAAGGCCACTTATTCAATGTTTATCGCCAAAAACTTACTCTGTGCTCACCCATTCATTTGGTTCAGGTTTTTAAAATCAATTTTAATATCTATCATAAGATCTATAGTATAGATAATTATTTCTAATGTTTGTTTTTCAAATACTGGTCTACTGCAGTATAGCCTATTCTATAGGTCCCATCTGTTATCATTTATTATATTTTTATTTCTATAATTAAATCTGAAGATTCAGAAGTTCCATTTAATGATATTTTTTGATTGAAAAAGGGGTTCCCAGAAAAAAATTAAAAATCAAAATTGGGCTAATAACTTGCCAATCCCTAACTCGAATAATTGCAGCCCCCTCTTTCCGCTATCGTTAATGAAGCAGCCGCAGATCGGCAGATTATAACGACTGCTAGTCTAGCATTATTTGGGTTGGCCAATCCCATTTTCTAGCTTAAAAAATATTACTCTGATTCAAACACACACAAAAAATATTCTTTTATCCATAGCATTAAAATATTATTAAGACTAATTTTAAAGTTGTTTTTTACTTTTAGATGGAAATTATTAAAATCAACCAATCACAGACAAATAAAATGTCTAAATAGTCTCCACTGAATAGATACATGTACATGTAGCAGTCAATCTCTTACACAGAGTTGTGTATGTCAGTCCTTGTTAATGTCTCATTTTTACTTTTTTCAGTTTCTTGACAAATGTATACCGGTAAATCTACTATAGATTTTGCTTGTTTTAAGATATAGAATAAATACTTTTTGAGGCGATAATACTATAAAATGGCTATACATTTAATTTGTAAATATATGGACTATTTTTATGATAAATTTCCCTATTCTGAGTAATTTGGTTTTTATATACATTCTGTTGGTTACATGATCGCATGTTTTGGGACTACTTTTTAGACGCTGACAGAGATTGATAAGGAGTGCAAGGACTGACAACTCTGCGTAAGGGATTGGGACATGCAGTAGGCGGAGCATAAATGGAAATAACCAAATGCATATTCATATTGTATAAGCTGTTTAGATGACTTTTCTAGGGCCTGCTACACTAAAAATAGATGAAAATAACATCTTACCTATACATCATCAGAGATACATGTACAAGTGCCAAGCATTTATTTTTAGTTTCTTTTTCTATGATTATGGCAAATTATGATTTATATCAAACCCGCTTTCTGTTTCATTCTGATTAAGATTAAATACATGTACCCTGCTCCATGGCTTCACAGTTGCACCTGTTTTTGTGATCAGTTTACCATCATTTTGATTGCTGTCACATAACCTGGCTCGTTCTTTAGAGAGTAACACCCTGACTCATCCCTGTCATGGTGGTTACTTTTAACACCCTCTCACTTTCTGGGTGTTTTTAACACCCTCTTTTTTTCTGGGTGTTTTTAACACCCTCTCACTTACTGGGTGTTAAAGTACATGCACTGCAATAGTGTGTTTGTATTAAGGCATGTTACATGTAACTTGTTAGCCGAAAAGTGTGTTTGTGTGACACTTTTGCCACACTTTTGAAAGTGTAATATACATGTAGTACATGTATCAGGTAGCATGTTTCGACAGTGTTTTACAAATGCTCCTTTGCGCTGATGCACATGACCCTCTCTGAACACTGACACAGTTGCTCTAACACACCATGGCATGAGCAACCTGACATGTTACCATGTCAATACTCTATCGCTCTAACAGGCACTATTTATGAGTAATATGTCTTTGGAATAACAGGCCTTCAGACCTCTTATCTCAATATCTGTAACTGTCTAACTTACTCTAAGTCACAATTTACTCGTCTGGTGGTTTGCTTTGAATACAGAATTAAACCTGCTTTAGTGACCACTTGTGTATAAAGACCACTTGCCCTGGTCATGAAGGCTGTTTTTTGTTGTTGTCCACTATAATATCATTTGTGTACAGATCAACCTCTATATAAAGACCACTTCCCTATAAAGACTGGTTTTGTTGTGTCCCCTTAAGGGGTCTTTATATATACAAGTTTCACTGTATAAAAAATATTGACAGTGAATGTATTTTGAGTAATTTATCCACACAAATGACAAATGAAATAAATCCTTTCTGTATGAAATGTTCACAACTATTTGTTTCCTACAAATGTTAAAGATGATATACAGACATTTTGTTTATTTGCCTGGGAAAAATGAAATTTAAAGAATTAGGAATATTTGTTTTATCAGACAAATGGGATAGTCCAATACATGTAGGCTTACATACAACAATCCTCTTCTAGAGAACCCTTGAATTGCTTGAAATGAAACATTGCTTGAATGTTCCTTACAATGTGCTGAATGAGTGGTTACTTTGGTCCCAATCAGTCATCCAACATGGTTGTCAGCAGGCTAGGGAACTTAGTTTACTGGTAAAAAAGGGAAATACATACAATAATCCTCTTCTGGAAAAACACTGAATGGATTGAAACACAACTTGTCATGAATGTTCCTGACAAGGTGATGAATGAGTGTCATTACTTTGGTGCCAATCCATAATCCAAGATGGCCACCAGCGGGGAACTTAATCTAACCTAGGACCCTATTGGAAATACAAACATGTAGCCTACATACATGTATACAACAATCTTCTTCTAGAGACCCTCAGAATCGATTGAAACCAAACATGGCATGAATATTCCTTACAATGCAATGACCGAGTGTTGTTACTGTGGTGCTGATTTGTCATCAAAGGTGGCCGCGACTGGTACGTGTATATTAGAATTTCTGGTTTTGCTATAATTCCAGTTAAGCAATTCAGGCTTCATGAAGCCTCGTTTCGGGCATCTTGATGGGAAATGAGACAATAAATGCTTGTCTTTGGATATGTTTTTTCAAGACATAGGACTGAAAAGTGGAGGTTGACACATGAATGATTGCTGAAATTTTTTTTTTTATTGAAAAATTGGTGGGAAGCCTAACCATTATTCTCAGGAGTTAATAATGTCATTACATATCATCATGATTCTTGTAAAATTATACAGTACAGGTTAGTCAAATGATTGAGTCTGGTCAGCCATAATCCTAGTGCAGGTCAGCCAGTGACCTTTGACAGGTATGGGTCTGTATGAATACAGATTGAATATGTGTAGGTCACTTGTAATCTGATTTCATTATAGGTCACTTGTAATCTGATTTTAGTATAGGACACCTTTAATCTGATTTCATTATAGGACACCTGTAATCTGATTTCATTATAGGACACCTGTAATCTGATTTCATTATACAGGGCACCTGTAATCTGATTTCATTATACAGGACACCTGTAATCTGATTTCAATATACAGGGTGCCTGTAATCTGATTTCATTAAACAGGACACCTGTAATCTGATTTCAATATACAGGGTGCCTGTAATCTGATTTCATTATACAAGGCACCTGTAATCTGATTTCATTATACAGGGTGCCTGTAATCTGATTTCATTATACAGGACACCTGTAATCTGATTTCATTATACAGGACACCTGTAATCTGATTTCATTATACAGGGTGCCTGTAATCTGATTTCATTAAAGGTCACCTGTAATCTGATTTCATTATACAGGGCACCTGTAATCTGATTTCATTATACAGGACACCTGTAATCTGATTTCATTATACAGGACACCTGTAATCTGATTTCATTATACAAGACACCTGTAATCTGATTTCATTATACAGGGTGCCTGTAATCTGATTTCATTATACAAGACACCTGTAATCTGATTTCATTATACAGGACACCTGTAATCTGATTTCATTATACAGGACACCTGTTATCTGATTTCATTATACAAGGCACCTGTAATCTGATTTCATTATACAGGACACCTATAATCTGATTTCATTAAACAGGACACCTGTAATCTGATTTCATTATACAGGGTGCCTGTAATCTGATTTCATTATACAAGACACCTGTAATCTGATTTCATTATACAGGACACCTGTAATCTGATTTCATTATACAGGACACCTGTTATCTGATTTCATTATACAAGGCACTGTAATCTGATTTCATTATACAGGACACCTGTAATCTGATTTCATTATACAGGACACCTGTAATCTGATTTCATTATACAGGACACCTGTAATCTGATTTCATTATACAGGACACCTGTAATCTGATTTCATTATACAGGGTGCCTGTACTCTGATTTCATTATACAAGGCACCTGTAATCTGATTTCATTATACAGGACACCTGTAATCTGATTTCATTATACAGGACACCTGTAATCTGATTTCATTATAGGACACCTGTAACCTGATTTCATTATAGGTCACCTGTAATCTGATTTCATTATAGGTCACCTGTAATCTGATTTCATTATACAGGACACCTGTTATCTGATTTCATTATACAAGGCACCTGTAATCTGATTTCATTATACAGGACACCTGTAATCTGATTTCATTATACAGGGCTTTTTCTATAGCATCCATGGGACTGGAATTCGGCCCCATTCCCAATGCAAAATGCATGTATATTTTCCCTATTTGATGAAAAAATTCCCAATTTATGTTGAGCTCATGATCGTAATGAAAAAAAATAAAAAATTTTATAAGGGAAAATGCATTTTAAAAAATCCATTTAGATTTCTGTATGTGCACACATTTTCCCAATATGACACTAATTCAAGTTAAAATTCCCATTTGTGTTGCCAATGGCATTTTCACAAAATTGACAAAAAAAGGCCTGTTATAGGTCACCTGTAACCTTACATTGTATTTCATTATAGGACACCTGTAATCTGATTTCATTATAGGCCACCTGCAAAGTCTGCCTTTATATAATACAGTATTCGACCAATTAAGCACCCATGTCCCTATAACATGTCCCCCTTTTTTATATACAATTGAGAATCTTTTCCAGCTGGCTGACAAGGAGATATGGACCTGAAAACTGTAAGTAGCAGTTTATCTGTAGCCCCCAAGCAACAGAAATATGTTGATAGGTGTCCTCGGTAATAACTACAACAATTTTACCACAGTGCTTTATAAAAAAATTAAGAGTTTTAAGTTAATTTTAATATTCCATTACATGCCCTCCCCTTTTTCCTTATTTTTGTAGCGTCATGGGCGCATAACGGGTGGAATACGGTACATTTACATGTAATAATTATAAGGCAGCTGTCAGTATTCTTCTTCTTTTTTAGTGTTTGTCAACAATTAAATATTTTCTACTTCACAGAAACTGTGCATTCTTCATTTCAGAGTGACTCACTAGGATCTGATATTCTATTTCTAGATGTCTGTCTGTCTTAGGATGGTGATTATATACATGTAGACTACTTCTAGATGTCTGTCTTAGGATGGTGTTTATAGACTGTTTCTAGATGTCTGTCTGTCTTAGGATGGTGTTTATAGACTATTTCTAGATGTCTGTCTGTCTTAGGATGGTGTTTATAGATTTTTTTCTAGATGTCTGTTTTAGGATGATGTTTATAGACTATTTCTAGATGTCTGTCTGTCTTACATGTACGATGGTGTTTATAGACTATTCCTAGATGTCTATCTTAGGCTGGTGTTTAAACTATTTCTAGATGTCTGTCTGTTTTACATGTAGGATGGTGTTTATAGACTATTTCTAGATGTCTGTCTTATAGACTATTTCTAGATGTTTGTCTTAGGATGGTGTTTATAGACTATTTTTAGATGTCTGTCTTAGGATGGTGTTTATAGACTATTTCTAGATGTTTGTCTTAGGATGGTGTTAATAGACTATTTTTAGATGTCTGTCTTAGGATGGTGTTTATAGACTATTTCTAAATGTTTGTCTTAGGATGGTGTTTATAGACTGTTTCTAGATATCTGTCTTAAGATGGTGTTTATATACAATACCTGTAGACTATTCCTAGATGTCTGTCTTAGGATGGTGTTTATAGACTATTCCTAGATGTCTGTCTTAGGATGGTGTTTATAGAATATTTCTAGATATCTATCTTAGGATGGTGTTTATAGGCTAATTCTAGATGTCTGTCTTAGGATGGTGTTTATAGACTATTTCTAGATGTCTGTCTTAGGATGGTGTTATAACTATTTCTAGATGTCTGTCTGTCTTAGGATGGCATTTATAGACTATTTCTATATGTCTGTCAGTCTTAGGATGGTGTTTATAGACTATTTCTAGATGTTTGTCTTAGGATGGTGTTTATAGACTATTTTTAGATGTTTGTCTTAGGATGGTATTTATAGACTATTTTTAGATGTCTGTCTGTCTTACATGTAGGATGGTGTTTATAGAGTATTTCTAGATGTCTGTCTTAGGAAAGTGTTTATACATGTAGACTATTTTTAGATGTCAGTCTTTGGATGGTGTTTATAGACTATTTCTATATGTCTGCCAGTCTTAGAATGGTGTTGATGGTGTTTATATACAGTACATGTAGACTATTCCTAGATGTCTGTCTTAGGATGGTGTTTATAGACTATTCCTAGATGTCTGTCTTAGGATTGTGTTTATAGACTATTTTTAGATGTCTGTCTTAGGATGGTGTTTATAGGCTATTTCTAGATGTCTGTCTTAGGATGGTGTTTATAGACTATTTCTGGATGTTTATCTTAGGATGGTGTTTATAGACTATTTCTAGATGTCTGTCTTAGGATGGTGTTTATAGACTATTCCTAGATGTCTGTCTTAGGATGGTGTTTATAGACTATTTCTAGTTGTTTGTCTTAGGATGGTGTTTATAGACTATTTCTAGATATTTGTCTTAGGATGGTGTTTATAGACTATTTCTAGATGTCTGTCTTAGGATGGTGTTTATAGACTATTTCTAGATGTCTGTCTTAGGATGGTGTTTATAGACTATTTTTTATGGCTGTCTTAGGATGATGTTTATAGACTATTTCTAGATGTCTGTCTTAGGATGGTGTTTATAGACTATTTTTTATGGCTGTCTTAGGATGGTGTTTATAGGCTATTTCTAGATGTCTGTCTTAGGATGGTGTTTATAGACTATTTCTAGATGTCTGTCTTAGGATGGTGTTTATAGACTTTTTCTAGATGTTTGTCTTAGGATGGTGTTTATAGACTATTTTTAGATGTCTATCTTAGGATGGTGTTTATAGACTATTCCTAGATGTCTGTCTTAGAATGGTGCTTATAGACTATTTCTAGATGTCTGTCTTAGGATGGTGTATTTAGACTATTCCTAGATGTCTGTCTTAGGATGGTGTTTATAGACTATTCCTAGATGTCTGTCTTAGGATGGTGTTTATAGACTATTTCTAGATGTCTGTCTGTCTTAAGATGGTGTTTATAGACTATTTTTAGATGTCTGTCTGTCTTAAGATGGTGTTTATAGACTTTCTAGATGTTTGTTAGTCTTTGGATGGTGTTTATAGACTATTAATTTTATATATACTGCAAACTAAACAGAACATATCAATTTTAGACGTTTGGAATGCAGAGAAGTCTATGGAGAATTAAAGAGAAGAAAAATGGAGCAAATGGAAATAGAAGGTATTTTATCCGCAAGTAATTGAAAGTGTGTGTGTTTCTAAAATATACAGTTTGTTAAAAAAAAATTATCAGAGTGTAAGAATCTGGAACTCTAAAAAAGTAATGAGTAGCACATGTAGGTAAAATCCTATATAGTTGTTTCTTTTCCATACACTGAGCATGGCCATCATAAAGTTGTAGATTGTTGATATCAAAATTATGTTTATACAGGAAACCTGTGTTGACAGACCATAGATAACTGAGGTATCCAAGGGATAGCAGGGTTTTGCTTCAAATTGTGTGCCATAACTTTGCTAAATCATAACCTAGCTAAATCATAACCTTGCTGAATCATAACCTTGCTAAATTATAACCTAGCTAAATCATAACCTTGCTAAAGCATAACCTAGCTAAATCATAACCTTGCTAAATCATAACCTTGCTGAATCATAACCTACATGTAGCTAAATCATAACCTTGTTAAATCATAACCTAGCTAAATGTTCATAACATTGCTGAATCATAAACTACATGTAGCTAAAAAAGTAAAATACACCCTTGTTGAATCATAACTTTGCTAAATGATCATAATATTGCTGAATCATAACCTTGCTAAATCATAACCTTGCTGAAACATAACCTAGCTTAATCATAACATTGCTGAATCATAACCTATGTAAATCATAACCTTGCTGAATCATAACTTTGCTAAATGATCATAACATTGCTGAATTATAACCTAGCTAAATCATTACCTTGCTAAATCACAACCTTGCTAAATCATAACTTTACAAATCATAACCTTGCTTGTATTCTGAATGGTTTTCGTGTTAATTTTCAGAATGTGATGTTTGTGGAGGCAGTCACTTTACAGAGGCATGTCCTGAGCTGGGATTAGAACCAGCTGGATTTGAGGATGCTGTGGTTACCAGGTAATGTGATGTTGTATAATTATATACATCATACCTTGTTTTGTCACAAATGTGTCATATATGTTGTCATTTATGTAATGTTCCATATCACCATTCTGTCATGTTTTTGTTGTCACTTTTGTGTCATGTTGTTACCTTTCTGTCATGTTTTTGTTGTCACTTTTGTGTCATGTTGTCACCTTTCTGTCATGTTTTTGTTGTCACCTTCCTGTCATGTTGTCACCTTCCTGTCATGTTTTTGTCATCACTGTTTTGTGATATTTGTTTTATCAGTTTTATGTAGTTGTCATCATTGTGTGACATGTGTACGGTGACAGTGCTGTCTCATATGAGTGTTGTCACTGGTTTGCCATGTGTGTTGTCTTTTACCAGTTTGTTGTATTATCTTGTCACTATTATGACATATTTTTGTTGTTATTTTTATGTAATTTTTGTGTTGTCACTGTTAAGTAGGGTGTAACAATATATCCAATTTAAGCTACATCACAAAATGAAGCCTTCCAATACTTGTACTTTTGTAGATATAAAATGACAATACAATAGACACTTGATAGTTATACATTGTCAGGGATTAATATCATCAACATGGGGGTCTGGAAAATCTCCCCATTCTTAATGCAAAATCTGCTATTTTTTCCCAATTTTGTACAAAAATTCCCAATTATGTTCACCATGTCATTCACAATCAGTATCAAAAATAAAAAGGAAATTCAGTACCTGTATGAACTGCACTTCAAAGTCTACAGATGAAAACCATGTGATCAGTAAAATAAGAGAAGCTAAATGAATCACAATTCTGTGTGTTTAGCCTTATGAATTGAATAGGCATAGTTAATTTTTTCCCATTTTGGCTCATTGCAGTGTAAATTTCCCAATTTGAAGTTTACAGGACCCTGTCCCAAAAAGGATCTATTAACCCCTGATTGTAATAGTAAGCTGTAATGTGCTGCATTAAAGTGGCTTAAATGCTAAATCATAAGAAATTTAAAAGAAGTTGGATAAATTCACAAATTTTATCATTGAATATTACAAATATAGTTTTGAATTCCTATTATAGGGATGGAATTAAATATCCATGATGTTTACCTATGTCACATTACTGTTAATATTACTCCTGATTTTAATCATCAACTCAAAGGATAACAGTCAGTCTTGACATTAGTTTCCATGCTCCATTTTGTTTTTACAGAGCAAGATTAACTTTGCCACATTTCCTGCAAGCTATTGATCTGCCTGGCAGTGAGGTTGCCATATTTTCTCAGATTGATATACAGGCCAAAACACAGTTTGGGCCATTTGAAGCTAAGAAGACAACACATGAATTCAGTGATGATGGTCTCTTTGTATTGAAGGTGAATTATTGCTTAATGGTAACACAGTACTATACCTGAAAACATTTTGCTCCTAGTTATTTTTTCACAAAATACATTCACACCAGATTTCTTTCTTAAAGCTGTCATCTTAACTTTTAAACAATTTTTTATTTTGAAAAAAAAAAATCATTATGCTTTTGAAACAGCCTAATTTATTTCTCCACAGTCAGATATTTTGTTAAATGTTTTCATTACAAATCAGCTTGCAATTCCGCTCTTAAAGTAGTAGTGTTGAATCTAGAGCAACATAGCAGGGCGCGGTGCCATGCCCTTTTTTTGAAACGCCATGCCCTTTTTCATGCTGTCAATCGCCAATAGCCCCCCCCCAAAAAAAAATTGGCGAAATTGCCTAATGACTAAAATATTCTATTTGCGAAAACATCTTCCCATGAAATTAAAATTCACATTAATTCAGCTATTTAAATATTTTCCGAGAATCTCTCTCTCTCTCTCTCTCTCTCTCTCTCTCTCTCTCTCTCTCTGAGTGACAAAATTAATTGTCAGAACATTTCATCAAATTATAAAGTCGGATTACACCTCCATTGTATATCTAATTATAATTCAATACCAAATGTTCTGTTTTCATGACTTCATTGATCAGGGAAGCTTACTTAAGCATCATACACCAATACGATTATGATTGGTGATAAACAGAAATCAATCTGGCTTACGCTTCTGAAAATTTTTCCTTTTATCTAAAATTCTGAAACGGGCTCCGATATTATTACACTTGCAAATTAATTCTATTCAAGGATATCTAAGTTAGTGGATTGTCTTTTTTAAATTACTCTACAAACTATTATATTTTTTAGCAAATGATTGTTTCATTTCTATTTGACTTCACAGATTTCTTTAAATTACAAAGAATTAGATAATTAACCATAATTTATTATTATTTTATACATAATTTTATTTTTATTACCGATATCAGAGACATATATGTCTGTCGATATATACAAAGATACTCATAAGAACCAGCGATATATAGAGATTCTACAACGAGTGTTAGTTGATTATTATGTTTATCTAACTCGAGTTGGTTAATTTTCAAAATTCGAAAAGACACAAGGTTTACCGAGTGTCTTTTCATATTTGGAACCCAGCTGACAGGTGAAGTACACATGTATGATGACTCTCAGCATGATAAATCTGGTCTTGATAAAAATGATTGATCTATGCTACTTAAGTTTCTTATGTGTAATACACACCAGTCTCAGAAAAAAACTTTTTAAAACTATCAACATATGTATCAGTACTAACTCTTAAAACTATCAACATATGTACTTGTACTAACTCTTAAAACTATCAACATATGTACTTGTACTAACTCTTAAAGCTATCAACATATGTACTTGTACTAACTCTTAAAACTATCAACATATGTACCAGTACGAGCTCTTAAAACTATCAACATATGTACTTGTACTAACTCTTAAAACTATCAACATATGTACCAGTACTAACTCTTAAAACTATCAACATATGTACCCGTACTAACTCTTAAAATTATCAACATATGTACCAGTACTAACTCTTAAAACTATCAACATATGTACCAGTACTAACTCTTAAAACTATCAACATATGTATGTACCTTAAAAGTATCAACATATGTACTAACTCTTAAAACTATCAACATATGTACCAGTACTCACTCTTAAAACTATCAACATATGTACCAGTACTAACTCTTAAAACTATCAACATATGTACCAGTACTCACTCTTAAAACTATCAACATATGTACTAGTACTAACTCTTAAAACTATCAACATATGTACCAGTACTCACCCTTAAAACTATCAACATATGTACTTGTACTAACTCTTAAAACTATCAACATATGTACTTGTACTAACTCTTAAAACTATCAACATATGTACTTGTACTAACTCTTAAAACTATCAACATATGTACCAGTACGAGCTCTTAAAACTATCAACATATGTACTTGTACTAACTCTTAAAACTATCAACATATGTACCAGTACTAACTCTTAAAACTATCAACATATGTACCAGTACTCACTCTTAAAACTATCAACATATGTACTTGTACTAACTCTTAAAACTATCAACATATGTACCAGTACTAACTCTTAAAACTATCAACATATGTACCAGTACTAACTCTTAAAATTATCAACATATGTACCAGTACTAACTCTTAAAACTATCAACATATGTACCAGTACTAACTCTTAAAACTATCAACATATGTACCAGTACTAACTCTTAAAACTATCAACATATGTACCAGTACTAACTCTTAAAACTATCAACATATGTACCAGTACTAACTCTTAAAACTATCAACATATGTACCAGTACTAACTCTTAAAACTATCAACATATGTACCAGTACTAACTCTTAAAACTATCAACATATGTACCAGTACTCACTCTTAAAACTATCAACATATGTACTTGTACTAACTCTTAAAACTAACATTTGAGCATAGTTATTTACACACATGTGAAAATAATAAATTAATTAAAACTGATCGGTCTTTCTGTTAGTAATCCATATCACACAGCCCTGCACATTTCCCACTGATAGATAACTAGAACTACTGTATTCGTGTGTAACATATTCTCACCACTGGTTCGTAGTATTAAAAGCTCGTAAAACTGACGATAGCGGTAGGCTCCCATTATCTCAATCTCAATGTCATCCATTTGTTGTTATATTTGTCATTTTATTGCTCCTTTTTTTACATTGTATTGTAATTCTAGTAGCCCAAATATTTTATCTTAGAAGTTTTCTGAAATTCTGAGAAAGAACCTCTAAAACCATGATATTAAGACTGATTGACTAGTATGTTTTACTCTTAGATATTAGTAAGAGATGGGACTTGTGTCAGTCTGGATACAACAGATGAAAATGAATGTAACTGGATGTGTTTAATAAGGGCTGCCACAACACAAAGTAAGCATATGTAACATACATTTCCTTTCTATGATAAATTGACTAATCTATTGGGGTTTTTTTGTGCCAGAAGATATATTTGTGACACACAGCCGCCAAAGAAAGAGGGTTAATTGATTCACTCTTGCCAACAAATTGTCAGTGACTGTAAGTAGGGCCAGTGGTTTTCTGTTTCAAATTTGCTTCAATTCTGTTCTCAGTTTTGATGAATTCAATTTTTTCTCTTTTCATAAAAAAAAGCTAAAATATACAAAGATGAAGACTGTTTAATTAGTACAGATTCATTATCATACCTTCATTAGTCTGCCACATAAATTTAATGAATGACTTAAATAGAGAAATAGATAAAACATATATAATTATATATACAACATTTATGTTTTTATTTATGTTTTTATTTGGTGTCTTTTTTACTTTAAACTTATAAAGATGTAATAATTGTATCAACACTTAGTAATCTATACTATGCTGACAGAATTTGCAAAATAAACCGTCACAATCTTCATAAAGATGCCATGGATAAAGATCAACCTGTGCTGATGTATTTATTTTTTAAATTGGAGCAAGTCTCCTTTTTTACATTTGTCTTCAGCCATTATACTTCGCTGTCAAAAACGTCAACATGTGAAAATGTGGTTTTGTGTTGATAACAAAAACTGACTGTCGATGGAGTGGAGTGTCGTAAAAAGTTAGGATGGAATGTGCATTGTAAAATTTTACTATGAATTTTAAAATGTGTATCTGGCTTATAATATGGGAGAAAGATAGAAATTGATGCCAAGTTATGTGATGAAATATTGTAAACAAACAAAGAAATGGAGTTTATACGGAGTTTACACATGGAAATAGCATGCTAGTTCACATTTTAATACCTCATGTTAGAATTTTTAAAGATTTTTTTAAAATGCGAGTTCCATTTCGGATTGCCAATTCTGCAATTCTGTCTGAGATTCCTGTGATTTGGTCAGATATATACAGTCAAATTTCACGATGTTTCGAAAAATAGACAAAGTCCCAAATAATTTGTTATTGAACACTACTTATAAACAATTTATAATTTGAACTTCTATGATTCAAATCACTCAGTGTTTGAATGAGTATAATAATACAAAATGATCTTCTCTTGTTTCAGTGGAGCAAAACTGTATCGCCTACCAGCTTGGTACGAGTATTTACTACAATACCATAAAGAATATATCTGCGGGACAGGAACTTCTGGTGTGGTATGCACCAATGTTTGCAAAAAAGCTCGGAAAAAGTGAAACCCCAGATGGCGTTAGTAGAGGTGTGTACAAAGATATCAGCAATGTCAGTATGTTGTGGACTGTTAGCGCAGACTACGCTAGGAAGAAAAGTCCCCTGGCAAACAAAGAATGCCGATTGGATTCCTAGTACTGCTACATCTTAAACCTTCACCAAACGTGATAAAATGTTAACACATCAGCCCCTGGGGTCACTTTAAGATTCAAATCAATAGATAGCATGGTCCACTGTCATAATTCAGGAGTCAGCAAATTATTAATGCTTGTGAATCGTTTGTAGTATTTTGATTCAAAATCATACACACCCAAATTCTGACAGTGGACTTTACCATTCTTTGAAATGGTTGAGTTCACATATGACTACAAGGGTCAAGGAATTAAAATTCAGGATCTTTTGGATGAGATCTGAGCCCAAGACCATAAGATTGTTAAGGGGCAGTGTACCGCGGTAAATCATGTCCTGCACATATATCCTAATTTATGTTCCGATTTACTTAACTTTGGAGTTAAAACATTGTTCTAACCGTAATCTCTGATTAATTATTTAATAACCAAACAAGAGGTATAAAACACTTTAACAAGAGGCCCATGAAAATAGGTCACATAAGGTATCCCTCTTTAAAAATCTTCTTCTCAAGAACCGCTGCATGAATTGAAAAACAGAATGTTTTTGAGTGATTGACATGAATGTTTGATTCAAGTTTGTATTTTTCATGGAAATCGGAATATTAATTTTTTATGTGTTTTTGAAGTCTTTTTTGACTTAGTCAGTTATCTTCCCATGTTGCATGATTTCCTCAATTATCTCCCCTTGCATTCACAATGATGCATTAAAGTGTTTTACTTGTATATATTGGAAGAAATGTTTTTGTGCAAGAACTTTGATTTCTGCAATATTTATGTTTCTTGGCCAGATCAGCCTACATGTACATATTATTCTTGGTCTTCTTTCCAAATTTGTAGATGGTTCTCAGGTGAGTGATTGAGGCCATCTTGGGCCTCTTGTTGCTGTTAAGAATTACTTAAGTCAACTACAGACTGTACCTAAGTATTTTATCACTTGAGAAGAAATGTCTCCGAGAATTTCTTTATGGTGCACAACTTTATCCAAGTTGAGAGAATTCTCAAGATTTGAGTTAAATCTTGAAGTTGAGTAAAAAATTTGTCTGAAAATAGTTTTTTGGCCCTGGACCCTGAAGAAGATGGTCCACAATAAAAAATGGAGTATTGTTTAATATCACTCATTGTGTTGGCATAAGTCAAGAATCTGTGGTACTTCATGCAAAGGTTGCATTTTCTCCATGTAAAAAAAGAAACAAAAAAGCATTAATTTGTGTTCTACATCAACAGCAGGTTTTATCTTCATATTAAGTGAACCTTTTTAATCAGGTGTACAATATAAAAGTGAAAAAAGGAAATTATTTTGTAACAAACTAAAATTGTTACAATCCGTTGATATGTAATGGAGAAAAATCGATTTAATACTGATGTAGAAAGACCAAAAAAGAAAACAAATTAAGTCAAATAATTGTTGATACACATTGGAAAATTTTCGAGAGACTTACATTTTGATACTTTACATTAGTATGTAACACTCCACAATTTTTCTGTTATATGGTGGCAGCAGGTAAGGCCACCTAAGTAAGGCCACTAAAAATTAATTCTCTGGTTCTCAGGCCACTTTTTATAAAACAAATGCAGGAGGGAGACTTTTTTTATTGATGAAAAAACACATTTTTTTCCCCAACAGTCATCAGTTTAATTCACAAACTTTTGTCTCCGTAAATTATCTGGAAATGTCCATCCCCTAGCTCTAATTTGTTATTACTTATACTGGAGTATAATTCAGTGAATGTACATCCAGAGAAGCCTTCGATAATTGTCCAAGGTAGGATCGTTTTCGCCCCTAGTCTAATGGAGACTGACACTAAACCCGCCATTTTTTCGTTTCCCCGTGATTATGATAGTCATTGTCAATCAAACGTTTGCATTATGCGGGTTACCCATGTCAAAAGATTCAAATGTTTTACTGATGGGGAATATCGAGAGTCACAACTATTATTTTACCAGATACGGCACCACATTTCTGGATTTTATTTTATTGGATTTTCGATAAAATCTGTAATGTGGGGGCTTTCAAAGAGATGCGCGCAGGCCTGAGAACCTTAATTTTAATTTTATTTGGCCTAAACAGTGGTGGAGAAAGCTTGTTCACAGTGTTTCTGGGAAAAGATCAGTAAACTGGAACGCTGATATAATCATATGAAAATATAAAAATCTGATATGTTGGCTCATACCTAGAGATTAGGGACTGCTTGATAGCACAGACTTGTAGAAGTTTTGTTATAAAAAATGGCTTTTGATTGTGATTACTCCATTTCACTAAATGAAATGTTGAGTTACCTGTTTTATAGCGGTTGTTGAGTCTTTGTGACTATGATTTCTTCCTCATCTATTTCATTTGAATATGACTGTGGACTCACGGTGGGCGTGACCGGTCAACAGGGGATGGGCTTACTCCTCCATGGCACCTGGCCCCACCTCTGGATTTCCAGAGGTCCGTGTTTGTCCAATATCACCAGAATTGTATATTTATCCTGGATATCCTGAAGATTTATACTTTGTTGTCTGACATTTTACACTCAGACTAACCGTTCTGTCATAGAGGCCTGCTTCATACTTGTGACTTATTCTAAGAACTATTCTGATATTATTAAAGTAACTATTGACTTAGATTTATCCTGAAAATCACAGAGATGCTGAAAACTTTTGAATCAGGTCAGTCGTTCGGTCTGACAGACTGGAATATTCTGTCAGTCTGAATGAATTATTGTCAGTCTGAAAAAAATTAAACCCTGAAAATTTTGTTATGAGTTCACAACTCCAAATGTTTTTATGATATAACTTACAATGATGCAGTGAATGATATTTTTATGAGTTAACAGAAATATTTTGCTGTAAACAAAATAATAGTGAGACTTTGATATGAAATTTTGTGAAAAACACCTTTAGTTTCATTTATATAATCCAAAATTTAAACATTTCAGTAATGCTGAATATGAAAGTTATCTACCCCTCGGTGGAAGAACTGCCAGAGAGCTTTCCGGTGTCAGTAATGACTCAGCAGAACAACAAGGAACATGAAGTTGAACCTGAGGTATATAAGATAAGGAGTGTTTTATTAGTTAGAACTTAGTGGTATAACCATTTGTATACATAGTACTTTACTTAAAGGCCCATGATCGGCTAATATTGAACTACAGGAAATATCGTAAAAAGTTCTCCGATTCACACATTATACAATTTAAAGACATACTGATCAAAACTAGTGCACACATACACTGCAATTAGTCAGAAAACGATAACAACAGCGTGATACAAACACCCCTAATTAGCGATTGCACGTGTACCGTTCACTGCTGTTACATCGATAAGGAAAGCATGTCAAACATGAATATACATCAAATTATGGGTAGTCTTTTATCAAAAGCTGCAATTTTTAATTTTTCTAAATAAAAATATTGTATTTCTATACATATACTTTTATCACTTTCAAGTTAAACAGATAAAAACAAAAGAATGTATTGTTATTCTCCAACCAGTTTGAGACTCCACGATTGAACAGAAGTGTTATATAAATAGCCTTGACAGATTGAGGTTGCTTCAGGGGAAATTCAAAGAAGGGTGGCAAATTATTTATTTGTTTTCAGCTTCATTTCCTTCCTCAAAGCATTTCAACGCTCTATTTCTGTTCCTAAACGTACAGCACAATTTCTTTATCGATTCAATCTCCCTTCTTTTTCTGTTTTTTTTGTGTTTTGTTTATTTGCTACCTGTATGGCAACGTGTTTACCTCTTTGTGGAATGTTGGTAAACTCGGACCCATCTCAATTCATGTCCATCTCAACTCGTATCCTCTTTGGCTAAGTCATGCCTACGGTTGACTGACTCGTAACCAAAACAATTGGAAGAGTCGTATCATTTTACTAATTTGTACACAATAACATAGGGATCATTGTTACACCATAGTTCTCAAGCACATAGAAAACTACCCGGTCTCGATCATTTTTTTTCTACGTAGGAATCATGAATACCCTTTATTCAATTATATTGTGTCTCAGTTCTTCTCCTGGGATTTAATTGTTGATAGATATTGGAATCCTTTCTTGTGACGACTACAACTGCCGTCACTTCCTTGTAGGCTGCTTTTCACATCTGGCATCTAGCACTGCATAGTATCTAGATTCCAGGTCATATATATAAGATAAAATGTTTAGCAGGAAGTTCTCTGAAGTTGCATACTATTATGACAAATGGTAACAGAAAGAATCAACTCCAAAAAGGTCTATTGACCCATACCAGTAGGACAAATTACCCGTTTTCCAGATAACTTTTTTTTACGGATCTAGAAAATAGAAAAATGACCCAGGATTTTCTACGTAGCCCAAGTATATTTTCACAATAAAAAAAATAAATATTCAAAGTTAATAATGACCATGTCGAACAAGTTACACGTGTTTTAGTAGGCTGAAATTATAGCTATATACATGGCAATTATGTGGTGTTTGCAAGCAGTGCAATTTCATTTGAAAATTTCAATTTCAGAATTGTATTAGATCAACGGACTTCGCGATAACTTCCGTTGCCGATCACAACTACTGTGATTGGATAAATTGAACACATTTACTCCTTTATAAATCTTCATTAACTACAAGTGATTTCGGGTACATGAAACCACAGGTAGGCAAGTGTATAGCGATTCCGGACTTTGGTTTTACGACTATGAGGGCACCCATCTATATAAACATCTATGCACATTCGGGGGTTCTAAATTTCTTTGTTTTCGAAACCAAAATCAAATCGCCAAAAGCTAAAAAATTGTAACGACCACTTTACCTTATATCCATATAACCTGGTGAGATGTAGTGTCTTGAACCATTTCTTGACCCAGACACATTTAAATTTTAGGTAATAAAGAATTACACTGACAAGAATAATCGTTCTTTCTTGTTATCCTACCTACGAGTACGAATATAAAAACTTTTTCCATAAAAATTGTCATAACTAAAAATTGAGTAGAATCCACCTATAACGTTTTGTGAAGTTGGCAATACCTCTGTCAGTGAAGTACTTCTGAAGCCAATTCATTTCCACAGATAGTTCTATGTCAATTCAATACCATACGGCATTATGGTAATTACCTTGTTTGTAAATACATGTATACCTTCATAAATAATTCTACAATCAAACAGGCGATGGGCACGAATGAGTTAATCGATGGGCACGAGTCAGTTAAAACATGGGTACAAGTCAACCAATTCACTTAGGTACGAGTTGTGATGGATACGAGATAACAATAACCTGTATGTTGAACTTATTCATCTTAGGTTGCCTTGAATATTACGCAACTCGGTTTGTATTTATTGTCATTTTTTAATCTTCAATCTCAGATTACTAGAAAACAGAGAATCACTCAGAAGCGCAATTAATGGGAAGATAATAACTTTATATAAACATTTTGTAAAGCTTATTGTCATTTAAATAAAAATTAACAACCTTACTGAGCATAAATCGCCGGTCATGGACCTTTAACTCACCTGTTTGTGGCTTGCATAAGCTCTAGCTGTCACCAAATGCTTCATTTTGAAGTCTGAGTTATTTTCTTAAGTCCCCCCTCCCAAGAAATTGGGTTACTAATTTGACCTAATTTGCGATCTGTTCTATTTTGGTATTCTCCCCTGATCATGCATATGTGCATAACGGAATCCTAACAGAGGTTTTATATCATTGATTTCTTCATTTTTATTTCAAATTGTTATAGTATTACATGATTTTTTTTTTTAAAAACTTGTTATTTTCTTTTACATTTTCCTTCATACAGTTTTTAATAGTAATCATTATGACACAGTGACACACTTGTACATCCTACAAATGTATATTGAGCGGATGTGTGTTATGCATAAATGTTTGGAAATTTTAGATTTTTTCTTGAAAACCTCAAAATCAGTACCTCTTTCAGTTTTTAGCTCACATGGCCATAAGGGCCAAGTGAGCTGTTATCATGATCACTCGTCTCTCGTCTGTAAACTTTTCATTTAAACAAGTTCTTCTCAAAAACCACGGGGCCAGTGTCAACCAAATTTGGCAGGCAGCTTTCCCATGAAAAGCTGCTTCAATTTTGCAAAAATTGTTGAGCCTCATAAGGGGCAAAAAAGTGGTAAAATTGTGTACTTCTTAAAAAATCTTCTTCTCAGAGCCAGTGTATGGATTGGCTTCATATTTGGGGCACTGAAATTGGTAAAGAATTCAATTTTGTTAGATTTCAACCAAATTTGGTAGAATTGTAAAATTCTTCTTTAAATGAACAATTAGGTTTACATCAACCCAATTTGGCAGGCAGCATTTCCGTGAGAAGCTTTTCAAGTTTGTAAAAATTGTGGGGTAATCTCCCCTTGGGGCCTCATAAGGGGTAATAATGTGGTAAAATTATGTACTTCTTAAAAAATCTTCTTCTCACGAACCAGTGTATGGATTGGCTTCATATTAAGTATAGAAGCTCTATAGGGGATGGGCTACAACGTTTGTGAACAAAAATTAATTTCACCCATAAATGTGGCCCATTAAAGGGCGCTGAATATGTTTAAAAATTCAATTTTGTCAGATATCAACCAAATGTGGAAGAAAGTATCCCCTAGTGAAGTCAATCTAAATTTGTGTAAAAAGTGGCCCTTGGGTCCCCATAAGGGGTCAAAAAGGGGCAAATTTTAAATTCTTCTTTAAATGCTTTCTTCTGTTTGCCATTATCTAGTAAAGTATAATAGATAGAGAGAAAGTGTAAGAAGCAAAAATGTTCAGCATGCAGAGATCTACAAAAAAGTCAATAGGGCAGAAATTGTCAAGTTTACCCTTATAGGAGTTATTTCCCCTTTTAGTGGTTTTCTCATGTTTTCAACAGTTTTGTCCTATCATCTTGAAAAATATAATAGATAAGGAGAAAATAAAAGAAGTAAAAATGTTCAGCAAGCAAAGATCTACAAAAAAGTGAACAAGGCTGAAATTGTCAGGTCAATTCTTTTGGGAGTTATTTCCCTTTTTAGTTTTGTCTTATTATCTTTAAAAGTATGATAAAGAGGAATTGAAAGAAGCAGAAATGTTCAGCATGCAAATATCTACAAAAGGTCAATAAGGCCAAATTTGTAAGGTCCACCCTTATGGGAGTTATTTCCCCTTTTCATGCATGTCTCATGTTTTGACAGTTTTGTCCTGTTATCTTGAAAAGTATAATAGAAGGAGAAAGAAGCAAAAATGTTTAGTATGCAAAGGTCTATGAAAAAATCAACAGGAATAAAATTGTCAGGTTGACTCTTATGGGAGTTATGCCCCCTTCATGTTTTTGGCTGTTTTTCCTTATTATCACTACAAAAAAAAATCATGTGCAAAAATTGTGAGGGTGATTCTAGTGAAAGTTATTTCCCCTCTTAAATGATTTTGCATGTTTTTGACTGTTGTTGCACATTATTTTGAAAGATCTATAAAAAGTCAACAAACCTGTCCAAGTGCAACATGCAAGTTAATGCTCCTTTTCAGCGATTTTTTTTATGCTTTTGGTTGATTTTCGGTATATTGTCAGTAAAATACATTTTACTTAGATGATTATTAAGTCCAAATGAGCCCATTGTTTTTCCATGTTTATTAGCCATTTTATCTGTTACACATTTTTGATATTTTCTGCACTGTTGACCAATCTTGTCAGGTGAGGAATTTAAGGCCTCTTGGGCCATTTGTATATATAGTATCTGAAGAGAAGGTTTTGCAAAATTTTTTCATTCCATGATCCCTAGTCCAAGAGTTTTGTAGATAGACTGATAGGGTCCTTTCTGCATCATTTTATCCCATGAGTGTACATTTACTGATATGACTGGTATTGCTACTATACTGTGATTGTGAAAATGGTTTAGTGGTATCAATTCAGACTTTGTTTTTGTCTTTTATAGGCCATGGAGATGAGCATTACAAACAATGAAGTAATTACAAATGACAGTCAGAACAAAGAACTAGAAAAAGCAAACTTCAAATGTAAAAGATGTAGCTTAACATTTGACCTTGAACAAGATCTGGCATTACATATAATGGAGCATCTGTCAACTTCAAAACCTGGCAATGGAAGAAGAGGAAGGCCGCCAAAATACCTTCGACTTAATCGCCCTGTTATCCAGCAAAATCACAAAACCAGTGCAGAGAAATCTTCACAGGCAGATGATGATGAAGAGGAGGAGGAAAATATGGAGAATGATGATGAATATTACCATGATGATAATGACAAAGAGTTTATGCCTAAGATAGAAGAAATTAAGGTATTTGAATTCAGTAATGGTAAAAGAGTACAGCCAAAAAGGCATCTGAAAGGTCGAAGAACAGACGGTTATATGCATGACTTTGTTTTGCTATCTTCAAAAGAGAAAGAATCAATCAATAAGGACCATGAGGCAAAAGTGACTAACAATGAAAAGCAAGTGGTAAACACAACAGAGACACTTAAACGTGGTAGGGGCAGACCACGGAAAGTTCAGAAAGTTAATCAGGTAACTGACAATAAGGAAAGAACAACAGAGAATCAGATGACTGATCATGCTGATTCTACAATGATTAAAGAGAGTAAAATAGTATGGGAAACTGATGAGACACCATGCAAAGGGGGAGATAACTCAGGCAAAAGTGATGAGGATGAAAAAACGCTTCATGAAAACATGAGTAATAGAGATGAAACAGAGATAATTAAGACAAGCACCATAGCAAAGATTAATGATCCAAAAGGAGATGAGGAAATGGACAGTAGTGAAATGGACAATACAAAAGATGGTCAAAGTTCAGAAGTAAATGAGTGGACTAAGGGAAATTGTACAGTGAATGGCTCTCAGATAGTTTGCCCTGTGGAGAATATTGAAGAACATGAAAATAATTCAGATATTCTGAACACAGAACAGTGCAATTTCTCTGGTGAAAGTGATTCAAGGACACAGGTAGAAATGAATGTTGACTCAAACGTTGGAGCAGAAACTCAGTGTGAATCAGTAACAACAATTCAACAAAGTGAAAAAAACACAGAAACTGACTCTAATACTACAAATGAAGTAAAGGACATTATTCTGAATGGTATGGTGAATGAAGAAATGGATAAAATTGATTCAAGTATAAATGAAACTGTAGTTGAGGATGAAATCAAAGAAGTGCAAGCTCATGAAGGTGAAGGCGAAGATGCATTTATAGAAGATGTACAAACATCTGATGTTTCAGAATCTGATGACCCCGCCAAGATAGAAATAAACAAGGCAGAAGTAAAATCATATCCTGGAAAGAAAGATAGAGATGGTAGAACTCAAAAATTGAGGACACAATTTGGCCGCAAAAATCATCATGTTTGCAAGTACTGTGGCAAGCATTTCATGAATGTGAACTACCTCAAGTTACACTTGCCAAGACACACTGGGAAGTTCCAATGCAGTCATTGTGGGTTTTGTTATGCTAGAAAAGAGAGTTTAGTTAAACACAAGTGTAAGATGAAAGATGCAATGCCAAAGATTGAGCATTGGGGGAAATTGGTGTATAAATGCTTACGATGTAAAGAAATGATTGAAGAGCGAGAAATAGCTTATCAACATTTTAGAAAACATGGAAAGGAAGTTGAATGTCCAGAGTGTAAGCAAGTATTTCACCGTCATCAGCAAATGAAGGACCACAATTGTCCAATGGCTGTAAAAGAGGTGTTTGAGTGCGAGATTTGCAAGCAGAAATTTCCTCATGAGAAAAATCTTCTCCGTCATATGGCAATGCACACTGACATTTACAAATGTAAAGAATGCTCCAAAACATTTGCCAGAAAAGATTCTTTGCTAAAGCATGTGTTAGTCTGTTGTCCAACAAAAGCGGAGGAGTACAAGGTGTTTTCATGTTCAAAGTGCTGTCGAGGCTTTTCAACAAAATTAGGAGCAGAAAACCATGAAACTAGATGCACAAAAGCAATGTGTACAAAATGCAAACGTGTTTATGACTCGGATGAGGTATATCAACGACATATTGCTGTGTGTGTTTTACCTTCAAATCATAACACAAGCTCAGTAAACAAAGTGAAATTCACATGTAGTGAGTGCGGGAAATCATTCCGTAACCTAGCATACCTAAATCGTCATAAAGAGATCCATAATGGTCAACTGGAATGCTTTCTATGTAAAAAGAAATTCAAAGTAAGAGAAGAAAAAGACAATCATGAGAGGTTTTGTATGGCCTCCTCAGCCATTAATCAAGTTGGTGAAATTACATGTGATTGTTGTGATGAAGTGTTTAATTCTGCCAAAAATTATAGGGAGCATTACACAGTGCACACACACCCATATAGTTGTGAGAAATGTATGAAAAGGTTTGTGAAGATCGGTACACTCCACACTCACTCTTGCACTTCTGCAGACACAAAACCAGTAAAATGTGAAATATGTGAAAAAATATTTACCAATGAAAAATGTATTAAACTTCATATGAAGACACACAGACAAGTTGATTTCCTGTGTAGAGTGTGTGACTCCAACTTTCCTGACCAGGAGTCCTATGACACGCATATGTGTGTCGGTCCTGATGGATTGCCTCAAGTATTTGTTCCGAGTGAGAGAAAAGATAATGGATTATTTACTGATAAACACGTTTGCCATGTATGTGGCAGAGACTTTGTAAGTACCAGTAATCTAAACAAACATATGAAAATTCATGGTGAAAAAAAGGTAGAGTGTAAAATATGCTCCAAAAAATTTCATCATGAAGAATATTTGAAAGTTCACATGGAAGGAGTTCATGAGAAAAAGAACAAATATCAGTGTTCTCACTGTGGGAAGGTTTTGACATCTAAACCTGGGCTCATCTCTCACACAAGGCAGTTCCATTCGGAAACTAGGGTAGCTTACTCATGCCCAAAGTGTGGGAAAATCTTCAGTCAGAAAGGAAATATGAAAACCCACATGTACTCTCACACAAAAGAACGTTTATTTCATTGTACTTTTTGTCCCAAAACATTTAAATATCCGGAACAATTGAATAAACACAAGCTTATACATACAATGACAGACAAACTACAGTGTGAAATCTGTGAGAAAATTTTTGTAAAAGAGTATGACTTGAAAAAACATACACAGACATTCCATAGCGGGATGATGTATGTTTGTAGTATATGTAATTCCCATTGTGGACACAAACACACATTATATCGTCACTATAAACGTAAACATCCCGGAGATTTTCACTTGATGCAGGATGAAGCATTTGTATCGTCTCTGTTCCAACATGTTAATGACGTGAATGTGGATTCTGTCAAGGTGGAGAATGAAGCTATAGTGGCAATTGATTATTCTGGTGCCGAAATCTCTACTGATTCTAATATGGTGTCATTGGATAGTAGTGTACTTGATGGAAACACGCTCCCACAGGTGGCAGCAGAAGCTCTAAAAAGCTTGTCTAGTACAGTTGTGTCGACAGACATCCAAACAATAGATGTAGAGGACATTACAGGAGATGGTGGGGTTGGGGAAAACACTGTGATCAATTTATCTGGAGTTGAAGGTAGTTATGTACAGAATTTACAACAGCAGATCACAGCAGATGGACAGACTGTTGTTATACTTCAGATTATGAATCCGCAGGATCAGGAAGTTCAGGTTCAACAAATTATAGAAGCAACAGAGGAGAATGCTATACAAGAGGGACTACCAGAGGAAGTTCAAACTTGGACATTAGTTTGATTAGTAAATACATAGAATTGTTCATAGAAGCAATATCATTCATTACAGGTCTTTTTTTCAAAGAATACTTTAATTTTTTTGACAAACTATATAAGTGAGATATTTTTTTTAATCTTGTTTTGTTTATTTGAGATGATTTTAACAACAATCGGAGGTACAGCAGTGGCCCTCTAGTTATTCTTAAGTTGTGGTGACAGGGACCCTCACTAAAGGAAAATAATTAAAAGTTAAGAGGAGGTAGAGGGTAGGTATTCTAAAATTATATCTAAATTCAGTTTATAAAAAATTCTCAAAGACCAGCACATTTTTGCACTTTATGAGGAAATATCAAAGTGTTTACTACTATTGGATGCTATTTCTTTAAGTGAGAATATATTCACAGTGGAATCTCGTTATGTCGAAATTGGATGACTCGAAATTCTGAATATGTAAAAATGGTAAGACCGATCCTGATTTTTATGGGTAGAATAATATATCAATTAAAATGTTATGTTATCTCGAATTCCGGATATCTTGATGTAATAGTTTCGAGATCCACTATATATATATATGTATGTATATATATATATATATATATATATATATATATATATATATATATATATATATATATATATATATATAAATGACTGATGAATAGACCATTTTAAAATATAAAAGGGTGTTCTCTTAAAATGTTGAAGTGTTTATTTGAAAAATAATAGTTTGATGTGATGAAGTGTTGTTTTGCATTTTTTGTCAATTCTTCCAAAACAGTTTACGATGATTGCCCTCAATGTTAATGTATTTTATGATGACAAGAGTAGTTTTCTGATGTCATGTTTTATTATGTTTTGAAAAAAAATAAAATTATTGATTGATTACAGCCGAATCATGTTCTTGTTTCAGTGATTTTGTTTTTTACATTCTTTTAATAACTTTACACCTTTGTCGAGACATCATGACCTGTTCTTTGATATTGATAAATGTTCAGGAATTAATAAAACCAAAACTTAAATCATCGGAATCAGTCAGCAGAAAACCGCATGTATTGCCTCGGTGTTCCTTATTTTAGCTCACCTGAGCCAAAGGCTCAAGTGAGCTATTGTGATCACTCCCCGTCCATAAACTTTTCATATTTTCGACTTCTACTCTGAAACCACTGAAGGGATTTTAACGAAATTTGACAAGAAGCAAGTGCTCAATGTCCTCTACCAAGTTTGTAGTTTTTTGTCCGATTGGCCAAGGGTTGGATCCAGGGCGGGGAAGAATAGGTTCCAAAAGGTACCCCTCTTAAATTTTTTCTTCTTCAAAACCGCTGCGTGAATTGAAAAACGGATTGTTTCTTAGTGATCTACATAGATGTATGATTCAAGTTTGTATTTTTCATAGAAATTTTTTACGCGTTTTGAGGTCTTTTCAGACACTCATTTTCAATCATTTTTGCTTAATTTCCTCAATGAACTTCCCTTGCGTTCACTTTGATGCATCCATTTAATGTGTTTTACTTGCAGTTAGGTGAAGAAATGTTTTTGTGCAAGAATTTTGCGGAACTTTAATTTCTAGAATTTTCATGAATTTTTGAAGACTGCAAAAAACGGGGTATGTGCATTTTTCACACTAACAGCTTTTGTTTCAAAACCACAGATGGGATTTTGACGAAACTTAGCCGGCAGCAAGAACTCGAGGTCCTCTACAACGTTTATAGTTTTCAGCCAGACTGACCCAGGGGTGGGGCAAAATAGGTCCCATAAGGTACCCCTCTTTATAAATATTCTCCAGAACTGCTACATGAATTGAAAAAACAGATTGTTTCTGAGTGATCTACATGGATTTGTGATTCAAGTTTGTATTTTTCACAGAAATCGGATTATAAATTTTTGACACGTTTTTGAGGTCTCAGACTTTGTCATTTTCATGTCATTTTCCCCAATTATCTCCCCTTACATTTGCAATGATGCATTTAAAATGTGTTTTACTTGTATATAGTTGAAGAAATATTTATGTGCAAGAATTTTGCTGAAATTGAAACTAGAATTTTAAAATGAATTTCTAAAACAGCAATATTTATGTTTCTTGGCCATATCAGTGTACATGTACATATTCTTTTTGGTCTTCTTTGCACATATGTAGATGGTTCTCAGGTGAGCGATTGAGGCCCTCTAGGGTCTCTTGTTTTAATTTGGAAATGATCTGCAGCATTTATGGTTACTGAATACATTCCTTACAAAACATTTGCTAATTGCTTTAAACAACGTTAACATTTTGTCTGGACGTGTATTTGAAAGTTGAAGGGTCTGGCTCTGACACGAAGAAATGATCGTTGTTTTAAGGGTCGTAGGTCATCTAGCGCTAACAATTCTTTAAAGTTTATGTCATATCAACTTTCTAAATGATAGCAACCTATCCAGTCTGTCATATTAAGTTTCTAAGTCATACCAACCTATCTAGTCTATGTCATATCAACTTTCTAAGTCATACCAACCTATCTAGTCTGTGTCATATCAACTTTCTAAGTCATACCAACCTATCTAGTCTATTTCATATTAACTTTCTAAGTCATAATAACCTATCTAGTCTATGTCATATTAATTTTCTAAGCAATACCAACCCATTTAGTCTTGTCAATATCAACTTTTTTTAAAGTAAATCACATTTTGTTGTACAATTTGGTTGTCATTTTGGGTGACTACTTCATATCAATAAAGAAATAGGTCGGCTAATTGCGGTAATCACGCAAATGCCGACGGTTTGCCTATAGGGCCTGAAGTATTCAAACTTTTTTAGTACGTTCTCAAACAGTTTTTAAAATATTTCTGAAATTTTCTCAAAGTGAGCGATAATTGTTTTCATTATTTACACGTTTATACAATCAATATACACATGTCCAGTTATAGAGAAAAATGTGTGCTTTCTCATCTTTAAAATAGAGTCAATGTGAGGGGTGGGGAATGACCATGGGGTTAAAGACTTATATGGCAATGAGCCCCTTACATCATGCCATCCAAGAAAATATTTGGTTTGAAGTACAGTGTAATGATTTTTATCAGGTAAAATGCAAGTAAAATTGTACTGTTTTATTTTCCCATATGTTTCTATAGTAAACCCCACCCCAATTTGAGCCACTAAAATACATTATAGATCCCCCTTATCCCCAAACTGAAAACTTCTTGCACGGATACAATACCCTGAGGTTTCATGGACTTTCACTCTGTAGTTCTTGAGAAGCGTTGAAGTAGGGACGATGTTCTACTATTAAGTACTTTTTACTATATAGTCATTTTGGCCCCGCCCTAGGGGCAGAACCCATGCCCTCAGTGTCATGAATTTTACAATTTCAGTAGAAGGCTTCATAGCCTTTCTAACCATGCATTCAGTTTTCCTTTAAGGTGTGCAGGGGTTGAGAAGATTTCTTAAGATTTGGCTATTTTCACCATAAATATTACAAACATAATACCAAAGTTATAATGCTCAAGATGATCGTTTCTGTCATTTAGACTTCATCAGTTTAGCCACAATTTTAAATAGATTTTCTAAAGAGAAAGTGGTATCGGACAAGGCCAAATAATATAAAAAATATCAGATACCAAAGTATAAATCAATAGAATGTCCAGGACATAGATACAAATCCGGTAAAAATGGACAAACACGGACCTCTGGAAACCAAGAGGTGGGATCAGGTGCCATGGAGGAGTAAGCATCCCCTGTCAACCGGTCACACCCGCCGCGAGTCCACAGTCAATATCTAAACGTATAGCCAAGAGCTGTCCAAGAGTTACCATTGTATAGTAAATTTAGCCCCACCCCAGGGGCAGAATCAATGCCCTCAGGGTCATGAATTTTGCAATTTTGGTAGAGCAACTGTATGACATTAAAACCATACAAAGCATTTGTTTCAGTAAGGTACCACAGTAGAGAAAATTATACCTCATTTGAAGAATGTTCTAGAAATGCATATATCAAAAGATTGTTTGAGCACGGTATTCAACATAAATTAAAACCTGCTTTAGTGTGTATAAAGACCACCTGGTCACAAAGACTGTATTTTTGTTGTTGTTGTTGTCTCCAATAGTACCATTTGTGTGCAAATCAACCTCTATATGAAGACCACCTCCTTATAAGGGTTTGTCGTGTCCCGAAGGAGGCCTTTATATACAAGTTACGCAATTTAAAACGTGTGAATGATCAGAAATAACAAAGTTTCCTTTTCTGTCAAATCCAGAAGTCAAAATGATGAAATAAAAGTTGATCATTTAGTGACTTCGGTCCTTGGGCTGAACTGTACAGGGGTGCTGACTCCTTCTGGACACCTGGTCCCGTCCCGTTTTGGATTCGCAATTGATCCTCCTGTTGAGACCGTTGTTATATCCTTTTCACCGAGCTAGACATAATCACCAAACTGGAGAGGTTTTCGTGGAACATTTTTTAATATTAGTGCAGTTTTGGACTAATAGAATCTCTCCATGTTTTAATATTAGTGCAGTTTTGGACTAATAGAATCTCTCCACTTTTGTGGACTAATAGAATCTCTCCACTTTGTGTTCCATCGATAAACATGTCACTCGGACACCTGTCATTCTCTATATGATCACCCTTTTTAAATGCACATTCGCATTTTTAAGTTTGAGTGGCTAGTACGGTGAGTTTGTTTTTTTACATATCCAAACCATTACGCCAATAAACATCTGTCTACGGGATTAATCCTGAAGATAATGAACAAATGACTAATGATAAAATACTGCAATAAGTCATTTGACGAAGATAAAAGTAATAACAATTTACTAGTTTCACACAATTTCATCTTGATGGTATATTAGTGATATATAGATAAAACTGTTCAATTTCCATGACTCAGTGTCTTTAATAGAAGTACAAAAATCGTAGTCGATGAAATGCTTCTTTGGTTGAATGACAGATAAATACAGATATTTTATATTCGGAAGATTGTAAATACACTGACCAAATTTGCTCTTGTTCCGATGTCCAATTTGTGGTTTTAGACTCGCTGCCAATTTAAACGTCGTCTTTCATTACAGAAAATGAGCTTTATGATCCTAGGCCATGCATTACACAGGAATATTTATCTAATAACTTTCCATTAGTATGATCAAGGGAGTTCTTTTTATTGTTTATATTCAATCCAGTGATAACAATATTGAGCGATTGTGCTCTGTCTGTAGGAAACATAAAACACATTGGGAGCATTGGTTTGACACAGTTGATATTTATCAATCGTGTGAAATGTCATCCCATTTTTCGTGTGTCACTAGACAGCCATTAACAGTGACATGGTTGATTAAGACAATTTATTATATGAATAATTGAGTTTTTATCATTTTTCAAAAATATTCATGTATTGATCTTTGCTATTTCTAAGTCGAGACAATAATAAAACATCCTTCATTATAAGTGCGATGTGTTTATGTTTAATTGTTCCAATCGGTGACTTCCGGTCGATCATCACAGGAACTCAATAAGTAATTTTGAATCAAATAATAATATTGTGTAATTGTCCACTCTCGAAAAGGCTTTACTTTAAAATGTACATCTAGGTACCTTACCTAGGAATGTATAAGTTATCACTTATCACTCTCATGGTTAGACAAAAAATCAAGTAATTCATTATTATTTTTATTTTAATATTGTACTGTCAATAATTCTTTCTTTCATAGATACTTCAATAGGTAACCTGGAAACAGGTCGACTGACTTCGGCAATGCAGTGTACCATGCCTTCCGCATCGAAAGTCAACGGTTTTCAATCGTTAATTCTTATGTCGAGCTACTGGCGTATATAGAAACATGATTTGAGCATTATAACTTTGGTATTATGTTTATAATATTTAGTACTGAAATGGAATCCTTCATCTTGCGAGGAACGACTTAACCAATTGAGACATTGCTTTGTTTGTGATTACTCTGTTTAACTAAATGAAATGTTGAGTTGCCTTTCCGTGGCGGCTGTTGAGTCGTTTGTACCAATTGTGACGAGAATTCGTTCCTTACTTGGACTGTGGACTCGTGGCGGGTGTGATCATACCTCAGGATTTCCAGAGCTCCGTGTTTGTCCAATAATATATATGTGACCTGGACATCCTGAAGATTTATACTCTGGTATCAGAGTTTTTATATTTCAATATTATGGATAATCATTAAAAGTGATCTACCTTCTGAAATTTGTTATTCTGAATACCTATGACAACAGTGTTTATTTTGTGGTTATCCTCAATTTTTTTTTAAATGTTTGAACTTTGTATTAATCTTTATTGTTCGGTGCCTACATTCAGTAAGTACACATACTAACTAAAAAGTATTATATAGAAGTAGACGATTACAATGCTCATAGTTATTGATATCTTAAAGGCATTCAGGCTGCTACCTTAATGAATACAAAATATCCTGCGATTAGACCAAAACTTTAAAAGGCTAAAAATATCTCTATTGCCATACACATTTTAACATATGCATATATTGCCAAGAATGAATGAAATACACCGACGATTGACATTCTTGCCATCCACGTCAGAATACAGGTTTACTCGTCCATTATTCACTCCCGATTTTTTTTTCACAATTGTGACGTTATAGCAAGTTTTCTTTCAACCCGGGATTTTCTAAAAACATTTTATTTGTATTAAACTCCTAATATTTGAAACTTTTAATACAAACAAAAATCATTTTAAGAGCTTGTACGCCTTTAACCTCTCAATTATACAGACCATAAGAGACCGGTTGTCAAAATTGACATCAATATGTCATTTCATATTTATGAAGGGCTGAAATCAGTCGGACTATATTGGTAACGAGCTTTTATCTAGACTGAGTGTTCTTTTTTAAAATATGAAAAAGTAAAGATATTAGCTACATATTATCATAAAAATTAAAGAATGTTCGAAAATACAAATCTGGTGAATATTGGACAAAAAAGGACATCTGGAAATCCAGTGGTGGGATCAGGTGCCATTAAGGGGGGGGGGGGTAAGCATGCCCTGTTGACCGGTCACATTCGCCGTGCGCCCACAGTCAAATTCAAATTAAATAGCCGACTCAACTGGTAATATAACTCAAAGGTAACTCAATATTTCATTTAGTGAAACGTAATAGTTAGTGTTAACAAGGAAATTATACCGACCGTTAAATTTGCGGAACGTTGACATTAAACGCAATTCTTGATGTCCCTGTGACAACCACTGGTACAGGAACCCCTTGTTTTTTAGTCTATATTCTTTATTTCTTTCTTCAAAACATTATAATTTTGAGATATACTAGGGAATATGGTCAGACAACCTCCTCCATCCAAATGCTGTTACACTATATCTTTTTAACTGTACAGGGTAACCGCATTGGATGAAGGTCATTGCCATGTGCCAATTTAACGCTTGGTAAACCGATGTGTTAAGTCGATCTGGCTAATAACTCCACTGCAACGACACAAACTTATGAGGGCAAGAGAGCTATATTTATATAGGGAAATCCCCTTGTATGTTACAGTTATCGATCGTGAAATTTTTACATGCATCCCTGTCACAATATCAACGGAAGATCGAGTTGTAATAGTAAAAACGAAACAAACACGAAGGAGTCACGAGTTTGTTAATAATGAGTAGGTATGTCAGAAGTAGTAATACTTAATAAACAAATTAGAAATAGGAAATGGTGTCAAATGACAATAGATCAACTGTACATATTATTTATCTTTGTAATGAGAACAGTTACCTGTGTAAATGTCATTAACCACACACTCTTACCTGTTTGAGTGAGTAACATTTTATATGGGACCTAGTTAAAAGTGATTTATTGTTACTGATCTGTTCGACAAAGAATTTACATTTTCATATCTGCATTAAAACTATAAATCCATGCTTGAATTATAAGACAGGCCACACGTAGGCAATTGATGCACGCTAAACGTGTATTTTAAACGGGGATCAATTTTGATATTTTCTTCTGTAAAGGCTTACGAGTGGGGTTAATATATGTGGAAATAAAGAAAAAGTTTGTTTTATATGAGTTGACAGGAGTACTTTACTTCTCAAATGTACCAGATCTCGGATCTGGATTTTCCGAAGCTCCCTGTCTGTCCAGTGTCCACCATATATGCGCACTATCCCCCCTGAGCTTCCTAAGTTAATATTGTGATAAAAATAGTAATAACTTCAAGACAAAAGGTCTGACCATTGTATGTTTTTCGGTTTAATCATGGTAGATCAATTAAGCTATTGCATTTGGAAACGGTTAATTTGGAAACGGTTAATGGCTGTCAGATACATCGTTAATTCCACATGTGCAAGCGAATAGATGATCCCATGGTTGTGGAATCTTCCTTTTGATGACGTCAAACTCTGTATAAAGCGAGTGCTTCAGCAAAATCGACAGAATTGTAAGAGAGTTCTAGACACACTAAGAATCAAAAATAGAAATGCAATGAACGAAATTTTAATTCTGCATAAGAATATATAATTGTAAACTGAATAAGGTTACCGGGGACTTACACAAATTGTTGTTTAAGGAAGATATGTGGGTGTCGACGCACCGGTATAAGGTGCACGGGCATGTTAACAAGGTTCACATACAGGTCAAAGTTGAGTGGAATAACTCAAAGTGTGTAGATACCGACATACCGGAATAGGGTGCACGGTCAGTAATATTATAATATGCATCCAGTAAATTGATAGATCTTTTGCATTGGCGTAGCATATACCGATATCTAGAGAAACGACTCTGGTACGATACCTGGGGGTCATCTATCACAGATAGGTGACAATGCTGTAGTATGTGTATGGTGTTTGTATTCCCAGTTTGAAAAATGGTAGAAACGTGTGCTTATTTATAATTTTATCATATACTTACTACAAAATACAGGCTTTTTCATCTCGGATACAGGAACCAGCACGTGCCCTTTATCACATACCCTGCGTCAGCCCTCCCTTTATCACACCCCTGTAACCCTTTATCGCACCCCATTTGGAATACTTCTTGTATCTTCTTGTATTCTTATTATTCGAAACACCTCGATTGTTTTCCGCTTCAGACAAAAACCTACACCTTGCATAAACGCCAGGTTAAGCAATTTCTGTGAAATATTACTTATTAGGCCTGATTGTGAACATTGTTGAATGAAAATGTGAAGGAATCGTTTGATACAAGTGTAATGATATTCCGTAGGTGGGTTCAACACACCGTAAAGTTGTGCATTTCATATTTTTAGATCTTTATTCGAGTGTACACGGAGTACTAGGTACCCTTCAACACAATGTTCTGCCGTGAACACTCTCACAACAGGGTTTCTTGAATGTTCTTTTCAAAGTCTCTGTAGGTCCCTAACGTTATATCAGTCTATCCTAATAAAATATTTACTCTAAAATACAAATTATTTCATCAACAAAACTTGAGGAATGTTAATTCTTATGTTGTGTAAACAGTTTGTGTACTTCGTAATTTTACCGAGATCTGCCCACATATAGGCCTACTGTACTGTGGGAATTTCAATTGACGGACGCACAGCAAATTTAAAACAATTTAAATATATATTTTTATCGTTGGTATTATAGAATTTGTCTATTTACCAGCAGATTTTTAAATATATGATAAAATAAAAAAAACATGACAAAATCTGTATCGCATGCCATATCAACCATCGACCAATATCAGCCCGAGGGCTGATTTTGGAGTCTCGGGCTGATATGGCATGCGATACAGATTTTGCCATGTGTTATTCTACATATATTACTGATAAAAAACAGATGTCACCATATAATATATCATATGGCGATTATCAACATCCTAGACAAACTCCACAGCTCCAGCAGTGAATAGACAGTATACAAATCGATATCAGAAAAATGTGTTATTTGAATGTCAAAAATCACTTGCTTTTCAACTAAACCTTTAACACAAAGTACAAACATAATAATGCTTTAATCACAAAATCTAGCAAACATCAACATAACTTAATTTTTTGCCTAAATGTAAAAGCAAATTCTAGTACATTTCGGTTATAAGTCTCAAATTACAAAATTAATGCATTATTTAGTTTCATCCAGGCTGACTTATGATTCAGAATTCACGGTGGTAATTTGATAATTCAATATGAAGTAATATCGGATAAACGTATGAGAGAGAGAGAGAGAGAGAGAGAGAGAGAGAGAGAGAGAGAGAGAGAGAGAGAGAGAGAGAGAGAGAGAGAGTGTGTACAAAAACTGAATATCGTTTGTTGTCGACTGAAGAGACGGACAAAAATATAAAGATGATTGAACAATGTGCATCTGTTATAACTTTGGCTTGTTTTACTGATACTTTATACACATAAACATATTGTTCACTTTTCGTGAATAAAATCACATATTTTTCTATTTAACCTGTAACTAAAACTAAAAATTTTACAAATCGTAAACATCAGAGTTACATACAAAAGAAGACTGACATTTACTTGTCACTAAACTACATTTACAATACATGTGCATTCTTGCTGATATATTTCTACTTGTCAATGCACGTGTAGTCCTGGTGACATATGACAAAACAGTGCTTTATCAAATGTTCTCAGAATGTTAGCAGGTGAATGATTAGTCCCTAAATGTTAACAAATCGAATGACGTCAACTCATTGTTAGTTTTTATTATATTACACATGTGGAAATGTTTAAACAATACGTAGCAAAAAGCACACACACACACACACATATATATATATTTTTATATATATATATATATATATATATATATATATATATATATATATATATATATATATATATATATATATATATATAATGACAATTTTCCTACATCAATGCGAGTTCACTAAATAAAATGTTGAGTTACCTGTTCGATAGCGGTTGTTGAGAAAACTCTTGTCTGTACCAGTTGTGACGAGGATTTAGTCCTGACTTATTTTATTTGATTTTGACTGGGATTCCCTGTGGGTGTAACCGGTCTATAGAGGATGCTTTCTCTTCCATGACACCTGATCCCACCTCTGGTTTTCCATAGGTCCGTTTTTGTCCGACGCACTAAACGACAAACAGCACGGACAAAATATAGTAAATAAAACAAAATGATTCAAATCACACTCACTCACACACACACACACACACACACACACACACACACACACACACACACACACACACACACACACACACACATAGATATATATATATATATATATATATATATATATATATATATATATATATATATATATATATATATATATATATATATATATATACAAATGACTGGATGGTATACACATTTAAAACAGTCGGGTTTCATTTCTGTCA
Source organism: Atrina japonica (assembly GCA_030159075.1). Classification (NCBI taxonomy): domain Eukaryota; kingdom Metazoa; phylum Mollusca; class Bivalvia; order Pterioida; family Pinnidae; genus Atrina; species Atrina japonica. The sequence continues at coordinate 507,208 of BROG01000325.1, read as the reverse complement.
AATACTACTACATTTAACTTTTACAAGCTTAGGATGTTCAAGTTAGCGTGATTTTCATTTATTTGAAAGAGCAAGTTACATGTTTCATATTTGTTTGTTAATACGATGTACATTTGCGTAACCTTTGACTCTTGAAAGCGACTCTATAAAATAAAGTCATAAAATTCTATTTCGGATTGCTTTATCATAAAAGTTTCTTTCTACTGGACTTTACCATTCACTGCACTTTTTCCAAAATTACATTTGTATTTCGGAAGCATGAGGCTCTACCACCTGACAGTGAGAAAATTTCGAAAGGTTTCGGGTTATATAGTATAACAAGTGATAAGTTTCAATCATAACTTGGGACCTCCGTAATCGAATGGTTAGAGCATCGAGCTTTGAACCATGACGTCTTTCAATTCTGGTTAGAACAGGTTGAACCTAAGGAACCTAAGCTGCTTTTTATGAGAAAGTTTGCCAGTTTACTTGCGAAAGGCCGGTAATCTCTTCCCGAGCACATTGTAACCGGGTTCTCTCCTTTACCTTTGTAAACTGGCCGCCACCATATATCTGAATAATTGTTGAATGTGGTGATAAAAATAAAACAAATTCAACCATAACCCTTTTTACAGAACTATGTGATTCTGTAAGTATAAAATCAAGACTAAAATTTGCTGTGCATGTAATACTCATACTTCTGTAAGTCAAAACGTCGAATCAAATGATACAAAAAGATAAAAATATAAAAAACAGCGATCCACCCACCCCCCAAAAAATACGGAAAAATCCAAACAAACACAACCCCTAACACAACCTGCAATAGAAAACAACAACAATTAATAAACAAGAGGCATATTTTCGCACCTGAGATTAATATAAGAGAGGGGGGGAGAAAACTAAGAAGAATGTTTTGACTGATCTGGCAATGGCAAAAAAATACAAATCTCCCTGTAAAGTTTCGACAAAATCATTTCAATGGTTTCCAAAAACAAGCTGGCCATGTGTAAATTTACCCCTCCTCTTTTGGCAGTCTTAAGAAATTCATAAACAAATCTAAAATAACATTTCAGCAAACTTTTTCACCTATATACAGATAAAGAATATTAAATGAATACAAGGGGAGATGATAAAAGAAATTCATACACAAATGAAAGAAAATGATAATGTGTCAAAAGTTAACAATCTGATTTCTATGAAAAATACTAACTTCCGCAACAAGACAAAACTTCAATCATATATCTATGTACATCACTAAAATACAATCCATTTTGAAATTCATGCAGTGGTTCTGGAGGAGAAGATTTTCAAATAGGGTAACCTCTGGGATCTCTTTTGTCCTACCCTGGATCCTTACCCTTATTCGATCTGGCCAAAACAGTACTTGCATTCTGCAAAGTTTCATCAAAATGCCTTCAGTGATTAAAAAAAAAAGCTGATAAAAGCTGATAAAAAATAACCCCATTTTACAGTCATAAAAATCCATAAACATAATTCTAAAAATTAGATTTCAGCAAAAGTCTTGCTCAAAAAGATTTTTTCACCTGAATAGGGCCTACAGGTAAAACACATGCCCTGAATACACCATAGTGAATACAAGGGGGTATAATCATAGACACCATACAAACATGAATAGAATTGACAAAGTCTGAAAAGACCTAAAACGCGTCAACAATTAATAATCCGGATTCTATGAAAAAATACTAACTTGAATCATACATCCACTTATCACTCATAAACAATCTTATTATTTTTTTTAATTCATGCTGCGGTTCTGGAGAAGAAGAATTTCAATTAGGGATACCTTCTGTGACCTATTTAGCCCCATCCTAGATCTCTCCCTGTGTTTACCCGGCTGAAAAAAAAAATGGTAGAGGACCGACTTTGAGTACTTGCTTCCTGTAATATTTCATCAAAATCCCATCAGTGATTTCAGAGAAAAAGTCGATAATGTGAAAAGTCTTCAGACAGACAAACTCGCATGAGCATCAAATCATTTCAAAGACAAAGATTAAAAATCAAGATACATAAAGAAATAGGCGATAAAGTTGCATGAAACGAGAGAATATAATTTTTGCAGTACTTATCATACAATCCATCACTTACAAGGTCAAGGTCACAAACACCTATGACGTCTCCATATGAGTGAAATATTCTTGAGTGGGACGTTAAACAAACAAACAAATAAACACCTACAATGTAATTTGTACCAAACTAAAACCGATCGCTCAGTGCTAACGTTTTCTGTTATGTTGCATCGAGGATCTAACTCCATCCGCTATAGGGTCACATGTGAATGACCTTTCGTGGATTTGTCATGTTTCACCAATGAAAATGTGACTTATGGAATCTTGAAAGATTTTTTTTTAAATTCTGATAAAGAAGTAAATCTCCATTTCAAAAAATACAGTTTAGATATGCCCAACTTTCATTTTCTACATTCAAATATAGACATATATATTCGTTTAATATAGACGCATTCTTCCCATTTTGACTGATCGTGGATTTGAAAAGTTTATCTTGGCAGCGAGTCAGTTAACCATAATTACATACAGATCGCGCTGTGTAAGCAAAAGTAGTACAAGCGAGTTCTAAACGCACATATCAATTGTTGTGTTTTCTAAATACATGTATTAATCCATTCACTTTCCCAGTAGTTAGCTCTGTATCTCGCGACATTTACACAACTTCGTCCGTTACAATATAGGTTGCATGTTATTATCAATATCTGCTAATCTGTTACAGCGCTTTAAAATATAAAACACAAATATTAAAGTTTTAACTATCAGGTAGTCTAAGAGACAACGGACGAACACGAACCTCCAGAAGATCAAAAGATTTGGAATTGGTGTGTCATGGCGATGTAAGCATCATGTATTGACCGGTCACGGCCACGAGTCCAGTCAAATGCAAATGAAATAAGTGATGAATACTCTACTATCGACCAATAATCACCCATACTGTTCTCAACAAAGTGAATGCTTAAATTGCCTTCAAACATGTTTCTTTTATTACGTTTTGGGTGTGGTGGACCCGAGGTCGTATGTCACGAAATGTTACATATAAAATCCCTTACTACTTTGAAATAAGTCAGAAGCAACGGAAGAAATCTCTGACTCATTATTCTATTTTTGGTGGAGCGACGTTGTAGGTTTTAGAGGAGTATTTGACACGGCTACGGTAAATATCACGCTACTGTTGAATATGTATCTATTACTATAACTGAATACAGTGATAGTAACATACTGAATACAGTGATAGTAACATACTGAATGCAGTGATAGTAACATACTGAATACAGTGATAGTAACGTACTGAATACAGTGATAGTAACATACTGAATACAGTGATAGTAACGTACTGAATACAGTGATAGTAACGTACTGAATACAGTGATAGTAACATACTGAATACAGTGATAGTAACATACTGAATACAGTGATAGTAACATACTGAATACAGTGATAGTAACGTACTGAATACAGTGATAGTAACGTACTGAATACAGTGATAGTAACGTACTGAATACAGTGATAGTAACGTACTGGATACAGTGATAGTAACGTACTGAATACAGTGATAGTAACATACTGAATACAGTGATAGTAACATACTGAATACAGTGACATTGATGTAACTGTATACTGAGGCACAAACATAACTGAATAATGTGATAGATATGTAACTGAATACTGAGGAAGTAACAGGACTGAATATTATGATAGTAATAAAACTGAATATTGTGATAGTAATATAACTAAATATATATATATAGTAACATAACTGAATACTGTGGGAGTAACATGACTGATTACTGTGATAGTAACATTGCTGAATATTGTGATAGTAATGTAACTGAATACTGTGGTAGTAACATGGCTGAATACTGTGATAGTAACGAGACTGGATATTGTGGTACTAACATAACTGAAAACTGTGATAATAGCATGTTTGAATACTGTGATAGTAACATATTAAATACTGTGATAATAACATGACTGAATACTGTGGTAGTAACATACTGAATATTGTGATAGTAACATGACTGAATACTGTGATAGTAACGTGACTGGATACTGTACTATTAACATAACTGAATACTGTGGCAGTAACCTAACTGAATACTATGATAGTAACATGACTGAATACTATGGTATTAACATAACTGAATACTGTGATAGTAACGTGACTGGATACTGTAGTATTAACATAACTGAATACTGTGGTAGTAACACGACTGAATACTGTGATAGTAGCATGACTGAATACTGTGGTAGTAACACGACTGAATACTGTGATAGTAGCATACTGAATACTGTGGTAGTAACACGACTGAATACTGTGATAGTAGCATACTGAATACTATGATAGTAAAATCACTGTATACTGTGATAGTGTGAAATGGGAATTTTAGCCATTGTGGTGTTAATTTGATCCACTTCATCAGCGTCACACTGTCAATGTAAAACACAATAACAGTTGTTTACCTGTTGACAACACAGGTTTTTCTATAAATTAGTCGTAATTTGAATTGTCATCTCATTCTTATGGCTAAACATCATTTCCTCTAGAAAACAAAGTTGCGGAGATCCATCAACAGACCCCTCTATATCATGTGACTTTTATTACCATGTGACAAAATTCAAGGCATATTTTGGATAAAATGGCGGATACCTATAGTACTAGTCCACGAATCAGCTGATAAAATGATAAGTTCAGATTTATACAAAATTCCTACAATCATTATTTTAACTCAAAACATTTCCCTTTATCTTAAAGTTGTTGGCTAGGTGTACAATGTATACTCCTGGCTTGACTCAAAATTTACATCATTGTAAGTGACTGCGTATCATAGACCCATATACTGAGATAGTGAAAACGCTTCAGTTGTGGGTTCATATTCTATTGGAAAATTGTTTGAATGAAATGAAACGGATATTTATTTGACTTATTTTTCTCTCGGGAATCCGATTTACAAAATTATTCCACACATTATCACTTGCTTTTTTTTTTTTATTTCATCTCCCCACCATGATCGAATCAACCATTGCGACATAAGCGGCCCCGGTCAAAGTGAATAACGTGTAACGATAGCCACCTACGTCTTAGTAAAAATTGTATTAAATAGCAATGTTTCTTCCTTTAACATACCGGTACTTTTGTCATTTATAAAATGAGGGTCTATTCGATTCATTCCCTTTCGAACTACATTTTTATTCCTTTTTCGAATACAGGGCCTACGTATGCCTACATTTAGGCTACATGTTTTCCACATTCATTATTTGGGTGTATATAAATGTTCCTGCATTTGTTTTTCATCGTTAATGTGTTATATATCGCCGACAGGGGTCAATACCGATAATTTATGTTAAAGAAAAACCGTATTCAATCTAATGATTTTTAATTAATTTTATCGTATTAAGGCACACTGCGAAACATACCTTTATATATAAATCATGTACGTTCTCACTTTTTAAATTAGGCTCAGGCCTATCAGGGGTTACCAAAAAGTGAGAACATGATAAAATATTACCCACAAAAAAACCTGGTAAATTTTAAAATGAGAGCATGAAAATTACCAAAGTTATTTCGGCATCGAGAAGATCTAATTAATATCAGTAATTTCGTCACCAACATCTTCGGCACTTGAAACGGGTATATCGGCAGCGAACATTAATTAAGATCAATGAATCAATATGTCGCGATAAATATTTATTTCTAAAAATGAAGATTTAATGCGTGTTTTTACAGTTTAATATTTTCTAACTTGACGGTTAACGTCACAAGCGACTTGTGTATTTCCTTTATATGAATTATTTGAAATACGATTACTATTTCTAATGAGTGCCAAAAATACCTTGTACGGATACCGAAATTACTTGCAAGTGACGAAATTACCTGAGACTGACTCCCGCTCCCCATTTATAACTTAAGTCATTAAGCCCTACATAAGACAATTTTATTATAGATCTAGATCTACACCATTTCAAAGTGATTTTATTCCTTCAAATTAAATGAAAGATTATTGAACATTTTATACAGTACTGCAAAATGACCGAAATGTTGCAAACACATTTTAAATCTTTTCAAGTTTTTCGTATCGCCGTTGTGAAATCTTTAGATAGCGTTCATCGGGTTTTCAACGAATGCCCATTAACCCCGTGCGCCGCTTATATCAATCCAATATGGCGGAACTGTAGTATTGATATGTACCGTCGCAAAAGTGCCCTAAATTTCCTCAAAGTCATATGATCAGTGCGCTGTACTTTTTTAACCATTCCGTATCTCGGAAACGCCACACTGAAAGGCAAACCAATGGAATCATTATACCCTAGCGATCCGCCCTCCGACATTGGAAATACGTTAATTTGGCCTTAGCAAAGCATTTTATGTACACTCTTGACAACAGCGCATTGGATACATTTACCTACTGTTTCGCCTCTGGTCCAAACATCGTAGTTGGAATATCAAATCACTCCTCCAAATAATATACTCGTTCCGTCCACTTAAAGGTCATGCAGTCGGAAATACGGAAGATAAAAACTATGGAATATACTTCGTATAATTTTTCAGTTCCGCTTTTGACAACGTTATACCTTTTGCGCACTTCAGGGTAAGAGACCACGAATTAATTTTGACAATATGCAAATAGATAAATAGAACTGCACACATTTCCATAACTGCAGGACGGTCATTTTAATAGACATTCAAAAAGTGTGCAGGACGAACGTGTGGATGAATTTTCAGAATTTGTGCAAAACTGTCGTCCGGGCCGATTTCCAGAATTTTTGCAGATAGGCGCTGTTGATAAACCTCAAATATAAAAAATCACAGATACCAAAGTATTAATCTTCAGGAAGTCCAGGATACAATAATCAAATCTAACACGGCCCTCTAGAAATCAAGAGGTGGGATTAGATGCCATGGGGGAGTAAGCATCCCATATTGACCGGTCACACCCGCCGTGAGTTTACATATATGAGGAATAAATCCTCGTCACAATCGGTATAGACGACTCATCAACCGCTGTCGAACAGCTAACTCAACAAGCTCTACCGAACAGCTAACTTAACAAGCGCTACCAAACAGCTAACTCAACAAGCGCTACCAAACACGTAACTCAACAAGCGCTACCGAACACGTAACTCAACAACCGCTACCGAACAGCTAACTCAACAACCGCTACCGAACAGCTAACTCAACAAGCGCTACCAAATAGCTAACTCAACAAGTGCTAGCGAACAGCTAACTCAACAAGCGCTATCGAACAGCTAACTCAACAAGCGCTACAGAACAGCTAACTCAACAAGCACTACCAAATAGCTAACTCAACAAGCGCTACCAAACAGCTAACTCAACAAGCGCTACCGAACAGCTAACTCAACAAGCACTACCAAACATGTAACTCAACAAGCGCTACCGAACAGCTAACTCAACAAGCGCTACCGAACAGCTAACTCAACAAGCGCTACCGAATAGCTAACTCAAAAAGCGCTACCGAACACGTAACTCAACAACTACTACCGAACAGTTAACTCATCAACCTCTATGAACAGCTAACTCAACAAGCGCTACCGAATAGCTAACTCAATAAGCGCTACCGAACACGTAACTCAACAAGCGTAACCGAACAGCCGACTCATCAACATCTACCGAACAGCTAACTCAACAAGCGCTAAAGAACAGCTAACTCAACAAGCGCTAAAGAACAGCTAACTCAACAAGCGCTAAAGAACAGCTAACTCAACATTTCATTCAGTGAAACAGAGTAATTGCAAACAAGGTCATTATACCGATCGTAAAATTTAAAATCCTATTTATCATCTGCCCATATGACCTTGCTACTCATTTAATCTTCAATATTCTAACCATGCCTTTGTTCTCTTACCATGCCATACTGAATTGATCATCTTCTGGGAATTTGTATCGTGCCTAATGTAGGGCGGCTGATTCGGGACATCGTAATATCGCTCGTTTAATACAACGCGATATTACGAAATGACGATATTATGATACGAAATAACGATACCACGATACGAAATGACGATCCTAGGATATGAAATGACAATATTACGATACGAAATGGCGATACTACGATACGAAATGACGATATTACGATACGATATGACGATATCACGATATCATCACTACCATGTCTACGCATGCGTCGCTTCAAACTGAGGTTTATCCGCTATTTGTAAGGTTAGGGCTTGCAAGACACAACCTGGGGTAGGTGATTTGCATAACATGTAATGGAAAAAAAACATACCGGACAGAACGGATATTTCAGAGAGAAAAATTGAATGTTTTTAGAATAGTTGTGTCAGATATGATAACAGATTTATTTGAATTAAATATTTACGTAAATTATAGTTTTATTTCATTACTTGAAATCTCCCAGATACCGATAGCTAAAAAATGTAATATTGTTTTTGATTTTTGAGAAGTTACGCTATTTTTTCTGCACAATTATACGTGACTTAATAAAAATCATTGACAGTAAAAAAAAATACAATAAAGATTAAGATTTGTATATATAATTAAAGAACAACTAACTCTTGCCAGAAATGTTCTTATTATTGAATATCTCTTCAAATAATTTTTCATGTATGTGGAGTTGTCACCAGAAGTGCCACATATTTTGACCTATTCTGTGGAATATAACTGATGTAGAAAAAAGGTCACTTTATAGCTCAATTATACTGAGCTGACTTATAGAAAAAGGGACACCAGCCTGGGGTAGGTCACTATATAGTTTAATTATTACGGAGTAGACTAACTTATAGAAAAAAGACACTACCCTGAGGTAGGTTACTATATAGCTTGATTATTATGCATTGAGCCGACTTATAGAAAAGGAACACTACGCTGGGGTAGGTCACTATAAATATTAATCATTTCGGACTGAGCCGACTTATAGAAAAGGGATACTACGCTGGGGTAGGTCACTATAAATATTAATCATTTCGGACTGAGCCGACTTATAGAAAAGGGACACTACGCTGGGGTAGGTCACTATAAATATTAATCATTTCGGACTGAGCCGACTTATAGAAAAGGGACACTACCCTGGGGTAGGTCACTATAAATATTAATCATTTCGGACTGAGCCGACTTATAGAAAAGGGACACTACCCTGGGGTAGGTCACTATAAATATTAATCATTTCGGACTGAGCCAACTTATAGAAAAGGGACACTACCCTGGGGTAGGTCACTATAAATATTAATCATTTCGGACTGAGCCGACTTATAGAAAAGGGATACTACGCTGGGGTAGGTCACTATAAATATTAATCATTTCGGACTGAGCCGACTTATAGAAAAGGAACACTACCCTGGGGTAGGTCACTATAAATATTAATCATTTCGGACTGAGCCAACTTATAGAAAAGGGACACTACGCTGGGGTAGGTCACTATAAATATTAATCATTTCGGACTGAGCCGACTTATAGAAAAGGAACACTACCCTGGGGTAGGTCACTATAAATATTAATCATTTCGGACTGAGCCAACTTATAGAAAAGGGACACTACGCTGGGGTAGGTCACTATAAATATTAATCAACTTATCGAAAAAAGACACCAGCCTGGGGTAGGTCACTATATAGTTTAATTATTACGGACTGAGCCAACTTATAGAATCAAAGTACTGAAAGTACTGATACGAGTTGACGGCAAACGTAAGTTTTAATGAGGTATAATACACTCAGTATACTGAATACTTTTTAATTCGGAAAAATTAAGTTTTACAAAAAAGTAACTAAAAATCGAGTCAGACATAGATCAGCGATATGATTATAAAATCTTGTGCGTATAAACATCGTTTCATCGATATTAAATTTCTATGTGACAGGGCAGTATTATACCGTTACAATATACTTCCTACCAGTAGCCTTAAAGGGCACCCTGAATAAAAAAAAAATCTGTATTTTTAGAACTCATCATTCTAAGAACAACATCGAAAACCCGATCAAAATCGGTGCACGCGTTTCCGATATATTAGCGATAAACTGCAAAGCTCACCTTTACGGTTGGTTCAAGTAGCCAGAAATGTGACATCACAACGCGGACTCCGGTTGCAAAGTATGTGCTTCACTTGAGGATTTGTATCAGTGGTGTCCCACTGGCGTGGACGACAATTAACACACTTGCTGGTTTTTTGAGTGCATATAATGTAGGAATAAATGTTTTTAACCGTCGCGGTCGTGATTTTTGTTTGGGAATTTTAATTGATCAATAAAACGAGATTAAGTTGTTACATTTTTCGTGATAGGCAGCGATATTCTACATACAAAATCTAGCTTTTTTCATTATTTATGAATCTATGCTTACCTCTCTCAGTAAAATGGCATAATTGTCATCCACGGAGAACAGAGTAATAATTAAAATATAAACTTTGCGGAATCAAACTGTAAAAACAAAATAATTGAATTACTATTTTTAACTTTTTATAAACTGATATCGTAGAAGTGGGCGTAAATTGTATGTCATTTTGAAAAGACAACTAGTGTAAATATCGCATTATGCTATTTGGCAGAGCAACTAAAGTACATATATAATGGAAATTGAGAACAACATCAACTGTAATAAAAATGGAAATTTAACGAAAATATGGTTCTAATAAACAACAAACAAATGAACAACAATTATTTTTTCCCAGGGTCGTGTTTTTATTCACCGTTGGTTAAAGATTACGTGTCAATTATGTAAAGAACTTTGTCACTCTTAAAAAAAATACCGTACGGAAACCTGATATTACAAGTTAAAATGCAGTATTTAGACATGTAAATTGTATTTTACAATATTTTCAATTTACTAAAAAAAAATCACATTTTCCGGTTACGTGTGATATACAAAGGTGAGTGTTGCCGAACACCTACGAGACTAACACTACACCCAATCATCTCGGAAATTAAAATTTTTAGTGGGGTCCCAACTAGAAGCTACATTATACTTTCACACTCCGATTATTTGCAAACAAAGCAACACACGGAGGTGTAATTTTTTTATTCTATTTTGGATTCCGTCTGAGACACATGTTTAAGGCTCTTATGATATTTATAGTATTTTATTAGTTAAAACAAATTCAAAATTGATATTCATAGATTAATTTATAATCAAATATAACAAATTTTCATCAACCGTATCTATTATGATCATTTAAGCTATCGTCAGTCAGTATTTATTTATTTATTTACCTTTTTATTAATTTGTCGCTTTACATGAATTATAAAATATCGCCGCTTCTTATAAATTCATTCAGACATCAAAAATCATATGAAGTTTTATACACAGTCGGAAGGGATTAATTTATCTCGGACTACAAACCCACCCGCTGAGAATCCCGGCGAGGTTACATGACAGGGCAATATACTGGAAGGTGTGAGGTAAGCGGGTGTTTAAAATGAATGTAGGACGTTTCGGCCAACGGACGTTTCGGTCTAGGATCTTTCGGCCTAGGATTTTTCGGTCTAGGATCTTTCGGCCAGGAAATACTGAAAATATGGATGTTTCGGCCAATTTTATTTTGAAGCAAGATTTTGGAAGTTTTTTTTTCATTTGAAACATTTGTAAAACAAGACATAATTAAAGCATTTTTTTTTTATGTTATTCGGTATATATGTTGACTTTTCCCTAGGCTACTATAAGGCTATATACTTTTTCATTGTTAGGTCACTACTTAACAAGCAATGTGTATAGTAATCTGTGCCACTGTAGGTCCAGAACTCTTTTAATTCAGAATATTTTAACTATATTTCATTGTATACTGTATCAAGATCATTTGTCGATATGTTTCTTTTTTATTTGTTTGTTTACACACTACTATACAACTGTATTCACTGTCTTTGAACTGTATAAAATCTTTTAATGGCATGACATATGAAAAAATTTTTACCAGTATCTAAGCAATACACCCATAATTATTTATGTTGTATTAACAGAATGTCCGCCGCACCCCAGTTGATTCATGGTTAAAAATCCAGTGCATTAGTTGAAATTGTTTGTATCTTGTATAATTATATTTTGGCAATAACATAAACAAACATAGGTAAATTTATTAATATTTAATACAGAGACACATTTTTTAACATTACAACGAACATCGATTTTTAAAGATACATAACAAAAAGAAGCACTACATACCAAACATTTATAATTGTTTATAAATACATTCAACATTTAAGAACTACATTAAACATGTAAGCATTGCAATCAATAGCTAAGCTCTTGTCTAAACATTTAAGCTCTAGAATCACAGTTTACGCATGAATCATTTAAACACTTGCTCGTCATTAAGCACTACACTCGTCATTAAGCACTACACTCGTCTTTAAGAACTATACTCGTCTTGAAGCACTACACTAAAAATTTTAACACTACATTCTTATTAAAGCACTACACAATTACATATCATGATAAATATATAATAATTGTTCTTAGTTTCAAATACAAGTCTGAAATTGTTCATACACATGGTTGGCCGAAACGAATGTTTATAACTAACACCTCTGAGAAACTCAGCTACAGTCTTTGAACCATTCTGGAGGTCTTCACACAGATTATGCAGACGTTTTTGCAGCTCGGTATGTGCTTTCTTGGACCGCTTCTTTGGACGGATACCCCTAGAGTTCTGAAGAAGAACAGTGGTTACACGTTCACACTCTTGTTGAAGAACCTCGATGAGTTTCCAGACACTTGGATGCTCCTCACCAACTAAAGAGTGAAATTTGTTGTTCCAGCCCTCCGAGATGTTGTTGGTGCGTGGTTGATTGTCCATAGTCACCTGATGCATGTTCCACTTGTCAGGAGAAAACATTGGCGGAATACGGCGGATACGGAGCGGCACTAAATTGTTCTGATCACCATGTAGCTGAGGAAGTTGACGTAAACGTCCAGAAACGTAAGTACGGTCAAAATAGTCTACAAGTGGTTCTGCAGGTTCTGGCATTGTCGCCTTAAGATGTTCCATACCGTCACAAACTTGATCAATGGGTAGAAAAGCTAGTGCGTCTAGCTGACCACAATAAAGTCGGAACTCGTTGTCTTCTTTGTACAAATTGGTTAAACCTAATGACTGAATCTGTCTCCACGTTGCTTGAGTAAGATGATAGAAGCAAAACTGAATCTGAACTTGGTTACCGAACACAGCATGTATAGCAAGATCAACGGAAACGCTCAAAATCTATGATCACAACTGACGGAAAACAACCACTTTCTTCTAAAACCCTGAGCATAATTTCGTAGCATGTCTGTGTCTTACGTTGTAACAGTACATATATCAACGGTACAAATACACCAGAAACACGGCCTTGAATAACGTAAAGTTGCATGAATATACTGGGAGATGTTGCGAAAGTACCATCCATACACCAGACATCGGATGCGGCAAGACTCTGTACATGATTTTCAGTAGCAAACATAACAACACGTTCATCAGCATTAGGTCCGTTGTCGTATAACAAGAAAGGCTGCGGATTATCCCCAACTGTTGATGCCCAGGAGGAACCTTCAATGTTGAATTCTTGCAGGGTCTGCGGTTCTCTTGGACGATGTTTAGAACGTACACGTCGGAGCACACGTTTGCATGTATCTGCACTTGGAAGGTCTAGTTTGGCAGCGTCTGGTAGAGTTGAGTTGTAGGCTGTGAAAATCTGGTTTGGGTTTGTCACATGTTGATGCAGCTCTGGTTTTCATGTTGTCTCTGCATTTGGCTACTGTGACAGAATTCTGGTCAGCTTCGTGAGTATGTGGTTTGGTCAGAGCTGGGTCAGTAAGTGTCTTAGTAGTTTGAAGTTGTGCTGAACATTTTACGGCTGCATCTCGTTGAACACAACGCCAGGTGATTTTGTCTGACTTCTTGGATTCAGTTTTCTTGGTGTACATGAACCCATCAAGGCAGAGCTTTTGCCCGCCACGCTTGGGTACTGATAACTTCCATACTACATGTACTAAGATCATGGATATAATTTGTATAATGATTGACTAATTATTGTATGGACTTTATATATTTTTCTTAAGCTTGTATGTTTTGGTAGTATACAAGCTAACGAAAATTTGAGAAAAAATATACTATCTGAGATTTTCAGAAATAAAAGACTTAAAAGAAAAACTTTTGTTTGATGTCAACGTAATTATTTTATACTAACTAGACAAAACAAAGTACAGTAAGATTTAACTTCTAATTAACACTTACATTGTATTTAAGTGATTGTAAAAACACAATTTGTCAGAGACAATTAATTTGTATAAAAAAGTCTTTGTTATAAAGAGACATTAACTGATTGTTTTGAAAAATTCTAATTTAGACTACTTTCATTATTACTATATAATTACTGTCAAAACACTTTTATGTCCGTTCACAGACCAGTCCAGTTCATTATTGTGTAAACATTTAAAAAATGCATTTACTAAGTTTTTCACACTCCCAAAAATGAAATAATATAATAAAAAAAAACGAAAATAAAAAAATGACCGAAACATCCATTGACCGAAATATCCTAGGCCGAAACATCCGCGACCGAAAAATCCTAGGCCGAAACGTCTGTGTCCGAAACGTCCGTTGACCGAAACGTCCGTCCACCGTTTAGAATAGCATACATCACAGGCGGCCGTTGTTCTTTTTTCTTTCTAAAACACGAGAACGCACGAAAGAAAAACTTCAGAGATAAAAACTCAAAATAAAGCGTGATACTCTAAATCAAGCAAAACTAAGCTATCCGTCCACAAAAGCCAAAATCATGTTCGTTATATTAAATCATTTCATATATTTTAAAAGTGTCAAAATAATTATTTATTTGGTAAATTTTGTGATTTTAACAACGATGAATGTGACTCGCTTTACCGCCCACTTTTCCTAAGGCTATTCCGTGACGTCACACTGTAACTCACAAGTTTGCCGGAAGTGGAATGAATTCTTAATTAGTTTTCCGAAAGCAGGTAAAATCGCTCACTTTAGCGGTCGGTATCTCGAGAACTCGCTTACCGATTTTGGTCGGGTTTTCGAAGTTGTTCTTAGAATGATGAGTTCTATAAATATAGAATTATTTTATTTTTCACTCAGGGTGCTCTTTAAATCTCTAGGTCAATACGTGTACATGTAAAACATTTTCCCAACTTCAAAGACTGCCGCGAGTTTCTCATCAGTTAAGATCACGTGAATGAGGAATGACGCAACTTCTATGTCCATCTTGCCAATACACAGTAAGGGAAACTTGACCAAAACTCATTTGCATATTAATCGTGCGCAAGAATTGTTAACAGTCCAGTCTATCGCTTTTAATGTCAATTCTATCACAAGAGTATAATGGTAAAAAAATAATCGGAAAGTAACACTCTAAAGCAATTTTATAATATCTTTAAATTCATAAAGGACGCCGAACTGTACTTTAATAGCATATATTTCAACAAGTCATGTAGACCTATATTTGATGTAGATCGAATTGTTACTATATTTTCGTAATTCTAAAAAGCAAAAATATACAATAAAAGTGTGGTTTGGAAATTTCAATCTTGAAGTTGAATTTATGTTGCAGAAATGCACATACATGTGTAATTTTCCGTCAATAAAATGTGTTATTAACCCCATACTGCAAAATGTGCTTTGACGTGTTCCCAGTAAACAACTTAGTATAACATAACTGCGTTGATGTTCCATCAACTCGTAAAAATAGGCACAACCCTAGGGTAGTTTACTATATAGCTTAATTTTTACGGACTGAGCCGACTTATAGCAAAATGGACACCCGCCTTGGGTAGGACATTTTATAGCTCAGTTATTACGAACTAGATCGACTTGTGGTAGAAAAAGGACACCACACAGGGGTAGGTCACTATATAGCTTAATTTTTACGGATTGAGCAGACTTATAGAAAAATGGACACCACCTTGTAGCGAACGTATATGAAAGATACCGTCTGCAATATTGATAAAGTCCAATGTGTGTATATAAACATATACTTTTAAAATAAATAAAAGAACCGATTTATTTTCGAACATTCGATAACAGGTGAGAATAGCAAATACTCAATTCAAAACACTCAATCCACAAGCTACTACTAGTACTAAGCCACGCCTACTTGAGGTTGCGTCGACCCGCAAGCTAATATCAGTACCATACAACGCCTACTTGAAGTAGCTTCGAACTGAAAGCCACGTCTACTAAAGCTAGCTTCGAACCACATGCTACTATTAGTACCACACCACGCCTATTTGAGGTAGCTTCGACACGCTAGCTACTATTAGTACCGCACCACGCCTACCTGAGGTAGCTTCGACACGCTAGCTACTACTAGTACCATGCAACGCCTACTTTAGGTAGCTTCGACCGGCAAGCTACTACTAGTGCCACGTCCACTAGAGGTTGCTTTGACCGGCAAGATACTACTAGTACCATACCACGCCTATTTGACGTAATGACTGACATATACTTTTCTCAAACGCCTGACATGAGAAATAACTAAGTCACGGGTCTTTCTGAGGATGAAATTAAAATCCAACGCATTTTCAACAAAAGTAAAATCTATATCACCTGGTCTTGTGATGAACCCTTTCATGGTTTTTATGTAATAAGTTTAATTTACAGTGAAAAGAGCAATCGTTCCTACTTATCCTCAAACATACGGTTACCCAGTTGGTAATGGCACGCATTTTCTTTGAAGTCTGTCATAACCGGAAAGTGGATACAATGGACCGTATGTCAATTAAAAGGGTATTCCGTCACGTCACATTATAAGAATCGGACAATACCGCTTTACATCCTGCTAACAAAACGGATATGTGACAATTTTGTACGCGTGCACTTTTATAGTTATGTAGAAAGGGCTATTGCCACACCTATCGGTTTTCAAATCTCATCCTAAAGACATGCGACTTCCAATTTTCATACCGAGCATTTGGCGATTTTTTATTTTTTTTATTTTTTTATTTTTTGTTTTACGCCATACTCAACAATCTTTCAACAATCTTTCAGTCATATGATAGCGTCCAGTTTTTATTGGTGGAGGAGAAACCCCGGTTACCCGGGTAGGTAACCGGGTAAAGACCACCGACCTTCCGCAAGAAAACTGGCAAACTTTCCCACTTAATTCGAAATGACCCTAGCGGGATTCGAACCAGAGGTGAGAGGCCTTGTGATTTAAAGCACAATGCTCTAACCACTCGGCCACGGAGGACTCGGCCACGGAGGCCCCCATTGCATTTGGCGAAGGAAAAGTAAAATATGTTTTTGAACCTAATCTATCCGTGTGCGAGTCGACCGCTCTGAACAATCGCCAGGTGTTTATATGGAGTGTAAATAATGAAAACAGACAATGACTGACCAGTTTCCATACAATTATGGAGGCATATTTTCAGATCATGTTTCATATTTATCGATTTTATTTGATATAAACTGTAGATTCTAATACCACACATTTCGATGTATTCTTTAGAAAATAAAACGACCCTCACAACATCAAAGCAAGTCCAGTAACTGACTTGAACAGCTCATTATTGCTGACCTATACAACATAAATTCTCTTTGCCATCATCCGTCATTTATTGCGACGCCGAAAAATTGTAACATGAACGTCCCTGCGACAAAAGCCGCATAAGAACGATATCATTTTACGCATTTTGTATTTGAAATTCTTTATCAGTGTCAGTCGTTCTGGATAAATGTTTGTATATATGAAAGCAAGATGTAGAAAACATGTAAATTTATACTTAGGCCTATATCTATGTGAGCGTACCATTGTTTGCATGTGCGTGTTTTTTTATCATTAATAATAGGTACAAGGTGTGTAATATAGTGTATGTATTTGTATGTGTGTTGTCAATAGTTTATCAGTGTACAAAGTGTGTAATATAGTGTATGTATTTGTATGTGTGTTGTCAATAGTTTACCAGTGTACAAGGTGTGTAATATAGTGTATGCGTGTTGTCAATAGTTTATCAGTGTACAAGGTGTGTGATATAGTGTGTATGTGTTTTATGTGTGTTTGCTATAGTTTATCAGTGTACAAGGTGTGTGATATAGTTTATGTGTTTTATGTGTGTTTGCTATAGTTTATCAGTGTACAAGGTGTGTGATATATGGTATGTGTTTGTATGTATGTTGTCTATACTTTATCAGTGTATAAGATGTGTGATGTAGTGTATGTATTTGTATGCGTGTTGTCAATAGTTTACCAGTGTACAAGGTGTGTAATATAGTGTATGTATTTGTATGCGTGTTGTCAATAGTTTATCAGTGTACAAGGTGTGTGATATAGTGTATGTGTTTTATGTGTGTTTGCTATAGTTTATCAGTGTACAAGGTGTGTGATATAGTGTATGTGTTTTATGTGTGTTTGCTATAGTTTATCAGTGTACAAGGTGTGTGATATATGGTATGTGTTTGTATGTATGTTGTCTATACTTTATCAGTGTATAAGATGTGTGATATAGTGTATGTATTTGTATGCATGTTGTCAATAGTTTACCAGTGTACAAGGTGTGTGATATAGTGTATGTGTTTGTATGCGTGTTGTCAATAGTTTATCAGTGTACAAGGTGTGTGATATAGTGTATGTGTTTTATGTGTGTTTGCTATAGTTTATCAGTGTACAAGGTGTGTGATATATGGTATGTGTTTGTATGCATGTTGTCTATACTTTATCAGTGTATAAGATGTGTGATATAGTGTATGTATTTGTATGCGTGTTGTCAATAGTTTACCAGTGTACAAGGTGTGTGATATTATGCGTGTTGTCAATAGTTTATCAGTGTACAAGGTGTGTGATACAGTGTATGCGTTTGTATATGTGTTGTCAATAGTTTATCAGGTGTGTGATATAGTGTATGTACATTGTATTTATATCTATGTTGTCTATAATAGTTTATCAGCGTACAAGATGTGTGATAAAGTGTACAAGGTGTGTGATATAGTATGTATATGTATGCGTGTTGTCAATAGTTTATCAGTGTACCAGGTGTGTGATATTGTACTGTTATTACAGTTACCTCTGTCTCGCCAAGGTCCAGGTAACGACATGTAAATACAGAACGCCAAATCAAGAAACGACGATCAGACGATTCTATAGGTTTTAATGTCTTTATTGACGGGATAACAAGAGGTAAACAACTGAAAAACAAACAAAAAATACATCACAATATGCTCAACATTCATGACTAGAGACAAATTCAAGAGCTTTGACACAGTACTATTGTTATATTAATGACGTAGATGTAACGCGAAACATGAATGCTGACCTGGCATAAACTGATAGTGATAATATACTCGTGTGGATTTATGCAATTCATGAATTAATATGTAACTAATTAAAGAGCATACAAAACAATAAACACTTACACCATAGGGACAGAAGGCACACAACAGATGACAAAAACAAAGACGATAAGACGATGCATATCGTGAGGCACCATGTGCCTGAGGAGCTCTCTCTCTCCTTGCTGCTGCAGAAAACGACTTCCGCTGACCGAAAAGCTAAACGTCAAAACAAATCATGGACAATGCTATATACGAATCCGGAACGGTAACGTAACAGATATAGTGTATGCGTTTGTATGTGTGTTGTCAATAGTTTATAAGGTGTGTGATATAGTGTATGTACATTGTATTTATATCTATGTTGTTTATAATAGTTTATCAGTGTACAAGATGTGTGATATAGTGTACAAGGTGTGTGATATAGTATGTATTTGTATGCGTGTTGTCAATAGTTTACCAGTGTACAAAGTGTGTGATATATTGTATGTGTTTGTATGTGTATTGTCAATAGTTATCAGTGTACAAGGTGTGTGATATAGTGCATGTATTTGTATGCGTGTTGTCAATAGTTTACCAGTGTACAAGGTAGGTGATATAGTGTATGTGTTTGTGTGTGTCTTGTCAATAGTTTATCAGTGTACAAGGTGTGTGATATAGTGTATGTGTTTGTATGCGTGTTGTCAATAGTTTACCAGTGTACAAGGTGTGTGATATAGTGTATGTGTTTTATGTGTGCTGGCTATAGTTTATCAGTGTACAAGGTTTGTGATATAGGGTATTTATTTATATTATACCTCTTCATAAATTCTAGCGATTTCATTGGACAAAAAGCGTTCAGTATTTTCCACTGTCTCGGTCATTCCAGGGTGATATTCAATAAAAATATCACATGCGCGGAAATGGATGCGCGTACGGTACGGTTGGAACCGAAAGAAACAACAACCGAAATTAAATGATTTGACAGAATTTATATATCATTATCAAATATATTTGCTGAAGTCAGTCAAACAGACATGGTCGCTTCAAAATCGACGCTAAGAACGGTTTGGGTATCGAAGGCAGTTTGTATTACGAACGTGATGACCTTACATACATGTAGATTTTTGCATGAATAAAGTATAAAAATAATACTGCTGATGCAGTTTATTTTGTGTTTTAAGAAATTCAGTGGATAATATATGCTTCAATACAGTGGATCGGTATAACATGATACGTTTCTTCTGTTCTGAAATATCCACGTTTCCTGTATATAAGAGAAGCTTCCTAACCACGTAAAATTCCAGTTGAAGAATCAAAATATGAACATTCCTGAACTTCGCCTCGGTTGACAATGTATTTCCTCGGGGTGACAATTTCCACTACCACCCGATCAGGAATGTTATATTTATATATTATACCGCTTCATAAATTCTATCGATTTCATTGGACAATAAGCGTTGAGTATTTTCCGCTGTCTCGGTCGTTCTAGGGTGATATTCAGCAGGGTGATATTCAATAAAAAATATCACATGCGCAGAAATAGATGCGCGTACGGTTCGTTTGTTTTTCCTATGTCGGAGTTAGGTGTAACCTCTATCAATCTATGAGTTGTGTAACATACAACTGGAACCGAAAGAACCAACAACTTAAATTAAATGATTTGACAGAATTGATATATCATTATCAAATATATTTGATGAAGTCAGCCAAACAAACATGCTCGCTTGAGGCTCAAGATTCAAAAGCCGACGCAGTTTGTATTACGAACGAAGGTAGTTTGTATTACGAACGTGATGAACTTACGTACATGACGTGTCGATTTCAGCATGAATAAAGTATAAAAATAATACTAGGCCTACTGTTACAGTTTTTTTGTGTTTTAAGTAATTCAATGGCTAATATATGCTGCAATACCGTGGATCGGTATAATATAATAAATATAACATTCCTGAGAGGGTGGTAGTGGAAATTGTCACCCCTTGAAAATCATTGTCAACCTCGGTTATATTTATATAACATGCGTGTTGTCTATAGTTTATCAGTGTGTAAGGTGTGTGATATAGTGTATGTGTTTGTATGTGTTGTCAATAGTTGTTCAGTCTATCTAGTGCATATGTGTAACAGTTTGTATGTGATCAAGTCATATAATGAGTATATACGTGTGTCTATAAGCTCTCTGTTATGCATTATGTGTGATTCATTGAGTTCACATGCGTTATGTGTGGCATGAGAGCGACATGCACTCTGAATACATCTATAATACGAGAAAATAAAATATACTGATATAATTATCCGGGATCCAATGGGAAATATCGTATACAGATATCCATGTCATTATTCTCAGAGGAAAGAGACAATTTGATAAATGCAATACATCCAGCTTCGACTTTTCTTTGGGTTTACAGAGTCTCTCTTTCTCATTTCGTACATTTAGTATAGCGATGATCCCAACTAACTGTGGTATAAAAATATATATTAACACCATAGTGGAATTTCTATTTTCGATTAATTTGAAAACAAAAAATAAGTAATTGTTCAAATGAAAACGGTTACTTACATTAGCCCGAACTTTCAATATAAAGCAATTGTTATACTTGTACATGGTTTTACATAATATAATGATTGTAATATTAACAAATCTTTAAGTAATACTGCATGTCCAGCATCTGATATAGTTAGGATTAACACGACCTAAAGTATTAAACCTTTAGAATGAGTTCAGTTAGATATTGAAATGATTATTTAAAAGTATGAAGTGCACGTTGGTTGGGTCAACCCATTGCAATTGAAACACTACCAAACCTTGGTTTCTCCAGCAATTTTCACAAAATATACAGGAATTCAAGAATTGTTATGCCTGTGTATACCTCTTTTTGTTATTGTATATCAATCTAAGAAATAAAAAAGAAATGTTTAAAAACAACATAGCTGATGCCGCTTTAACTAATTAAAGACTTCTGAACGAAAGCAATAATTAAGAGTACTTACAGTGAAATCATAGTGTTTGCTATTGTTAATTGTTTTTCTCAATTATAAGTATACATTTGTTTCTTTCTTTTTTTTTTTTTTGTAATCTCCACACCTGTGTTAAAATGTTGATGCATGCCATTACGGTGAAATCAATAAAATCTTGAATCTTTAAATCAGAGAATCCGACTCGTATTGGCATACCAATAGGGAACTTTCGAGTTAGCCCAGATTACCGTTATGATCTTGTGTTTATTCGCGCCATTTCAATTTTGTTCCCCACATGTTCTTCCGGTTATCATATTTACCTTCGCAACGTATGTAAAGTAAATGGAAATATAATCTTATTTTTTAGCACATTAACTTTATTCAGCATATACATGTAGAAACCCAAGACTCTCTTTAAACATACCACAGACCGGGAATCGAACCCAAGACCTTCCGAACACTGGGAGGGCACTTTTACCTATTGCGCTATCGGGCTATCTATATATTTATGAAACCGGAAATAAAGTTGAGGAACAGTTTTCTAGAATCACGTAACTGGCGATAATAAAAGCAGGATTATAACGGTAATCCGGGCTAACTCGAAAGTTCCCTGGTGTAGCTCAAAATCATTATTTTGAAAATATTAAAACAAAAATATCCGCCAATCAAATAAAAGAGTAGTCAGTTTGAAGTGCGGCGTTTATTTTCTTTTTTAAGAAAGTCGAATATTTTCTGTGAATATATTTGAATTGGGAAACTATGGTGGCTGATTTGTGCTAATTAGCGATTTTTCGCCTCGCCAAACCAAAAGTCACTAATTAGCGAGTTTCGGGCGAAAAGTCGAGATAGCACAAATCAGCCACCATAGGACATTGTGCTGACTTTCTGATGAGACATTTCATCGAAGAGAGATGCCAGGCCTCATCGGTAATGGGACACGTCCTATTCGGCCAAGGTCTGCGGGACAACTTTCTGTATTCAGCATGAAATGTACTCACCACTAGATACAGCGTGTCAAACCCGACAGACTTTCACTATATTACTCATAATTTCCGTCGCATGCGACGTTAACGTCAAAGGACCGTGTCACGGGGAGCGGTCACGTAGAAAAAATTCTGTTATTGATTGAATGTAAACAAGTCGTTGACTAGGAGTTCCGACCTTTGATTAGATTATATTCTACACCGGTGCAATGTTGATCTGGTTTTCTTGCGTCACAGCTGCAGCATGCTCGCCCACTCAATTTCTGCCGTGATTGACAAATTCTGTTAATATAGCATAAATACAATAATTACTTTTCATGAATGAAACCAACATCTTGAATCCACCGCGACATGATAGATAGACTGTATGTGTAGCGTTATGAATATATTGGTCTTCAATCAATTGACGTTATCGTGTAATGTTTTTGTAATATTCACTGCAGTGTTTACATACATACATGCCTTGCGAACAGAGCGAATGCGTTTTGTTAAACTGTAGTGTTGGATAGATACACATAAAGCTGTAGGTGGCATTTGCTATATCGGGAATTCCCCTGGATAATTCGCTACAGTCGGACACGCAACAACGGTCTTCCTTCATGAGCCTCAAATGTGATCCACATAAGCAAATTGGTGTTTTCTCCCGAGAATGTGATTATCGCATTTTATGTCAAAGCGTACTATATCGACAACAAATTGCCTGAATAACACAAACTGCTATATTTCACTTGTGTATATAACAGGTGCTTGATTTTTTGTCTGTGATTTAAAGCAGGATACCGAATTTTATGTATTTTTATGGATATTTTTTGTTTTATGGTTTATATCAGGTCTAGCCTACATTTCAAATTTAGCAGTGGTGTGTGACCGATGTTTTTATGTTTCTATAGGATGTTTGTATTCCTCTAGTTTTTATGTTCAATTACGCCATATCTTCCGGATTTTAATCCTTGCGTGATGTATGCCCACAGCTACTAAAAACTGCCGGTAACAATTGTAATAAGCTTCGACAAAGTCACAGCGGAAATTCTAAGTGTGTACACTGGTGCTTGACTCTATAGCTACAGTAAAAGGTAGGTTACGTTCTTACTATTTCATATGGGAAACTATCGACTGAATCTCTCTCTCTCTCTCTCTCTCTCTCTCTCTCTCTCTCTCTCTCTCTCTCTCTCTTTTCTTCCAATACCTCAAACACGTGACATAAATTTGCTGAAGACGGGTATCATTCCACACGTGAATTGTATGGCTGAGG
Organism: Atrina japonica; assembly: GCA_030159075.1. Lineage (NCBI taxonomy): Eukaryota > Metazoa > Mollusca > Bivalvia > Pterioida > Pinnidae > Atrina > Atrina japonica. The sequence goes on along the minus strand of BROG01000325.1, from coordinate 482,808 downwards.
TTTGTTCACATTGACTACGTGAGATATATGTCTTTCTATGTATCTCTTTATATCCAATATATATATATATATATATATATATATATATATATATATATATATATATATATATATATATATATATATATATATATATATATATATATATATATAAACTGAATTTCGGTTCATCCTGAAATTTGGAGGAATAAACTATTCATAATCACAGCTTGAGGATTAACATTTAATTTAATCTTAGATCCAACTTAGATTTTTATCTACAAGACGGTAAGCAAACCTGCAAACTGTGCAGTGCATATAGAACCCTTGTGTACAATTGTTGAGCAAATATTTTCATATTTACGTTAAGCGACAGTCATCTACAAGACATTAGGTTATATATACATTGATAGTTGAGATTGTAAAGAGAGTCCTAGAAGTACTAATGCACTGCCAATAAACATGTGTCATCGATTCAGTTTTGCTATAACTAATACGGTCACCGAGACGATCATACTTGATATTCCAAGAAAATCATCAATTCTTTGAGAAGGTTCATTGTAGCCTGGCTTCTCCACATGATGTTTATTAACATACGTATGGTAAAGATGTTGAAGTCACAACCACCGCGACCATATACATGTACAGTGAAACCTGCTTTAGTGATCACCTGTGTATAAAGACAACTTGGTCACAAAGACAATTTTTGCCGTCCCCAATAGTACCACTTGTGTACAAATCAACATTTATATAAAGACCATCTCCCTATAAAGACTGGTTTTGTTGTGTCCCAAAGGGGATCTTTATATACAAGTTTCACTGTATATAAATATATATCTTTGAGAGTGTTGCTGTTATAAATAAGGCTGTTGGCTTCTTAACTAGCGTATTAACTTTTATGTGATTTCTACTAAAAGTAATTGCTAAAATGTCATCACTGTGAAATTTACTGAACGGTCGTGTGTACATTTTGAGGCAGTCGAGTAGGACTGCTTTTCCCGTGAACTTATCAGATTTATAGTTCCTAGCTATTATCATATCGAGCACTTCTGCGGCTCTAGTGGTAGAGCGTTCGTCTAGCTACTGGAAGTCCCGGGTACGATTCCCGGTACCAATGTTATATAGCAGACACCCCCCATCTAACGGATGTTCACCTGGATGATCCAATACATCACCAAACATCCCCCGGGATGATCTTGCTATATAACAATTCTTCCCGCGGCTGTTCCACGATTTATATACAATATCTATAGAACAAACTCTAGATCGGTACGAGGGTGAAGATCTGGTATGATATGGATTAGGGGTTATGGTAGATTATCCGGGGGAAGAACTGCTATATAGTGAAACCTCCCCTAGGGGCTGTTCTACGATATAGATCACGGGGGACTACTATGGGGGTGATCTACTATAGAGTGAAACTTCCCCTAGGGACTGTTCTACGATATAGATCATTGGGGACTGCTATGGGGGTGATATATTGAAACCTCCCCTAGGGGCTGTTCTATGACATAAATCATCAGGGGACTGCTATGGGGGTGATCTGCTATATATTGAGAACTCCCCTAGGGACTGTCCTACGATATAGATCACCGGGGGACTGCTATGGGGGTGATCTACTATAGAGTGAAACTTCCCCTAGTACAGCAAAACAAAGAGTAATGGCACTTCACCTAAAGCTGGTGAAATCTCCATCTGTAGTACAGTAAAACATGGTAATAGCACTTCACCTAAAGATGGTGAACTCGCCATCTGTAGTACGGTAAATCTGAAGCTGGTGAAATCTCCATTTGTAGTACAATAAAACAAAGATTATGGCACTTCACCTCTGGTGAAATCTCCGTCTACGGTATAGTAAAATAAAGTTTCATGACACCTATAGCTGGTGAAATCTCCGTCTACAGTACAGTAAAATAAAGATTCATGACACCTATATCTGGTGAAATCTCCATATAATGTAAGACTTCTTGGCTGGTTGTACAACAAAAATAAAACAAACTGTCATCGTTGTGTAAGGGACAACATCCTTGAGGTAATCGGATATGTCGTAGGGAAAGTGTTGTGGGGTGCGAGAGGAGAGTACATTGCATTGTAACGTGATTAGTCAGATATCTGCCCAGACGTAGCAGGAAAAGTATGGAAACACTGAATATTTATATCATAGTTGTTGCTTACTTTTGACCGCGTTTCTGTGAAAGAACTTGTTTTCCGTTTATTGTTCTCTCTCATTTACTTCCTATTTTATTTATAGTCACTTAATTAGTGTCTGGTCATAAATTCTACATCACATGTATACACTTTTCCACAAGTCATGAGTTATAAATCATCCCTTAAAGTACCTAGACCACGCCCTATATGTATGTGCCACAACATTTTCCTATGTGTGGGTGTGTCAGAGCCACGGCATATATATATATATATATATATATATATATATATATATATATATATATGTGTGTGTGTGTGTGTGTGTGTGTGTGTGTGTGGTGTGTGTGTGTGTGTGTGTGTGTGTGTGTGTGTGTGTTTCACAGCCACACCCTATATGTATATGTTTTGTATGACGTGTCTTATATCCAGTGTATAAATCCAGTCACATCAGCTATAAGTCATTCTGCGGTCAACGGTATCTCTGTAGGATCAAGTGTCAAATGTACATCTATGTTTTTCTCTCTACATTTTATCGTTATTCCATCCACAGCTAAGGCTCGATGTTATGAAAATGTATCTTTTATCGACCCCAGTGCGTAAATAAATATAAAAGTAGTAATAGTAGTAGTAGTAGCAGTAGTAGTAGTAGTAGTAGTAGTAGTAGTAGCAGTAGTAGTATTAGTAGTAGCAGTAGCAGTAGTAGTAGTAGCAGTAGAAAGTTTTCGTACAATGTACCCGGGTTCTCTCCTCCACCAATAAACTGAAAAATTGTTGAGTGTGGTGTAATTCAATTAGTATCTAGATACACACAAATGGATGGAGACAGTCATGCTATTAAGTCTTCAACCAAAGCAGATCAATTCCAGGAGCGAATCCAGGAATCGGTTTCATAGAGAGGGCGTAAAGTTTTTATAATATAATTTTTTTGCGGGGGGGCCGACAAGACGCCTTACGTGTGAAAATGGAGTGTTCGTTTACTGCAAAGAACTGGATTTCATCGATGATTAGATTTTCATGTCTCCAGCTGATAATAATACAAGGGAAAATCATATACATTTTGATACATGCAATTTGGTTTACAAATAAATTTTCATATATATATATATATATATATATATATATATATATATATTTATATATATATATATATATATATATATATATATATATATATATATATATGCTGATGATACGCAAACTATATGTAGTGTAAATACTTTAGAGATTAACTGAAATAAAACAAAGCATAGTCCAAAGCCATGAAAATCAAAATATACAGGCAAAGCTAGGGGTGGATCTATGATTTGAAGATAGAGGGAAGGAAGAGTATAGAAATAATTTTGCCGCAAAATTTTTTTAACTTATTTGTATTAATTTTCCAACTTTTTATTTATACATTTTCTGTCAAATTCTAGGCGAGTTTAACTACGTAAATTTGTAGTTATTAGAATATCGAATAAATAATACAGATGGTGACGATAATATAAATGAATATGACTTTTTAATGATTTCGCACTGATGGTTGGCGGATCACGGATTTTCCGTTATCACAACAGTGTTCCGTACAGAGGCCTAAAACGTAACTATCTGAAACATGAAAATGTATAACATATATAGCACCTAGATAATCCATTAAGTGTGTCACTTATAGTCCTTAAGTAATCCTTTAAAGTAATAGAGCAAATTAACTGACTGATAAAATGTCAATTCAAATCTTAATTCATTTTATTTCCTTATGCCAAATGGAACATCAGACATGAAAATACATATATACATTACTTGCAAAATATAATGATGACAGGGTCCCAGTAAATTCGTGAGAGTAACAGTAGATTTGACAACAAATATGCATACACTTATGAACTCACTGACACCTACATATAAACCATACAACCTACACATACATATACACATGCATGTATACATACATATACACATACATTTATGAGTACATATATACACAAACACATGTCATTTGATACAGATCCTCACATCTAACAGGGTGGACAAATCTGGTGAAAATTCATAAAACCTGTTTGCCTAATAAAACACAAAAATCTTGAGTTCTTTTGCTAAGAACAAAGGTAATGCCCTCATTAACAATATACAAGTATTACAGGTATTTTTAAAACCTTAAAATATTTTTACAAAACATAGTATGATTTTTTTCTACATCATTTACATTATGGAATCCCCAAAATTCTGATCCATATCTAAGAATACTATTAACATAAGTATAAAAAATGTAGCATTACCTTCTAATTTAATGAATAAGTTTTTCAATTTCAATTCAATTATTTATTATCCTTGAGTCATACAATTCACTGGAAACAGAACACAAAATACAATAAATAAAAACATCACACAGGAGAGCACAGCACATACAAAAGGTATATAGACAACATGCTGTAAAAACATCACACAGGAGAGCACAGTACATACAACAGACACATGTATATAGACAACATGCTGTAGAAAAAAATATATCACATGAGAGCACAGTACATACAAAATATATATAGACAACATGCTGTAGAAAAAAATGTATCACAGGAGAGCACAGTACATACAAAATATATATAGACAACATGCTGTAGAAAAAATATATCATAGGAGAGCACAGTACATACAATATATATATAGACAACATACTGTAGAAAAAAATATATCACAGGAGAGCACAGTACATACAAAATATATATAGACAACATACTGTAGAAAAAAATATATCACAGGAGAGCACAGTACATACAAAATATATATAGACAACATACTGTAGAAAAAATATATCACAGGAGAGCACAGTACATACAAAATATATATAGACAACATACTGTAGAAAAAAATATATCACAGGAGAGCACAGTACATACAAAATATATATAGACAACATGCTGTAGAAGTAAAACACGACACAGGAGAGTACAGTACATACAAAATATATATAGACAACATACTGTAGAAAAAAATATATCACAGGAGAGCACAGTACATACAAAATATATATAGACAACATGCTGTAGAAAAAAATATATCACAGGAGAGCACAGTACATACAAAATATATATAGACAACATACTGTAGAAAAAAATATATCACAGGAGAGCACAGTACATACAAAAATATATATAGACAACATACTGTAGAAAAAATATATCAGAGGAGAGCACAGTACATACAAAATATATATAGACAACATACTGTAGAAAAAAATATATCACAGGAGAGCACAGTACATACAAAATATATATAGACAACATGCTGTAGAAGTAAAACATCACACAGGAGAGTACAGTACATACAAAATATATATAGACAACATACTGTAGAAAAAATATATCACAGGAGAGCACAGTACATACAAAATATATATAGACAACATACTGTAGAAGTAAACATCACACAGGAGAGTACAGTACATACAAAAGATATATAGACAACATGCTGTAGAAGTAAAACATCACACAGGAGAGTACAGTACATACAAAAGATATATAGACAACACTGTGCTGTATGCTGAAGTAAAACATCACACAGGAGAGTACAGTACATACAAAAGATATATAGACAACATGCTGTAGAAGTAAAACATCACACAGGAGAGTACAGTACATACAAAAGATATATAGACAACATGCTGTAGAAGTAAAACATCACACAGGAGAGTACAGTACATACAAAAGATATATAGACAACATGCTGTAGAAGTAAAACATGACACAGGAGAGTACAGTATATACAAAATATATATAGACAACATGCTGTAGAAACACAGGAGAACATATATACACAGGACAACATGCTGTAGAAGTAAACATCACACAGGAGAGCACAGTACATACAAAAGATATATAGACAACATGTTGTAGAAGTAAAACATGACACAGGAGAGTACAGTACATACAAAATATATATAGACAACATACTGAAGAAAAGAAAAAAAGTAGCAGTTAGATTATCTTAAGAATTTCTTTATTGGATAGCTAAGTATAAATATTTTCCTAGATTTGTAAGTTCTTTTAAATTCTGTCCACTAAGAAACTGAACAAGTTTAAAAGTACTGATTCCGGAATAATAGTATTTTTAATATATATTGCTCTTAGCTCTTTATAAAATGGACATTCAAGTATAAAATGAAATTTGTCCTCTACAACAGGTAAACAGAATTTTTCACAATTTCTATTATTTTGGATAATACCTAAATATCTCCCTTTCTCAATATTCAAATTATACAGGAAATACTAAATTTCATTAATTGTTTTCTATATTTCATATCAATTGATTTATGTAAATAAAACTGAAAACAAAATCTGGTCACCACAGCCTAAAATGTTTAAACAATAATTAATTTTCACCATAACTTTGGCACCAGCTAAGGTCATATTATTAATTGTCTTCCTGGTAGAGGACAGATTATTTATTTTCAATATTTTCAAGGCCAGAATATTTATTTCCTGAATCTGCCAGTCCCCCCGCCCCCCCCCTTCAGATTCAAATGGTCATCCCCTTAGTAATGTAGATTAGGAACAGAAATGCTTTTGTGAAATTGTTTTACTGAAATCTGATTTTAAGAAATCCTTATGAATGTTTAAAACTGCAAAAAGGAAAGTGGATGGTGTCACAATATTTAGCTAGGGGGTATGGTATCACGCTTCTTTCAGAAATATTTTTAAATGTTGAAGCTGGAAGAGGCATTTTAAGTCCCCAAAAATAAAATATGCCTATATACACACTAATATATATTCTGCAATAAAATGTAATCTGAACAGCCTCAATTAAACATGACATTGATATTTCACCAGCTTTATATTCAAGAATAGGCATAATTATTATGATTGAAAAGTATAATAGAGATAGTAGAGCTAAAGAAAAAAAAAGAGCGGAAATATTTGACACACAAAGATCTACAAATCCCCCCCAAAAGACCCCAAAAATAGAAAATTGTCAGGTCAGCTCTTATACGACTTATTTCCCCTTTTAAATGGATTTTCCTCTGGTTTTGAATCTTGTTATAACGTGAGGTTGCCTCTTGTGGATCCATTAATTTTTATAATGTATTCTAATCTATTGTATAACCGAAAAGAAAAGAAAAAAGGACCATGCTAAAATATAAAAAGGTCGGTCGGACATTACAAGGGGAAAAATCCAGGATGAAAGTCAAAAGTCTTCATTCGGGCATGTTGGAATTTCACACAATTACAAATATTTCATAGAACACTACCCCCATCCCTGCTCCCAAAATGATACAATATATATAATGAATGCGTGCTTTATGATTGAGTGTATTTTGTAATAACTTGAGTGATTCTTGTCAGTTGCTTGTTTGGAAACTGAAAATAACCCTTTCTCCAGGAAAAAAAAGATTGGCTCCCTTTGATTAGATAAACCTGCAATATCTTTATAATATGTATGTGCACATTATTTTTCCTTTAGAAGTATGATTTTTTCCCATTTTCTTTTAAAAAAAACCCTGATAAATCAAGAAGTGGGAACATGATAGAAGTATACATATATTGTACCACCTTGCTAACGATTACCATAAACCCATACAATTACTATATCTTGTCTCTCGAAGTACAAAATCTACAGTTGTACAGGACATTCCCGGTAAAACATTGGTAGTTTTTCATTGATTTGCCCGTTATAAATAATCGTCAGCTGTAACACTAAATGTCAGCGTTCTGTCTTTCGTTACAGTGACATTTTATTTCTCTGTATTGTCACTCTCTATAATGTGTTAGATGAGCAATTCCTGTGATATAGAACACTCGGGAGAATTACCTCATTTCAGTAAAGAATCACCGGCGATCGCTTCTATTGGTTGCGAAATCAGTAGTGACGTAACACGCAAAGTAATGCAGACCAATAAATCAGTCAGGTCGACATTATATCGTAAATGCATTTATATTTTCAACATAAGTTCAGTTTATTACAGATTTTGAAAAGAATGCTGTATTTTCACTTTGCCTCATATTTAGTACATTTCTCGCGAAAACCCAGTGTAATAAAAATTTGATTTCTCACCGGTTCCGTTTTATGATTTATCGCGTATAGGGTCTAACGAAACCCACTATGGGGTCAGATCAGAATGACATCGTAGATGTGTCGTGTTCGCCCAGTGAAATTGCGACTTACACGATTCTGTAAGTTTATCGAATAACATACGGATGTAAATATTTGAAACATAAATAAACTGAACACACAATTCGGAAGAAGAGAATTCTTTTCTGAATTTTTTATAAGATCTAACAACCCAAAATACTGCGAAATGAAATTCTGCGGGGTGACCATTTCTTTATCATATCAGAGTACAGTAATTAGCCATACTGAAAGCCGGGCTTACAAAACGCAAGCAATGCCGGTTGTTGCATAATGATAAAATAACAGTGGGATTATAGTATGGTCATTTCTAGTATTTCTCTAACATAAGGGAGATAATGTGTGAATAGGGTTACATATAATCAATTTTGTTTAGTTCTGATTAATTTAGATTAACTATCTTTAATTTCATGTTACTTATTTATGTTTATTTTCATTTAGTTTATCTATTGTTTTGTTTGTTTATTGTTGTTTAACGTCCCACTCAAGAATCTTTCACTCCTATGGAGACGTCACCAAATGGCGGTGAAGGGCTTCAAATTTTGGCCTATGCTCAGCACTAAAGGCCATTGATCAGTGAGGGTTCTTTAAAGTGCCGACACCTACTGTGACACGGGACTTCGGTTTTTACTGTCACATCCGAAGGACAGGAAACCAACCTGCCGCCGGCTGGACTTGAACTCATGATCAAGAGTCGAGCGCGCTACCGACTTACACAGGCTGGCTCTTTAGTTTATCTAATATTAAGCCCCGTTTGCAAGATTTGCACACACGTATACAAATGTGGCACATGAACGCATTAATTCACGAAAGTAAATTTACATGTGGAGCAAATCTGCACTGACTTCTGAGGTAGTGCAAAAGTAAATTTACTCATGTGCAAATTTGCATGCTACACAAATGTGGCGCATGGACGCATTTCAAATTTACTGATGTTGGGTATTCACTTCTGTAATAGAGGAGCACACCTGGCTATATGCGCCATGTCATTTTTATGATTATAAAACATAATATTTGTCATTGCTGAGGAAGCCAGTATATTTCATGTAATATCGTGTTCGTGTAGTCTACTTCCTGAGGACTGATGCCAACGCAATCACTTTTTTACGCCAGTTACATATTATTGAAAAAAAAAAAATAGAAAAGTGGAAAAGAAATATTATGCAGTTCATATTGATTTATTGTTATTATACATACATTTATTCTTTGGCGTCCGGGGGGTGGAGTGGAGGGCGTACATCCTTAATGCCCCAATTAAATCTACCACTTTGATTCTTCTGTTCAGTTTACATACAGACGTCATTTTATTGTTAATAATAATTACTTTCATGGAACAAGCTGGTATCACATTTCAAGATGCTCGTAGTCAACACTTTTTTCTATTTAAACCTGTCACTGTCACAAGCTCGAGCACTGTCGGCAGTCAGTCGATAGTCGGCATGTGTTCAGGAGAATTACTTCGCGTTTTACTTATCATCAGCTAATAAAGTGATTCGTGATGATATATGTGTTACAAATTACATTTTCAGTTACTTTCAAAGTGAAAGACATGAACAAAATTATGGATGTACTATCATTCTTACAATATCCTCGCGGTAGTCGGGAGGTTGAAAAAGTAGACAACTTCTCAATTGTTCAAACACGAGTCGTGGTTAAAAAAAAATACAATTCAACAATTTGGATTCGTTCAAACGTCAAGGCAGGAGTAAAAAATATACCCCAAAACGAAGATTATTTTATTTTAAAATTATTTTCTTATTCTTTAGCGATCATTTTTTTCAAGATAAACAAACACACTCTCGTATCTCTATGGAAACACTCGAAACAGTGCAATTACTTTTTTTTAACTAAATATGATACAGATCTAGATCATTATCAAGAAATTTTAGTAAAAAACATCGATATACAGAAAACTCAATACATACATTACCCTCAAAGATGAGAGGTATCGGAATAGTTTTGGTACATAAAGTACCATAATGAATATTTTCCGATTCTCGGATAATTTACAAGGTGCCCGGAAGTGTTAGGAATCAATTCGATAAATGCCGAGATAAACATTCAGTATCCTGAACATTCCGATGATTTATACTTTGGTATCTGATATAATTTATTTTATTTTGCTATTATAAGTGATAGATTTCAGGATTACTACTGTCGGAATACTAGGAGGTCCAATTTCGGCATCCTATCTGACACAAAATCATCTAAACAGACAATCACTATATGGCATGCATGCGTGTTTTCTTGAGTGCGGACTAATAATTTATTTTCCCCCAAAACACACCTATCAATGGAAGTATGGAAGGGACATTTGGAAAAAAATTATCTCGTACGCACGACTTAATATTTTTTCCTCTTTTTTATGTCGTGCTACGGAAGTATGGAAGGGAGTTAGTTCTTTGACAATCTAAGCTGTCATCCATTCTACCATATATTCGAAAACCGTGGATATTCGAAATTACTTTAAAAATTAAAATAATGTGACTGTCTTACGTCTGATCTAACCGTAACAGTCCATAATTTCTCATGTTCTAATCGTAAATACAGTTTAGCATACATTATATTCTTTGTATTTGATTAAACATTATTATAGAGATTCGAACCTGGTTACAACGTACCCGTGGCGACACTATCGGTCTTCCACAAGTAAACCGACATTTTCCCCCAAAAAATCAGCCTATAGGTTCCAGAATATTGTAACCGAGTTCTATCCTTCATCACTAAAACTGACCACCACCATATGACTTAAAAATGTCGTGTGTGGTGTATAACAAAATTTAAACAAACAAACGAATGGGGAATGTATGTTAATATATGCTACACTGTCTATGTGGGCAGGTTCAGGACAGTGGGGCTGACGGGGGAGTAAATGATTTTTAAATATGTCTAACGATGCATGCGTATACACGAGTGATGATCAAATTAACAGAAATTCTCTAGCTTCAAGACACCAAGTTCCTAATTGTATTCCATAATGATGGAAATCCAAACAAATTCTCCCTTGTGTGTTTGCGTGCGTGCGTATGTGTGTGTGTGTGTGTGATTATTTTATTTATTTTTTATTTATGTTTTTTTTCCCGAACAATGAATGCCACGGTCACCATTGTATATTTTCTGGATCCACCAATGATTCTTGGGTCTATCCCTAGCTTATCCATTTATAATTTAATAAAACGGTACTGACGTAGAAAGATAAAAAAATACATAAATTGACTTAGTTTGACAGTTTCTCTCCAATTGAAAGTATTTATTTATATGTAATAGACCAATAAATTCAACAATGCAATACTATATTAATTGTTTTACACATTCGGCACTAATAAAAAGCCACCCATGGCCGAGTATTTTGCTATAACACGTTGTGTGACAATAGGAATACTCCTGGTCTAGGAATCTAATCCACCAACTTCTGCCATTAATGTGAGGCTGGCTCACACGGCAATGGACATTTGAGCAAATTGGCAGGACATTTGAGCGAAAAAAGGCGTTTAAACGCCAAAGTATAGGACATTTAAATACTGAAATTTTAGGACATTTAAGCGAGAAAAAAAATAATAATAACGAAGTAGCTCTTTCGTTAGCCAAATATAATCTGTTACCCCTGCTCACCACGGGGAGGTGAAAGTAGGATTTCAAGGGACATTTCACTTTATAAATATAAGAAAAGAACAAAGAAAATTTGCATAGCCAATGAATTATAGTAGAATTGATTGGTAAGTAGAGATCAACTCGGGACTACACTACCGTGAATTAGCCAGAACCGGTCAAATTACTCGGGTGTAATTTCAAATCAAATATGTTTATTTAAATACTTCTTTATACTTACTATTTATAAATATTTTCTAAATTCAAATAAAAAGTATCACAGGTAAATTTCGCTCAAATGTCCTATCGAAAATCCAGGTAAGGTTAATATTCTGGCGCTCAAATGTCCTATGCCGGGCTCACAATTCTCACCCTGCAATTCAATTTATGGAACTGCCAGCCCGCAATTTTCAACCTGCAATTCAAGTCCTGTCATTCTGGACAAAACATGTAAACTTGTACACGGGCTTAACCTTGTTAGGATGGAAGTTATTCCGCATATTTTACAGAAAAGTGACTAGGTCGGTAAAGAGCACCACTTCATATGGCTGATGTACGATTCCTATAGTGTATTTTTTACACATATTTTTATTACGTGAAATTACGTCAAAAATACAATGTGTATCGAGAAAGCGAGATCATGATTATGTCGCGACATCGACTAATTTATATTGATAATACATTTATGTATTTTTTAGGGATAATAAAATTGTATCACCCATTAAACATGTTAAAATTATCCGTGGAAAACAAAATATATAACTAGACTTTGTCAAGACAAAGACACGGGCTTTTCATTGTCATGTAAAGACAGTCATGTCAAAGTATATGTGATTAGTCTTTTGTCCTTGATCTATGTTTCACGCAAGTCAGGGAGATTAACTGACAAAAGTTTTATGTTCCTCTGTTAAGTCTGTCACCAGTTATCCCATTACATATGATTTCACGTTTTGATCTTTTACCCAATGACCTTGGAAAGGTATACACTTCTTGAGAAAGTCAAAGAGACTAACTGACAAAAGTTTCATGTGCCTGTGTTAAGTCTGTCACCAGTTATTGCGGAACATAAAATTTAATTTTAATTTTGGTCCCTGTGACCTTGACCTTTGACTCTATGACCTTGAAAAAGTATACAGTTCTAGAGAAAGTCTGGCAGAAGTTTCGTGTTCCTCTGTTAAGTCTGTCACTAGTTATCGCGGAACATAAAATTTAACGTTTTGGTCTCAATGACCTTGATCTTTGACTCTATGACCTCAAAAAATTACACAACTCTACAGAAAATCTCGCAGACTAACTGATAGAAGTTTCATGTTCCTGTGTTAAGTCTTTCACCAGTTATCGCAAAACATACACTTTCACGTTTTGGTCTCTGTAACCTTGACCTTTGAACCTATGATCTTAAAAAGGTATGCACTTCTAGAGAAATCCTAGGAGAATGACCGACAGATGAGTCATGCTCCTGTGTTAAGTGTGTCACCGGTTATTGCAGAACATAAAATTCTACGTTTTGGTCTGTGACCTTGACCTTGAAAAAGTATACACTTCTAGAGAAGGGCTAGGAGACTAACTGACAGAAGTTTCATATTCCTTTGTAAAGTCTGTCACCAGATATTTCGGAACATAATATTTCACGTTTTGGTCTCTGTGACCTTGACCTTTGGCCCCATGACCTTGGAAAGGTACACACTTCTAGAGGAAGATCAGGAGACTACCTGACAGAAGTTTCATGTTCCTGTGTTAAGTCTATCACCAGTTATCGCGGAACATAAAATTTCACTTTTTTGGTCTGTGACCTTGACCTTTGACCTTATGACCTTGAAAGAGATGACAGTTTTAAAGAAATTGTAGGACACTAACTGAAAGAAGTTTCATGTTCCTGTGTTAAGTGTGTCACCAGTTATTGCGGAACATAAAATTCCACTTTTTGGTCTGTGACCTTGACCTTGAAAAAGTATACACTTCTAGAGAAAGCCTGGGCGACTAAATGACAAATGTTTCATCTACCTGTGGTAAGTCTGTCACCAGTTATCGCATTACATAAAATTTCACGTTTTGACCTCTGTGACATTTACCTTTGACCCAATAACGTCGGAAAAGTATTCAGTTCTGGATAATGTCATGTTGACTTAACGACACAAGTTTTATGTTCCTGTGTTAAGTCTGTCACAGTTATCGCGTTACATATAATTTAACGTTTTGATCTCTGTTACCTTGACCTTTGACCCAATGACCTTGACTAAATTCCATGCACATCTTTGGGTGGTGATCTATCATAGGTGTAAGTTTGAAGTCTTGTAAGTCTCTTCCCGTTTTTGAGGAATCTGTGGACGCAGATCCAGGGAAGAATAAGAATAACTTTTCGTAAAGGAATATTTGAAACTCATTATTATATACAAAATATATCTGTTCATACAAGCTTTTTATATCGCTGATATAACTGACCGTTACAGAAAATTTATTATGAAAGATTTTTCTTTTCATTTTGAATTTAAACAAAGGAAGCGGGAATTTTGATCGGAACACCTCGGGAGTTTATTATTTTCTAAACATGCATCCGAATGACTTTCTGTTTGCGGACAAAGGAACAAGATGTGTTTACCAGTATTTGTTTGGCTGGTTGAGTTCCTGTCGTATTTATGCGTTGTGACAGTAACAGCATAGGCCAAAATTTGAAGCCCTTCACCGGCATTTGGTTACGGCTCCATATGAGTGAAAGATTCTTGAGTGGGACAATAAACAATTACTTTTAGAAGACTATGACAAAGAGTCTCGAAATGAGGTACCTCCCGCTTTGTGATCTTCACGATTTGTGCTACTAGTAATAAATTGTCCTTTTCTCTCTGTGATTCCACAAGATGCATTCTATTGCGACGGGCCTGCAAATTGAGGAAAGTTTGATGAAGTAATACATATTCATATTAGAATCTAGTTCACTCAAGAACCTATTTCGAACACACCCAGAGGTCGAATTGCAGGCTAAGAATTGCAGACTGGCAGTTTCGTAAATCGAATTGCGGGTTAGCTTCACACTCGCGTGGAAGGCGTAGCACGGAAAAGAACCATCACTGGATTGGCGCCTGTCTATAGCACAGGACAAAAATTGTAGTACTTCACCTATAATTGGTGACATCTCCATATAAGTGAAAGATCCTTGGGTTAAAAAAATTAACAGTAGATTCTCTTGTGTCATGTTCTAAACCTTGAATTACCGCCGGGTGGATGCAATTCAAAATAATTGATAATAAATTATTAATGTATAAATTGTCCTAAACACCATCCAAGTGCATCAAAAATAGCAACACATGCATAAGAAAGTGACGAGGAACATCATGCATATTGCAAAAATTTATACTTGCCTGAACATGTATTTAACTATCTGTAACAAGAAGAAATATCAAAGTATTTTAAGTTAGCGAGAACGAAAATGGTAGATTAAAATATCTCAGAAAAATAATAATAAGAAGAAATAAATAATTGAGAAAGGACAAGTGAATGAAATTCACAACAAAACCAACACTGTCAACCAAGATTCACGCGGAAATGTTCACAAGAATTACAGTGAAGTACCCAGTGGACGGTACAGCCATAATACCAATTCCCCACCGAAGCAACTACTCCCACAAGGAGCACGACAACACGGATTTCGCCCTTAGGTGGAGGTTTTCCCCATCTTATCTTGCTACTTTTTTTCCGAGCTGCAACTGTTTGAAACCTGTGTGGAGATGCGTGTCTACCTCCATTCCGTTAGAAATAAAAACTGAAAAAAAGAAAGGACAAGTGAATGAAATTCACAACAAAACCACCACTGTCAACCAAGATTCACGCAGAAATGTTCACAGGAAATACAGAGAAATACCCAGTGGACGGTACAGCCATAATACCAATTCCCCGCCTAAGCAACTACTCCCGCAAAGAGCACGACTACACGGATTTCGCCCTTAGGTGGAGGTCTTCCCCATGTCATCTTGCTACTTTTTTACCGAGCGGCAACTGTTTGAAACCTGTGTGGAGATGCGTGACTACTTCCATTCCCTTAGAATGAACTGAAAGAAGAAAGGACAAGTGAATGAAATGCACAACAAAACCACCACTCAACCAAGATTCACGCAGAAATGTCCACAAGAAGCCCATGTCATCTTGCTACTTTTTCCGAGCGGCAATTATTTGAAACCTATGTGGAGCCCATTTTGATACAATAAATAATTCTATGAGAAAGAAAATAATACCCCCTCTATATACGCTTTAACTGCTCCAAACTGCACAATGTTTTGACGGCCTTCTATATTGTATTAAATGTTGTCATCTAACATTCATCGTTGACACTGAAAAATGATTTTAATTCACTGAAAATATTAAAACCAGCATTACTTTGCAGTTATAAACACACACACGAATTAATTTCAAGTTTGAAATGTTCGTCGCTTGATTGTATTTCTACAATAGAAAAACCTGAATTAATAAAAACAATACAATAGACACATGTATCAAGATAACTGTTGTCATATATTTGAACATTTTAAAACAGAACAAATCTTGCAAAAATAAAAGATTGAAATCGATGATATGTCATCGTCAAACATGCTTATGTGCCATGTCAGTACAGTGCTGTTAGATGTTAATATGCTGCTACTAAGTTGGTAACCATCGCTTTTATAGTTTTTGTTGAGTTCACGAACTTTGATATGACTTTGAGTACATATATCAATTACTATTAACGACCCGTATAGCGCACTGCCCACGGCAAGTGGTTTACCTTCAACAGTATTCTATACCTCGCGCATTATCAGGATTCGATGGGTCAAAAGTCCTGAATGTTTTGTGTATGGTCAAGTCATTGTTTCCATCTTTGTAAAGTCAAGTTTATCGGGTTTAAAGGTCGTACATTTTCCATAGTTCATGATGATATTTTAAAGGTTTTAAATTTTAACTACGCATATGTAAAACAATACACAGATCATGATGTTTATAGGGAGAGTGTCAAAACTCAAAACACTACATCTCTCCTTTTCTTTAGATTTAAACCTTACAAAACTAAAACTACACTAGACTTTGTCAAGACAAAGACACGGGCTTTCCAGTGTTCATGTCAAGACAGATAAGTAATCGTGATTAGTCTTTTGTCCTTGATCTATGTTTCATGCAAGTCAGGGAGACAAACTGACATAAGTTTTATGTTCCTGTGTTAAGTTTGTCACCAGTTATCGCATTACATCAGACTTTGCGTTTTGACTTCTGTGACCTTTACCTTTAGACCCAATGACCTTGAAAGCATGTACAGTGCTAGAGAAAGTCATGGAGACTAAATGACAGAAGTTTCATGTTCCAATGTTAAGACAAATACCAGTTATCGCATTACATAAGATTTCACATTTTGACCACTGTGACCTTGACGTTTGACTCAATGGCCTTGAAAAAATATACAGTTCTAGAGAATGCCTAGAAGACTAAATGACAGAAATTTCATGTTCCTGTGTTAAGTCTGTCGCCAGTCGTCGCGGAACATAAAATTTCATTTTTTGGTATCTGTGACCTTGACCTTTGAACCTATGACCTTGAAAAAGTATACAGGTCTTGAGAAAGTCCAGGAGACTCACTGACAGGAGTTTCATGTTCCTGTGTTAAGTCTTTCACCAGTTATCGTAGAACATAAAATTTTACGTTTTGGTCTCTGTGACCTTGACCTTTGACACAATGACCTTGAAGAAGTACACAGGTCTGGAGAACGTCCAGGAGACTAACTGACAGAAGTTTCACGTTCCTGTGTTAAGTCTTTCTCCAGTTATCGTGGAACATAGAATTTCATGTTTTGATCTCTGTGACCTTGACCTTTGACCCAATGACCTTGACTTAGTTTCATGCACATCTTTAGTTGGTGATCTATCATCGGTGTAAGTTTGTAGTCTGTATGTCTTCCCGTTTATTGAGTAACCTATCTCAGAACATAAAATTTCATATTTTGGTCTCTGTGACCTTGATCTTTGACCCAATGACCTTGAAGTTTCATGTTCCTGTGTTAAGTCGTTCTCCAGTTATCGTGGAACATAAAATTTCATGTTTTTGTCTTTATGACTTTGACCTTTGACTATATGACCTTGAAAAAATATACAGTTCTGGAAAATGCTTAGGAGACTAACTGACAGAAGTTTCATGTTCCTGTGTTAAGTCTGTCGCCAGTTATAGCGGAACGTACAATTTCACGTTTTGGTTTCTGTGGCCTTGACCTTTGACCCAATGACCTTTAAAAAGTATACATGTCTGGAGAAAGCCCAGGAGACTAACTGACAGAAGTTTCATGTTCCTGTGTTAAGTCTTTCACCAGTTATCGTGGAACATACAATTTCACGTTTTTGTCTCTGTGACCTTGACCTTTGACCCAATGACCTTGAAATAGTATACATTCTGGAGAATGTCCAGGAGACTAAGTGACAGAAGTTTCATGTTCCTGTGTTAAGTCTTTCTCCAGTTATTGTGGAACATAAAATTTCACGTTTTGGTCTCTGTGACCTTGACCTTTGATCCAATGACCTTGACTAAGTTTCATGCACATCTTTAGCTGGTGATCTATCGTCGTTGTAAGTTTGAAGTCTGTATGTCTTCCCGTTTTTTTAGGAACCTGTGTCCAAAAATCCTGGGAAGAATAATAATAATAATAGAGGGCGAAGCCCTCATATATGTAGAGAAGCTCACATTTTTTATTCCTACTACATCCGGGGACCCGTACTACTAATGGTAAAATTTTTGCTCACAATGCGTGAAATCGTTGTCAACTTTATGTTTGACAAAAAATATAAAGAATATGAATTTACTGATTTTATAGGGGAACAATTTTCTTAGTCAAATTAGTAATACGTGTTAAAAAACTATTTTTTCTAAGGATTATAGGACAAAATATCAATTCACATAGTTTTGCTATCTTGCTAACGCGGCAATAATCACGATAGTTCGATTTGCCATCAAGTTTCTGAAATATAGAAATAAAATTGTGATTTCGGTCTTTCGTTGTAATCTGTCTTTGACCAACTGTATTATATACGACACATAAGTATTCTCCATGCTGATCAGTACAGTAACAATATGTCCCACAAGTGACCTATCGGGAACCTTGCAGTTCGTCCAACTGCAGCAAGATTTATCCGTATATCATGACCATTGACATGTATATCGCTGGTATTCATTTAAATAAAGATTTTTTTATCATGAAAAACATTTTAACATTTAATATCATTTATTATTGGCATTCAAACCGCATAACCTTTTACGTGACGTCTCAAACTTAACACGCGTAACATGTTTCTGCAGTGATAACATATTACGTCGTTCTTTACGTCATTCAATTGTGACGTCGATTTGACGTCAATTTAATATGGGAACAAGAACGTCGCACTCTTGTTGCTACAAGGATAAATCATGATTATTTATTTCATTTGCAATATGTTCTTTATTTCTTCTCAAAACACGAAATATTTGTGGCCACAAAGAACATTATAAACAAAACTTCATCATTTGCTAATAACAGAGATTACTTGCACAAATGAATATATAAATGGGACATATATGACCCCTCTGGCGTTCAACCGATAGAGGACATATATGACCCCTCTGGCGTCCAAAGGGTTAACCTTCCGGTTACCAAGCAGACGAATATTCTAAAATAACTTAAAAACAAATCTGACACTTATTCAAAATTTTCCATATCACTAGTTTCTTTCAAAATGATATGAAAATAAGAAAATAAACCTTAATTCCACTTAGTATTTCCGGACAGAAAAGGAGAACTACTTCTCGTCTCACACAGCTGTTTAGCTGTTACGTCATAGGGAAAACTCCTACCGCAAAGCCAATTAAATAGAATGAATTTCGTAAGTAGCTTTGTGCTGCACAGATTTTTTTCCATAATTCATTGCATTTATACTCGATGCATTCCAAAAATGAAAAAACAATCCTTAAATCCTGCCGGTATTTAAGGGACATGCATGTAATTATGACGTCATAATGACGTCAACAATTTCTTAAATTTTTGAAATACTGATATGAAATATTAGCAATATTTGTATCTATGAATATTTAATATTTGAGGTATATTGCCGTAAACTGATAAATTGAATAAATTTAATACCCCTACCCCCTTGAAAATCATGAAATAATTTCTTTTGCAATTAGTTTAGGTATTTGCCTATTTTTGCCATAAAATGACTGGACTACATTTCATTCTAACGGTAAAGCGGATATTACATATGTGCCAAAAGTCGATCGCCTTTGGCGATATGCCCGGCTTAAATGAATTACCTTTCTTTGTAATTCGATATAAACTTCAACAAACTTGTAAGTCGTATATTCATTAGTCGAACGCTGAGGTACACTTATCTTACTTACACGTAACCCAATATCAGGTTTCGTCAGATCCACTACACTGTGAAAAACCGTTTCAGCTTCAATACCCCTCCAAATAAATAAATAGATAAATAAATAAATAAATAAATGAAATCATTTTCCGTCCAAAGTTATCGTGAAAAGGTCTATGATACAACTAATGGTACTTCTAATTGACAATACACATTAAGTATTTGCCGGCTTTCATCAAAATGTCTACTTTCCAAGTGGACACCAACTATGCGACATATTCATTTTTCCAAATGAAACAAACATTGATCAAAACTGTCTTACTCAGGAGAAGTAAAATCCGAAAGATAGTCAGACAGACAGGCAATCAGACAAACAGACAAACAAACAGACAGACAGACAGGCTGTAAGACATAAATCAAATCATTGGAGCATATTCAATTGCAGAACAAATTTTTTAAACAGTCGGTGAAATTTCTGAGAGAGAGAGAGAGAGAGAGAGAGAGAGAGAGAGAGAGAGAGAGAGAGAGAGAGAGAGAGAGAGTGTATATGTAATTATAAAGTTCTGCTTAAAATCCGCAGACTTCGAATGAAAACTGAACTAGACCAAGTCGGATAATTTGAGCTATCGTAAAACCTTAAAATAAAGACATGGACAGACTTGTTACAACGCAAATAAAATTGTCACTGTTGAAAGATCAAAGTGATACCAAATGCATACTTTGTCTACTTTCTGTCATCCTTGTCAATCCTCCCGTCCGTAGTCGCTGTAAATTCTGTATTATACAGGCGATCAGAGAGAGAGAGAGAGCGAGAGAGAGAGGAGAGAGTATTTTGACACTTGGTGAGTTTCTTAGAATCTTTGTAAAACTATTTGAAGCTACGCAGAAACATATCAAATGCTTTGTTAACGGCTGGTAAAGCCGATGTTGTAATGTTTCTACATTTGCCAGTACAATGTAGTAAAAAAACATTATATATTGTTACAGATTACTGTAAGGGAGCAACCATTTGATTTTTTTTTTGGGGGGGGGGGCTAGGATAAAAAAACAGCATTGAAGAATGTACATGTTTAAGTACATGTACAAATGTTAATATGGTCTTTGTAATGTAGTGGCGGATCTAGAAATGGTTCTAAGGGGGTGAGACTGCGCCAATAAGGAACGAGTTGAGCTGTCAATACAGTCAGACGAAGTTTATTCATGACATCAATCCACATGGTACACTCTCCCATAATAATGCCAAAAACCAGAGAGCTACGCAATGGGGGATAATTAACAAATATCTTACAAGGAACAGTAACTCTTACATGCAGAACTACATACTGGCGCTGGTAACATAAAAAAATAGTAAAACATTAAAAAAAAGAGTACATAACTTACTGCACATATTTCTAATTGATTATTTGTAATGCAATATTTCAAAGTAACCACCCAGTATTCCGAAGGTCTGATAGTCCGAGGGCCCGGTAGACCAAAGGCCAGATAGTTCGAAGGTTCGATAGTCTGAAGAACCGATATAGTTCCCCAAAACAAAGGTTACATATCCAAGATTTGTAAAGACACTCGCTGTCCCTGCCACTGGACTCTGCTCTGTAGTCATCTTTCGTTTTGATGACAAAGCAACTATAGGTTCATAACGGTCAAAGTTGGAAGTCGGTAGCGCTTCACTCTTGATCGTGAGTTCAAGTCCAGCCGGCGGCAGGTTGATTTCCTGTCCTTTGGATGAGACAGTAAAAATCAGGTCCCGTGTCGCAGTAGGTATGTGCACGTTAAAGAACCCCCACTGCTCAATGACTGTAAGTGCCGAGAATAGGCCAAAATTTGAAGCCCTTCACCGGCATTTGGTGACGTCTCCATATGAGTGGGAGGTTAAACAACAATAAACAGACAAACAAAAGACCGAAAGATCTATTTCAGGTATTATCGTATTATATGTATAGGAAGAAAAACCAAAACGCAAGTTGTTCCCCTTCATTATAATAAAAACTAATGAAGTCTCACGTGTCGCATTTTATTACCATCGTAAGGCTAACATAGAAATTTTCGTACAAAAACTTTTGATAAATTGAAGTGATCAAACAAATAAGACTATCTGATAAAAATATATGGGATATACTTTTTGTTGTTTTGTTTTTTTTTACTTATTTCAGTAAAAATATTTTTATTTTGACGATTGGTTGCTTTACAAATTCATTATGAAATTCATGACCTAATGTAACTTAGACTATAGAATTATAATACAGTGAAACATGTATACTATATAAATGAAACATTCACCTCGGTTGACAATTTATTTCCTCGGGGTGACAATTTCCACTACCACCCGATTAGGAATATTATATTTATTATATTATACCGATCCACTGTATTGAAACATATATTATCCATTGAATTACTTAAAACACAAAATAAACTGCAACAGTAGAATTATTTTTATACTTTATTCATGCAGAAGTTCATCACGTTCGTAATACAAACTGCCTTCGATACCCAAACGAGGCGTCGATTTTGAATCGTAAGCCTGCGTCGAAGAAATGTATGTTACATAACTCATATAGAGGTAACACCTAATTACTACATAGGAAAACATAAGACCCGTTCGCGCAGCCATTTCTGCGCATGTGATATTTTTATTGAATATCACCCTGCTGAATATCACCCTGAACGCTTATTGTCCAATGAAATCGCTAGAATTTATGAAGAGGTATAGTATACATGTATAACAACCTCCTTACACAAGAAAACTGGTAGTTATAGGGAGGTGGTTTTTATATAGAGGTTGATTTGAACACAAATGGTACTATTGGGGACAACAAACAAACGGTCTTTGTGACCAGGGTCCGAAGTCACCCAATTTACTCAGTACTCAAGCTCAACTAACTTTTCATGATTTTAAAGCGATATAAGCTGTCACAATGGTTATTTTTGTCCCGTCGAGAATATGATAAAATGTGTGACAAACGATCTTTGTGACCAGGGTCCGAAGTCACCAAATTTACTCAATACCCAAGCTCAACTTATATTTTATTATTTTGACTACATAGTTGCTCATAAAACTTGGAATTTGGGTGAATAGGATTCTTATTATAATTTTACATCAGTCACATATAAATTTTTGTGTCACACTTATAATGTTCCTGTAAAAATGAATAAATACGTTGAGTACGGTACACAAAATTTGAGTACGTACTCAAACTATTTTTAAATATTTTGGAAGCTTTCTTCAAATGAGCAATAACTTTCACCATTATTTAAAATTGTATGCCATCAATATACCAACATGTCCACTTACAGAATAATTTTTGTTTATATTTGCCTTAAAATCATGAAATGTTAGTTGAAGTTGAGTACTGAGTAAATTTGGTGACTTCGGGCCCAGGTCAGACATTTTGAAATAATAATAATAATAATAAAAATACTGGTCAACCGGACCAGTGAATAAAAGAATTTCACTGGTCAAAGAAAATTTTTTACTGGTTGGAGAGCATGAATGCAAGGTACATTACACGTGCGGATCCAAAAGGGAGGGTAGGGAGGGGGTACTGGGCGTCTGGACCTCCTTATTTAGGAATAGGAAAATCCCTGTTTCACACTCCATATGAGAGCTAAATGTTAAAGGGTCCTGGGGCAGCTTTTCTGATTTTTTTTTCATTTTACAAGAGGGGCTTAGCTGTAGCTTCCAGACACAAAAATATGACCTCTTTATTGTTCAGAAATACTTCATTAATAGATTAAAATTGTAACTCTAAAAATGAAGAAAAATTAAGTAGACATAAGCTGAAAGCTAAGAGTTTGGGTGTATGCTGCCATGGTACAGTTTGGAATTTTACAGGAGACAAACTTTATGCTAGTGTGGGTCTGGGGTATGCTTCCCAAAATTTTACAAGTTCTTAGAGGCCTTTTTTAGCATCCAAATGCCAAATTAGGTTTAACATTTCCAAAATATCCAATTTCCATGTACATGTGTATATCGACTGATTTAACCTCCAAAATAAATTGAAATTCAGCTAGGGGTAGGGGTTTAGGAGTATGCTGATGATCCCTGATGTATTTTGGAATTATCTAATGGAAGGCTGAGTAGGCATTTTCTAGCTTCCAGACACAAATTCATGAGTTTCCACGTGGTCCAGTCTATGCTCAATTTTACAAGCCCAGAGAGTTCATTATCTAGGTTTTATAGATAAAATTATTTCAACTTGTTTTTATCTCAAATGCATTAAGTTGAAAGACTGATTATTTTCCTACAAAGCATTGAGTTTCAGCAAACATAAGTTTCACAAGAGCAATGTATTGGGAAGGGTCGAACAGGGAATTTTTGAATTTTTAAAGTTCAAAGAGGCAATTTCCCGACACTAGCACACCAACATAAATCTAATAATCCTCTATAATAAAGCACATTATTGATTTAATTCCATTTTTAAAATAATTTTAAAAGTATTTAG
The DNA here is from genome assembly GCA_030159075.1 of Atrina japonica. Taxonomy (NCBI): domain Eukaryota; kingdom Metazoa; phylum Mollusca; class Bivalvia; order Pterioida; family Pinnidae; genus Atrina; species Atrina japonica. The sequence goes on along the minus strand of BROG01000325.1, from coordinate 458,210 downwards.
CCTTCCATGTCTTTATGTATAAAAATACCAAATTCAGGGGAGGTTGTAACACCCATAGATCTGCCACTGAAATACATAATGATGTTGCATGTGAGAGCCCTCATATAACTCCTAGCATTGGACTGTGGAAAGGAACAAAAAGTATGAAACCATGAAACATAATAACAAAATTACCAAAACAAACTCAAGTCTTCCAAACTACAGTCTGCTACAAAGTGCAATATAAACAACTTTAATTAGATATAAAATTGCAATTTTACTAGCTCAATATTTAAGAATAAGCATTATTTGTCATAGCACAAAATAATTACGTGTCAAATGATTCTTTACAATTAATGTTAGATTTTTACAAACCATTCTTAAGAATATGGAATTCTTGTGAGTATAGTCTCTAATATGAAATCTTTACATGTATTATAGTCGGTGAGAGTCCGAGATGAGTGGTAGTTCAAATTGGTATGACACAAATGTAATGATGAACTTTTAATTCTTTTGGGACTAGGTTTGGAATTGTGGCTATAAATTGTGAGTGTTGACGTTGACGTTTTGACTAACTGGTTTTGCTAAAATATTTACATTTGATTTGTTTTGTTTAATATAGCAGTTGGTTTATTTTATTCAGCATTAAAATAATTCCCAAAACTGGTCCCGACCTTTTTCATCAGTTGCATCCTGCCTTTTTGTTTTCACCCAATTGCTCTCCTGGATTTTTTTTACCATGAACTCTGGTCCTGCCTTTTTATTTCAAACTTGATCCTAGTACCACCCCACTAAAATCAAATTGTTGTTCCCTTAAATACACACGTTTTTAAAATCATCATTCCATCTCTGAGAGATCTCCTGTGGCAGTCAGAATTCCTGAAAGGCCCATTTCCGCTGAAACTCGCCAACTGTAATAAATATAATTATATTATAGACCATCAAAATAAGAGGCAGGTGATCTTTTGTATTGGAATAACAGAAGTTTAGCTCTTTATAAAGTGTAACCGCATTTTCTGACTACATTCCCTGGGATATCTCAAAATCATAATGTTTTGAAGAAAGAAAGAAAGAACTGATGCATTTACATATACATGTCAACAATATATCATGTTCCCACTTTTTGATTTACAGGGGTCTTACTTAAAAGTGGGAACATGATAACTATTATCATGTTCCCACTTTTTGTTAAAACCCCTGGTAAATCAAAAAGTGGGAACATGATAAATAGGTTTTTATTTCGTACCTTAATTCCGAATACTTGTGTTTTTTGTGAAAGGATTTTAAAACGTCGTTGTTTTATACGTAATATATTCATCATCGATTGTATCGCGTGTGTAGCGGATGTAACTAGATATGTCTATTCTAAAAGGCGGCAATGGCAACTTAAAATATGGAAAAACGGATGTAAACTGAAGATGGAAATAAGATAATCAACAAAGTTACATCTCTTCCTGTCTGCTTGTTTCGTGAAAAATATGTACTCCTTATCACTGTACTTGATACCCAATATATTGTTTAATAGTAATACGCCTAGTAAGGAAGTCCATATGGGTCAAATGTGACAAAAGAACAATTTTTTATAACAAATTATAACGTGATAACGATATGATAAATATCTCGTTATAACGACAAATTATTTTGCTATATAAGCATCATATTTTGTGATCTCGTTTATACAAGATGTATCAATATATAACATGATAATCCATAATTCGTTACAACGAGGTATTGATCTACTATAATGAATTGACATATGTTTACAACCACAACGAGTCTAAATTTGATCATAAAAGGGGTGACAGGTTACTTGTTGGCACAATATACTAGAACTACAGAAATACATATAGTCCGAACATGGCAAAATGTTTTACCAGCACACCCCTAAATTTGTAAAGTGTTGTTTTGGTTTCTTACATAAACCAGAAGAGCCACTTTATCCTATATTTCGTGAACCATTGACATAACATTTATATTTCTATGAAAATGTGTTACCTTCCGTAGCCCACTAAGAATAAAGGCATACCGGAAGTTTCAGACACTTGAATTAGATCGTTTAAAAGAAAAAGTAAATTATATTTTGAAGTTAACTTAGCAAGAAATCTTCACCAGACGACTTAAGGTGTGACGGTGGTAACAGTATTTAGATAATTTGTATACTGGACTTCTTGTGGAACACAAGTATAGTAGAGATTCCACGGTGTTCATATCAGGAACAGATAAAAACAGGTTACGTACATCTTTATACCTTCCTTCACCAAATATTTGGTATTTCAGAATAGAAAGTAAATAATATTTCGCATTGCACTACCAATCAGCCATCGTACTTCCTGTAGGTTTTTAAGAGAGGTCGAAATGTCAAGCATTTACGACCACCTATGGTATTGAGCTAAGTTCTCAGGTGAGTAAAATAAGAAATCTCAACTAATATGTCGCAGCCAATCAGATGCCAGAGCGGCCGTCTTGGAGTTTGGATAGACCGGAAAACTACAAAACTTGGTCAGGACATCATAAGAGACATGTATATCAAGTTTAATAGTAATTGGTTCATGGTTCTTAAGGAGAAATTGAAAATGCCTCAGCCAATCAGACGCCAGGGTGGCCATCTTGGATTATCGGATCGGCCTAAAAAACAACAACACTTGGTCAGTACATCATAAGGAACATATGTACCAAGTTTTAAGGCAATGAGTTCAGTGGTTCTTAGGAAGAAGTTGAAAATGTTTCAGCCAAACAGATACAAGGGCGGCCATCTTGGATTTTCGGATTGACCCAGAAAACAACAACACTTGGTCAGGACATCATAAGGAACATGTGTACAAAGTTTGGAGGCAATTGATTCAGTGGTTCTTAAGAAGTTGGAAATGTCTCCGCCAATCAAATGCTTGGGCAGTCATCTTGGATTTCGGATCGGCCCAAAAACAACAACACTTGGTCAGGACATCATAAGAAACGTGTGTACTAAATTTGAAGAAAAGTTTAAAATGTAAATGTTTAACGCACGATGGACGAAGAACAATTGCAATAGCTCACGTGAGCAATCACGTGAGCTAAAAATACAGTATCGTAAGTAAATACAGACTGGGAGACTCAAAATGATGTCATGATCATTGTATTTGGAATGCAGAAAAGTTGTATCAAAAAGTTACAATTTGTTTGCTTTTTCGAAAATATGCTTTTAACCAGTAATTTGTTCAGTGTAACATTTGATCTCTGTCCGAAATCGAACTACAGTAATAATTGTAATCCCGACTTGATTATTAGAACTTTTGTGTAATTAATTTACTTTACTTTAAGTTTTTAACAATCCCTGATTGTATTTAGGGTCACGATGATCTGTTCTCCTATTTGTTTATTGATGGATGTTTCACTTAGGACTATCTCTCTTATACAGACTCGAGTTTAGAGCCAACTTCATCGCCGTTACATAGCTTCCGTGTAAGCAATAGGGGAAGATACATTTGACCGCTATAGTGGTCGTAAAACCGCTTGATTGATGACTGACAACTTGCCTTACAAAATTGCGATTTTATATCATTTCATTAATTCATCTTTTGTATAATTATTGGGGTGGCAATGCCGCCCCTGCTCCGATGCCTTTACTCCGGGTCCAGACAAGCTAGGGGTAGTCACTGATAATAAAAGCCAGATGTGACAGGGTTCAGAGTGATGATAACCAGGAGTCGTTGTGATCGGAAAGAAGCGAGTCTAGGGTCCCGCCCCCGAACATTTGGCAAACGTTTTCTAGATTGTGTGAAATCACCCCTCTTCACACCTGAAAATTGTCGTTGTCGGGGGGGCGGGGCTGAACCGAACCCGCCTACCCCCAATGCCACCATCGATGATCCAAACTGTGTATGGCGAAATAGGCAAACATAATTTCGGAATATTCCCCGTATTCGGAACTAGTATATAGGTCGAAATTTTGCCCCGATTTTAAGTTACTTTTTCTGCCTAAGAAATCTGGAACACTTCCTATGCCCACCTTCGTCTTCAATATACCTTACAGACTTTTCAAGTCTTTTTCTGTAAGACATGCGGATCTTCGGACTGCTGAACTTTGAACTAGTGGACATTCGCAATGGCGAACATTCGGACTGGTGAATCTTCGGACTAGTGGACATTCGGACAGGCGAATATTCGGACTGGTGAATCTTCGAACTATTGGACATTCGGACTGGCTAACATTCGGATTGTAGTGGACATTCGAGCCGGCGAACATTCGGAATGGTGAATCTTCGGAGTAGTGGACATTCGTACTGGTGAATATTCGGGTTGGTCACATTATTTTTATTATCTGGGTATACTTAAAGACAAGACCGGATCTTGTCTTAAAAGGGATTGCAAGTCGTAAGCTGTGTGATTCTAAGACCATATCCAAGACCTAGCATATATCATATAACGGATCCTTGCTACTTGTGTGACAACGTGGATCGGAACCTCTTTAATTTTACCAGTATCATGCACCCACTTTTTTATTTGCCAAGAGATTTACCAAAAAGTAAGCGGGAAAACGTTTCCACTTTTTGGTAAAACCCCTGGTAAATAAACAAGACTGAAGGGGCCCGATGGGCCTTGACGGTCACCTGAGCAAACATAATTCGTTCCTATACCGGCACTATGACCTGACAATTACTGCCCTATTGACTTTTTTGTAAAACTTTGCATTCCTTCATTCACTTTCTCTCAATCAATTATACTTTTCGAGACATGGGCAAAAAATTCTGTCCAATTCAGTTAAATTAGTCCACTGGTTTTTGAGAAGAATTTGAAAATGTCTAAAATTTGACAAAAAAAAACTTATATTGTTTGTTAACTTAGGTGCCTGTGACCTTGACCTATGGTCCCGTCACATTAAAATTTTGACAAAATGATCTTTATATAAGTCCTGACAACTTTCTCATATAACTTCGTATACAAACAGTCCATCAGTTTTAATTTATTAAGCCATTTGCATGCAACTGTATCCTATTTTATTCAAGCGCCCCTAGTGGACCGTTTATCAACAGATTTCATTTTTGTTTGCAAACTTTGTAGATATTAACTGTACAATCATGCTTACAAAATATGAACAACATCTGATCATTGGTTCATGAGAAGAAGATTGTTAAAGATATACCATGTTTTGGACCTTTTTTGACCATTTAAGTCCCCTATGGGTCCTAGTCCCTTTCCATTTGCAAACTTTATCCGGCTTCACATTTGGATGCTATATGCCAAATTTGGTTAAAATTGGCCCCTTGGATACTAGGATAAAACAGCCCACTAGATCTATGCGTGCAGAACATTTTGGCTTTTTTCAATTTATCTCTATTTATTATACTTTTCAAAATAATAGGAAAAAACTGTCCAAAACATGAGATATCATCTAAAAAGGGAAAATAACTCCCTTAAGGGTCGACCTGTCAATTTCGGCCTTGTTGACTCTTTGTAGATCCCTGCTTGCTGAATAATTTTTACTTCTTTCACTTTCTTTCTACCTATCATACCTTGAAAATGATGTAAAAAACAGTCCAAAACACGAAAAATCCACTTAAAAAGGGAAATAACTCCCATAAGGGGCGACCTTACAATTTCTGCCCTCTTGACCTTTTTTGTAGATCTTTGCGTGCTGAACATATTTGCTTCATAAACTTTTAGTCTATCTATAATACTTTTCAAGATAATGTAAAAAAACATCCAAAAACATGAAAATCCACAAAAAAGGGAAATAATTCGCATAAGGGCCAACCCGACAATTACCACCAAAATAAAATATTGATAGATTTCTGCATGCCTTTCATTTTATGGTAAGGGATTTTTCTGGTTTTGATAATTTTTGGAAATACATGTATTAAATCAAAAATATCTGCTGACTCATTCGTTCTATATTTATCCATGGGTCCTAACCCCTTTTCATCCGCAAACTTTGTGCTGATTTACATGGTTACACTTCCTGTCAAATTTGGTTCAAATTGACCAAATGGTTCTGCAGAAGTAGTAAAAATTGTCGAAATTTAAAAAAAAAACCCTTATATATCCTTTACTTAGGTGTCTGTGACCTTGACCTTTGATCCCCATGACACTGAAATTTTGTCAAAATGATCCTTAGATCATTCCTAAGAACTTCTCATACATTTTCTCTTTTTGTAAACATTTTTTTCGGTTTTTTAACAATTTGTGATACAATTGTACACTGTTACTGAAGTGTCCGCTAGTGGCTCGTTTACAGACATAATTTATTTACAAACTTTATGTGGATTCACATGGGGATGCTATATGCCAAATTTGGTTTAAATTGTCCCACTGGTTCTTGAAAACAAGCCGAAAATGTGTAAATGTTAACGACGGACAACGAGAGGCAAACGACGATCGCAAATAGGTAAAAAAATAAGTCTAAAAAGTGGGAAGTTGGTACCAGTATGGGGAAGTTTCAAGTTTCATTCAGTTTTTATTCGGGTACTGGAAACTTGGTATATATCACACCGTATCTGTATGTATTGGGAGCTACATACCACAATAATATTATCATTACAATGTACAAAATACATGTATTCTACAGACTGTATTTCCGGCTAGTACGAGTTACCTCTCTTTCATAAGAACACAGAAATGAGAGATCTTTTTCTTCAGTAAAAAAAACATAAAAACTGAAATAATTAACATTAGCGGATCTAGAACTGGTCATGGGGGTGTATTCCCGTTGGATTTTGTTATATATTTAAATAAAGAATTATAGACGAAAGTTATATCAGTGGTATGTTTATAGAAGACGCATTAGCTCTGTGTGTGTGTGTGTGTGTGTGTGTTAAAATCTTTCCTTTTTTACCAATTAAATTAATATACAATTACAAAAAAGAGATATACACAGGCATAAAAAATATTAAATCCCTGTATATCTTGTGAAAATTGCTTTAGAAACTTAGGTTTGGCAAATATCCGGGCATTTATTTGTATATGCTAATTACAAAATATATAGGGATATATAATTCTTATGCCTGTGTATAGCTCTTATTTGTTATTGTTCAACAAGAACAAGTACTAAAAATAGAAGAAAAAAAATCGCTACATTAATACATGTATATATTTTTGGTAAACACTTTTAAGTTTCAACCTTTTGTGACATGAATCCAGAAAAAAATACCTCGGAGCTTTTAGATTGCAAAGCTCTTGCAAGAATTGTTTACTGAGCCTCTATTTATATTATTGTGGGGAAATAATTACACTGTCAATTTAATGTAACATTTGGGATAAAAACAAGACCCCATCTAATGTCTAGAACCAAGATAATGAACTCTCCGGGATCTGGAAATTGGGCAATTTCTGGATGCCATGCCCTGGAACCGGACTGGGAAACTCGTAGTTGTGTGTCTTAGGTCTAGAGAAAATACGTCATCTAGCTTATATACATTCAATAAAACCAACCACTTATCGTACATTACAAAGCGCATACATTGTACAATGAAATACAAAACATACCCAGCACTATAAATATATCTGTTTTTAAACTTCCGTCACACTAACACAAACAAAATCCTTGACTACCGACATGACAGTTTATAAATAGTTCAAAAATATTTTCATACTAGTATGTTGCAACGTCTGAAATCTTTGGTAAGTTTTTGTTTTTGTTTTTGTTTTCGTCTGGTACACATTTCAGCTTACTAGTATATCCAGATGTTCGCTTTCTTTCGTATCCATTAAGATTCTGTTTTATCAGTCTTGTTTTTCTTTTTTTCATGAAACATGTCAATTCAGGTTGAATGTTCAAATGTATGTGTGCTAGCATTAAGTGTGTAGTTTTTCGGGCCAACTGACGCGTAACGACCGAGTATCGGAGTACCCGAGTTAAATGATATAAAACGAATAACAACTCTTACAAATTAATATTTTTCCTTATAGATTGAGAGTTAGTGGAAGGCAACACTAAGTTTACCGAGTGGAGCATTTCCTTACCGGTGAGAAAGAATTCAGATTTAATTTTTATAAGGTATTACCTCAAAACAGGTCAAGTAAATCTTTCAACGTTTAATTACACACAATATATTATGTCCACAGTTCAGTCCAGTTATGGAAAAACTTCTATATACAGGGTCGTAACTAGGGCCCGAAAACATATCAGGTTGGGTTTGGGGGCAGCAGAGTGAGGTCCCCTAAGTAGGGTGGTGCAGGGGGGTGGGGTGAAGCCCCCCCCCCTTCTGCGGAGTAAATTGAACAATTTAATAAAAGTAACACAGTTCCCAAACATTTCCATGACATTAATTAAGTTTCCAAACATTTCCATGACAATTTTTATTCTAAAAATGGCAAACATGCAGATGAGACAGTTGCCAGATCCGCCTCACATGTAGTTACGTCCCCTGTGTATTATACTTCATCATTCGCAACAGAACTAATAATCCGTAATCAATTCATCATAGCTTAACAGAGATTTGAAGGATGGTTGCTAGGCAGAATTTCTGCCCCGATTTTAAGTTTTTTGTTTACCAATGAAAAAAGTAAATTAAAATATCTGGGCAGAAATTCGTCGCTAGAAAGTAATACACAAAATGTTGATTATGTCTGGATTCGAAGCTGGGACCCCTGGTGTGTGAACCTCGGAGAAAGCCTTTTAGTAGAGGCAACCTAAGTCACGTAAAACTGGAATGTTACGTGATGTTTATATGTCTTATTTTAGACCCAATAAAAGAACTATTTTCGACGAGCGTCACCAGAGGTACCCAAAGGGTTGAAGACAATGGGGACGTACGTCAAATCAGAGACTTACTTAGTAGACAAACTTCTGGGTCAAATTAACAGAAGAAATGATGATTTAGAGAGCATGAAAGAACTGATTGATCACTTTTCGTCTGCTTGATTGTATTAATGATGCGGTCGGTCGGATCGCGAAAAAAAAATACGTCTGTGGCATAGTAATTAGGCCTACCATACTGTGTGCATGAAATGCTTGTTTGAAGTATATGAAGTCGCAAACTAAAATATATCTGTAAAATCGGTTTTCTTTCTAAATGCATGAGAAATGATTAACAAGTAATATATACACACCTTTTTAACTAACGTGTTTAGTAAATAAGTGTGAGAGATGATTGATCACGCGTGGATATTTTAAACTAAATGTTCAGGTACATTGTGTTACTTGAATGTGTGTAGGAATTTAAAGCACCCTAAACAGAAACATATATAACATATATATACGTCTTTGTCGGAATTCTAAAAACGTACTTATATACTGACTGTTTCCACATATGTTCAAGAAGTTTTCAAACAAGTACTTCGCAAAATAATTCAGAAAAGTGAGTATATTTCTTATTTCAAAATTATCTATTTATTTTACAAATCAATTTCTGTAAATGTATTACTTCAGGGGCACGTAGATGTTAAATCTTAAGGCAAATTACTGACACAGGGTTAGTATGTACATTGGTGTATATGTATATATGTGTGGGAGATTTGACTATATGTACATTGGTGTATATGTATATATGTGTGGGGGATTTGACTGTATGTACATTGGTGTATATGTATATATGTGTGGGTGATTTGACTGTATGTACATGTGGTGTATATGTATATAGACTGTATGTATATGTGGTGTATATGTATATATGTGTGGGTGATTTGACTGTATGTACATTGGTGTATATGTATATATGTGTGGGTGATTTGACTGTATGTACATTGGTGTATATGTATATATGTGTGGGAGATTTGACTGTATGTATATGTGGTGTATATGTATATATGTGTGGGAGATTTGACTGTATGTACATTGGTGTATATGTATATATGTGTGGGAGATTTGACTGTATGTACATGTGTGTGGTGTATATGTATATATGTGTGGGGGATTTCACTGTATGTACATGTAGTGTATATGTATATATGTGTGGGGGATTTGACTGTGTATATGTACATTGGTGTATATGTATATATGTGTGGGAGATTTGACTGTATGTACATGTGGTGTATATGTATATATGTGTGGGGGATTTGACTGTATGTACATGTGGTGTATATGTATATATGTGTGGGTGATTTGACTGTATGTACATTGGTGATTTATATGTACATATATATATGTGGGTGATTTGACTGTATGTATATGTGGTGTATATGTATATAGACTGTATGTATATGTGGTGTATATGTATATATGTGTGGGTGATTTGACTGTGTACATGTGGTGTATATGTATATATGTGTGGGTGATTTGACTGTATGTACATTGGTGTATATGTATATATGTGTGGGTGATTTGACTGTATGTACATTGGTGTATATGTATATATGTGTGGGTGATTTGACTGTATGTACATGTGGTGTATATGCATATATGTGTGGGAGATTTGACTGTATGTATATGTGGTGTATATATGTGGGGGATATATGTGTGGGAGATTTGACTGTATGTACATTGGTGTATATGTATATATGTGTGGGTGATGTTGACTGTATGTACAGATTTGGTGTATATGTGTATATATGTGTGAGGATTTGACTTTGTACTGTATGTATATGTGGTGTATATGTATATATGTGTGGGAGATTTGACTGTATGTACATGTGGTGTATATGTATATATGTGTGGGAGATTTGACTGTATGTACATGTGGTGTATATGTATATATGTGTGGGGGATTTGACTGTATGTATATGTGGTGTATATGTATATATGTGTGGGTGATTTGACTGTGTACATGTGGTGTATATGTATATATGTGTGGGAGATTTGATTTGACTGTATGTACATTGGTGTACTGTATATGTATATATGTGTGGGTGATTTGACTGTATGTACATTGGTGTATATGTATATATGTGTGGGAGATTTGACTGTGTATATGTGGGAGATTTTACATTGGTGTATATGTATATATGTGTGGGAGATTTGACTGTGTATATGTACATTGGTGTATATGTATATATGTGTGGGTGATTTGACTGTATGTACATTGGTGTATATGTATATATGTGTGGGAGATTTGACTGTATGTACATGTGGTGAATATGTATATATGTGTGGGGGATTTGACTGTATGTACATTGGTGTATATGTATATATGTGTGGGAGATTTGACTGTATGTACATGTGGTGTATATGTATATATGTGTGGGAGATTTGACTGTATGTACATGTGGTGAATATGTATATATGTGTGGGAGGGACTGTTTGACTGTATGTACATGTGGTGTATATGTACATTGGTATATATGTATGTGGGGGATTTGACTGTGTACATTATGTACATGTGGGTGTATATATGTATATGTGTATGTGGGAGAGATGTATGACTGTACTGTGTATATGTACATGTACATGTGGTGTACATTATATGTATATATGTGTGGGAGATTTGACTGTTTGATTGTATGTACATGTGGTGAATACTGTATATATGTGTATATATGTGTGGGAGATTTGACATGTGTATGTATGTACATGTGGTGTATATGTATATATGTGTGGGGGATTTGTGTGTATGTATGGTGTATTAGTGTATATGTATATATGTGTGTGGAGATTTGACTGTGTATATGTACATTGGTGTATATGTATATATGTGTGGGGGATTTGACTGTATATGTACATTGGTGTATATGTATATATGTGTGGGAGATTTGACTGTATGTATATGTGGTGTATATGTATATATGTGTGGGGGATTTGACTGTATGTACATTGGTGTATATGTATATATGTGTGGGGGATTTGACTGTATGTACATGTGGTGTATATGTATATATGTGTGGGAGATTTGACTGTGTGTATGTACATGTGGTGTATATGTATATATGTGTGGGAGATTTGACTGTATGTACATGTGGTGTATATGTATATATGTGTGGGAGATTTGACTGTATGTACATGTGGTGAATATGTATATATGTGTGGGGGATTTGACTGTATGTACATTGGTGTATATGTATATATGTGTGGGAGATTTGACTGTATGTACATGTGGTGTATATGTATATATGTATGTGTGGGAGATTTGACTGTATGTACATGTGGTGATATATGTATATATGTGGTGTGTATATATGTGGGGGATTTGACTGTATGTACATGTGGTGTATATGTGGGGGATTTGACTGTGTGTATGTGTGTGGGGATTTGGGACTGACTGTGTGTACATGTGGTGTATATGTATATATGTGTGGGAGATTTGACTGTATGTACATTGGTGTATATGCAGGGTTGTATATGGTGTATATATGTGTGGGTTTCCCCTTTTGACTGTGTGTACAAACCAGGTGTATAGGTTGAATATATATTTGTGTGGGGGATTTGACTAGGTTCTTCCTGTGTAGTGATTATCCTTAAATTGTGGTGTATATGTAATATAGTCGGGACGTGGAGGGGGATAATTGACTGTGTTGTACATATGGGTGTATATGTCCCTATATGCTCGATCGGTGGGTGATTAAAACCAGGGGACTGTATGTACATTGGCAGTATATGTCTGATATATGTGTGGGAGATTTGACTGTGTGTACATTTGGTGTATATGTATATATGTGTGGGAGATTTGACTGTGTATGTACATTGGTGTATGTGTATAGATGCATAGGGGTTTGACAGTGTGTATATTAGTGTACAGGTGTGTAGGGGTTTGACAGAGTGTGTATATTAGTGTACAGGTGTGTATGTATATTAGTGTACAGATGTGTTTGTATATTAGTGTACAGGTGTGTAGGGGTTTGGGCGAATCTTTACGATCTTTTGAGGAGATTGTAATCTCCGTTTAATTAGTTTAATCATTTCAATTCAATTTCATTTCAAAACTTAGGCCCGCATAGGTGAGCAGCGTTCACACAAATACAATACATTGTTATATTCATATTATTAATTGGAAAACATGTGGGAAGGAGATGACAAGTGTGTACTAAATCTGTATTACTGAACTTAATGCTTCCCTTGATAAACGTATGGTAAAAACGTAAACAATATCATCAACAGCAATACCATGCAAACTAATATGAAAATAATATATGTGCCATCTTTTTGAGGTGAAAATTAAGTATCACCGTGTAAATGATGTGATATGTTTGTGTTTGCTATTTATTGGTATCTGTTTGAGAATCGGGGTTGAGAGAGAGAGAGAGAGAGAGAGAGAGAGAGAGAGAGAGATCGAGATCGCAAGTTTAAGTTATATAGACATACAGTGATAGACCTGTGCGCTTTTGATACCAACATCATGTATGTAATGAGAAATTTGATTTCAATATCTTCGATTATTTTTTTTGATTTGATTTTTTGTTTTACGCCATACTCAACAATCTTTCAGTCATATGATGGCGTCCAGTTTTTATTGGTGGAGGAGAAACCCCCGGTTACCCGGGTAAAGACCACCGACCTTCCGCAAGAAAACTGGCAAACTTTCCCACTTAATTCGAAATGACCCTAGCGGGATTCGAACCAGAGGTGAGAGGCCTTGTGATTTAAAGCGCAATGCTCTAACCACTCGGCCACGGAGGCCCCCTTCAATATCTTCGACATACTAAAGATGTTCGTTAGGAATTAGAAAAAAAACATAGCCATTCCCCTTATTATGATTATCGAAGCACAGCAAAATGTTTTGTTGCATTAGAATTTTGAAATGTCAAGTAAAATTTTAATTTTAATTTTACTATGATAACAGGGACATATATGTCGTTTACCGGCAGATGTCTCTGATTTTAACATGCTACACACTATAGAGACATCAGCTGAAGATAGAATGCCGTACATTTTGCACCATAGAAATAGTAGTCTGGGATGCAAGTTACCGAAGAGTTTGTTTTTATTCTTATAGATAAAATGAAATTGTAAGCGTAAAACTGATTTTTACTTCCGACGTATGCTGTGATATAGGGATAACATCTGACGTGTAGGTCTACTTTTAAATAGTGACAACATCTGACGTGTAGGTCTACTTTTAAATAGTGACAACATCTGACGTGTAGGTCTACTTTTAAATAGTGACAACATCTGACGTGTAGGTCTACTTTTAAATAGTGACAACATCTGACGTGTAGGTCTACTTTTAAATAGTGACAACATCTGACGTGTAGGTCTACTTTTAAATAGTGACGTGTAGGTCAACATCTGACGTGTAGGTCTACTTTTAAATAGTGACGTGTGTAGGTCTACTTTTAAAATAGTGACAACATCTGACGTTTAAAGGTCTACTTTTAAATAGTGACAACATCTGACGTGTAGGTCTACTTTTAAATAGTGACGACATCTGACGTGTAGGTCTACTTTTAAATAGGGACGACATCTGACGTGTAGGTCTACTTTTAAATAGTGACGACATCTGACGTGTAGGTCTACTTTTAAATAGTGACGACATCTGACGTGTAGGCCTACTTTTAAATAGTGACAACATATGACGTGTAGGCCTACTTTTAAATAGTGACGACATCTAACATGTATAGGCCTACTTTTAAATAGTGGTAACATCTAATGTGTATAGGTTTAATTGACCTTGTATATAATTTTATAGCCTGAATGTGCAAATTTTGATATTCTTTAACTCATTTGATCCTTTCTTATCATGTTACCTCCATCTCTTGTTGACCCCTATCATAACACTTTAAACCCCTTGTCGCCTCTTTCAACCACTTGGCCAACTCGCGTCGTAGACGTCGTCGACAATGGATAGGATTAAATTTCAGTACAGAGCGACATTTGGGTTTATTATCTCGATATATTTATCTTGTAGGTAAAATAATATCGTCTTATACTACTTTACTGAAAGACGAAACATATATAAAGTTTGTCTATAGCCTTTTTTCGCTAGTGAAATTGAAAGTTGTCCTACACTTTGTTTATTTATTAACTAAAATGTGTAATCTGAAGTGACATATAGGAGCTTACTTCTTGTTGTTGTTTTGTCTATGGATATCCACCCACATCCTGGCCCTGATTCTAACAGATATCTATATTTCAATTAAACATACGTTTTTTATAGTTTAAGAAATAAAATAGATTACCTCAATGACATTGCTTCTGAATACGACATAGTATGCATCACTGAATCCCATCTACATGAAAACGTAAATAATTCCGATATCCAAATTGATGGATTTTATCCAGATCCAATACGTATTGACCGCACATGTCATGGTGGAGGTATTGTCATTTACATATCCGAACACCTGTTAGTTAAACGTATGCAACAGTTTGAGCTTGATGAGGGAGAAAATGTCTGGATTGAAGTAAAATTTCCCAATTATTCATTTCTGCTTTGTACAGTTTACAGACCCCCGAATTATAACAACACTTTTTTGGATAAATTCCACAAATCTATTGATGATGCCACTAACTATAATCCCAATGTAGTTGTTGTCCGTGATATAAATGTCGACATGTTAACTGTAAGATCTCACTTCCTTATTGACCTTCTACTTCTAATGTAGTGCACGGACCGACACGTTTTGGAAATGCACGAAATTCACCACTTGACTCCGTTCTGGTCAGAGGGTGTGCGGTGGAAACGTGTAGCGTTCTTGATATAGATCCCCAGGTTTCTGACCACAATGTTACCCTTGTAGAAATTATTGTTAAATGTAAAATACGTAAAACTTTTAAAATAGATGTATGGTTATATGAAAATGAAGACTTCGATGCATTTAATTGCGAAATTCAAACTTTTGACTGGGATAACTTGATTCGAGAATCGAATGACATGGAACATGCGTGTAAGTAAGTAGACGGATATGGCTAAAAGTTTTATTTAAAAAAACAACATAACAGTTTGATCAAATGACAAACTTCTCGCCAACATTCCCTCACCCCAATATTCCCTCACCCCGTTCTTTACAACGCAACACCGGATACGACTCCAGCAACAGCATCAACGGTACGACAACGTCAAATCCCGACGACACGAAACCCCGTTGTAATAATTTTATTAAAACTTTCAAAATATTCGACTAAATTCTCTCAACGTAAAGATCATCATCATCATCATCATCTGTATTATAAGCATCACTAAATTCTTTTCAACCATCTCTCCTGCTCTTCTGTCCTTCGGATGAGACAGTAAAATCCGAGGTTCCGTGTCACAGTAGGTGTCGGCATGTTAAAGCGATATAGGTTGTCAAAATGATTATTTTTGTCCCCAGACATAAAGTCGAGAATATGATAAAATGTGTGTTCAAATACATTATCATACACGTAAAACGTTGTAAAAGATCTTCTTTTCGAAGTTATTTGTTTTATTCGAATTTAAGTTTTCCCGTATCTAAAAAACCCGGCTGTATTTCTGTATGCAATGACCTTTCATTCGCCATATCAAATGTGCTTCGTAATCTTGGTCCTTTACGCGCTCGATCTATCAGCAACCTCGTTCTTGACACAAATGGGTGTGTTTAAGTGGCTGTGTTTTATATTTACTATTAAAATACAGGACGTGATTTTATTGGAAAGTACATGTATTTTGTAAAACGTGTGCTTTTCAACGCTATTTTAAATACCTGAAACAAATGGGATCAATATATGAATAAAAATATCAGGTCACTATAAGAATTTTTTCCAGTCTTTAATGTTACCCTGAAATGAATGATGACATTGCCAAAATCTGAACAATATAACTGTGAAAATTATGCGTACCTCATGTTTTACAATCGTGCCGTTATGTCCGGTGGAGTTGGGCTTTCATATTTGTCAAGAATGATAAAGCCGAGTATGCGATGGGAGGAGTTAAAAATGGGTTGAGGTCACCCGATATACCCGGCACGTGGTCAATTTCAGAAAGGAGTGTTTTGAAACGACGGAAAAGACAAACTTTGCCAGATTTAGGTATGAAATGGTGATGTACGAGAAAAAAAAACCGCAAAGTGTAGGCTACTTTTAAATAGGGACAACATCTAACGTGTAGACCTACTTTTAAATAGGGGCAACATATAACGTGTAGACCTACTTTTAAATAGGGACAAATCTAACGTGTAGGCCTTCTTTTAAATAGGGACAACAGCACTCGGAACTCTCGGCGCATTGGTCATATCAGTTGTAATATAGATCTTTTTTTATTGTAGCACAACACTCGGTACTCTCAGGATATTGGCGATATCAGTTGTAACGAAGATATACCGTTCATGTACAACGCTTGGAACTCTAAGCGTATTGCTCATATCAGTTGTAACGTAGACACAACACTTGTACAACACTCAGTACATAGGTCAAATCAGTTGTAACGTAGGTATACTGCTATTGTTCAGCAATCGGTACTCTCAAATTATTGTTCACATCACTTGTAACGTAGTTCTGTTGTTGTACAGCAATCGGTTCACATCAGTTGTAGCGTAGTTCTGCAACACTCGGTTCACATCAGTTGTAGCGTAGTTCTGTTGTTGTACAGCACTCGGATCACATCTGTTGTACCTTAATTCTAATCTTGTACAGCACTCGGATTACATCTATTGTACCGTAATTTTATTGTTGTACAACAATCGATTCACACCAGTTGTAACGTAGTGCACTCGATTCACACCAGTGGTAAAGTAATCCTGTCGTTGTACAGCACTCGATTCACATCAGTTGTAACGTAGTTCTGTTTTGTACAGCACTTGATTCACATCAGTTGTAACGTAGTTCTGTTGTTGTACAGCACTCGATTCACATCAGTTGTAACGTAGTTCTGTTGTTGTACAACACTCGATTCACATCAGTTGTGAAGTAGTTCTGTTTTGTACAGCACTCGATTCACATCAGTTGTAACGTAGTTCTGTTGTTGTACAGCACTCGATTCACATCAGTTGTAACGTAGTTCTGTTGTTGTACAACACTCGATTCACATCAGTTGTAACGTAGTTCTGTTGTTGTGCAGCACTCGATTCACATCAGTTGTAACGTAATTCTGTTTTGTACAGCACTCGATTCACATCAGTTGTAACGTAGTTCTGTTGTTGTACAACACTCGATTCACATCAGTTGTAACGTAGTTCTGTTGTTGTACAACACTCGATTCACATCAGTTGTAACGTAGTTCTGTTGTTGTACAGCACTCGATTCACATCAGTTGTAACGTAGTTCTGTTGTTTTTAATTTTTTTATTTTAATATTATTATTATTATTCTTTATATATATATATATATATATATATATATATATATATATATATATATATATATATATATATATATATATATATATATATATATGAAATAAAAACATCCAAAATTTGCAAGTAAAATTTGCGTTGACAAGATCTCATATTGCTTGAAGATGCACATAGCTTGTCAGGCGTTCGTTCAGGCATCCGTGTCATGACAGTCAAGTTGCCTTGGTTTTTATCCATGCGTGACGATCGTTATACTTTGTTCCACATTTAAATTGAATGTCAAATTTTATCTATCAAATCGACACACAAAAATAATCTTGTATTATACACCAGAAGTTATCGACTTTAACTTTCGTATGTATACTTTCTGTAATAAATTTGACAGCAGAAACGCTTATACAAATTAATATATTGAGAAAATTTCTACCACTTCTTTCGTGAATAAATGAATAGACGAATGCGAAAAGATCACATAGTGAATCTGTAATTAGTTCACCTGAATTGGAGGCTTTATGTTCATCTTTAGTTTGCTGTCTGTCCGCCCGACTCTCCGTAACTTTTCACATTCTTTAACTTTTGCAAAATTTTATTTTTTATTTTATGAATTTTAAAACCACAAAAAGAACAGAGGGGGCACTTTTTCAGACCGTCAGCTTGTTCTCTACCAATATTGTTCGTCCAAATCGGCTCCGGGGTGAATCTAGGGTGAGTGAAATAGGTCACAGAGTAAACGGCTGCATGCATGAATAAGTTTTAGCGATCTAAATGAACGTATAATTCAAGTTGATGTTTGTGTAGGAATTGATAAATCTATTTCGTACGTGTTTTGATAGCTATTCGTGATTTGTCCTTTCATTCATTTTAGCTCACCTCCACTCTCAGGGAATGTTATAATATATTGATTTAATTGGAAATGATTTATAAAACCCATTAGACCCCTTGAAATTACAAATTGTATGGTACTCGTTTACCATTACTCGTCTTATATCAAGAACTAACAACTTCATATATAACAAGACACCTTCCTGGGTTCGAGGGTATCTATGGTAGAGTGGTTAGTCTTTCGTTTCATATCAGCGTAGGTTCGAGTCCCGTTGGTACCTAAGCAAATTTTCGTGAGAAAGTTTGCCAATTTATTTGCGGATGGCCGGTAGTCTCTTCCCGGGTACATTGTAACCGGGTACTCTCCTCCCTCGTTAAAAACTGGCCACCACCATATAACTGAAATATTGTTGAATGTGGCGTAAAACACACGAAAAAAGGAGTAAATAAACAAATAAATAAAATAAATATAAAATATAAAAAAAATTCTGGGGCTCGAATTCTAGACCTCCGGCACCAACGGCCTGATAAATGATTTATTTCTACAAATTGCATTTGTTCCAGTATATCCAAGATTTAACATAAATGTTGTGAATTTTATAGGCCTAATGTGTGTGTGTGTATTTACGAATTCGAATTTTTGAATTTTGAATGTTATTTTTCATAACACTCAACAATATATCAGTTATATGGTGATAGACAGTTTTAATTGTACAATGTACCAGGGAAGAGACCACTGACTTCCCGCAAATTAAACTGGCAATCTTTCTCACGAAATCATCTTAGGACTCGAACCTGCGTTGACCAGAGTGTGTTTATGGAGAAACAGTGTTGTATAGACACAGGTATGTAAGCTGGGTCCATGTGAGGAACACGCCAGTAAGAGGGTTGGGGATGCCCCCTTCAAGGTTTTGTAGTTTTTTTTTTTTTTTTTTTTTTTACTAGACACAAAATGGTGCGTTCTGAGGTCCTAAAATTGGTTTGAAAAGCAAACTAATAAGACTATTTTACTCATTTTTTTTATTGAGAAACATCAGAAATTTTCAAAAATCTACCCTAGTACCGGAAGAAAATTCACGCTAATAAAACAAAACCTATTTTGTTCAGGGTTGGTTTTACATACGGACATGTCGTTGTCACAATAGTTATAGATTATTTATATCGTCTTCTAATTTGCAAGGGTTTATTTATATATTTTTTTTACTCGTTTGTATTTTATTTTTAAATTTTTGGCGTCAATTATCTTTTTTTTTTAAAAAAACTCCGCGATGTGCACGCCATGGCATGACATCGTGTATGGAATTACGCCACAGATGTACAGTGTTTCAGTTTTTCGATCTTCCTATCTGACCTTACTGTAATTGCTACCTAGACAGTCTTTAATCTGAGTGTATAACAATAGAAGGGAAGGGCATCTACCCTGTCATCGCGAATAAATTAATAAGTATTCACTTGTGTCTGTATAGTATATATATATCTTCTTATTCTTAAATCTGGATAAAGATTGTTGCCATGACTACCTACCTGAAGTTTACAATAGATCTATGTATAGCACTGGACATGTACATGGGCAACACTCCGTTCGATTTTTAAAGGCTCGGAGTCGCAGTTTGAATTTCGCGGTTATATATGGATCAAAACTTAGTTTGTTTAGTTGCACCGGAAATATTTACTTACTCTATTAAGACCTTTACTCGTTTGGACTAAATTTGACAAGCTGCTAACAACGTGACTCTCATCTAAACAGAATTCACACGATATCTATATGACTGAGTGTTAAAACTTAAATACCACCATGGCCGAGGCGACGGTAAGTGAAAAAAATATATAACTGTTTACACGCCTGATTTTGTTTACATTCCCACATATGGGTAGTCTATTTTCGACTCCAGTCTACCAGGGTAATCATAACGGGATATATAAAATCCTAACGTTGAGAAGTGATTTTAACCACTTGTAAACATTTCCTGTCGTACTGACATAATATTACCGTTTGGCAGATTTACCCACTTTGTTTACATATGTATTTTGAGATGCGATAGCAGACATATGTTTTTCTGCAGATCTAGCGTTTATCGTTTCCATATTTTGTCGATGCAAATTCTAGAACCGGAAACAATAGTTATGGAGGTTAAGCTGAAATAAACGGACACGTGTATATCTACTAGATCTAGTTCGAGGCAAACTGATTAGCGATGTAGCGAAAAAATCAAATTATGGCAATCTTAACTCGTATATAACATCAGACAGATAAACCTTATCTGAGTGTTATCAAAAGCTCGCTGAAATAACCCAAGGCAGTACATAAGATTTGTATTTCAGTCAAATCACCACGTCCTCTGACCTTTAATCATAAATATATGTATGTAAGTTGAGCCAGCGTAATTTGCAAGTGTTTTGTGAACTTGACATGTACTTGAAACAGAACATGTTTAGTCTGCAAGTTTACAAGATCTGATTATAAGAGTTGTCACTCTTTGCTTCTAAATCTTGTTGTCCGTCGGCTTATTATACACATGGTATTATTTAACCTTGTTCATATTTCCAGCAAGCTAGGTATAGAGTGGCCATGTTTCTTATACTATACCTTTTTGTTTGTAAATCAAATACGCACAGATAAACATTCGAAAAGTTAATGTGAAACTTTTGTCACGACTGGGTTATCAATTATATGAATCTCTTACCCAAAGCTAAAACTCTCTCTCTCTCTCTCTCTCTCTCTCTCTCTCTCTCTCTCTCTCTCTCTCTCTCTCTCTCTCTCTCTCTCTCTCTCTCTCTCTGTAAAGTGTAAACATTTACTCTAGATTTTGCTCTTTGTGCACTATTTGCATATTTCTTTAGTTTAGATAATAATCATGGGGAGCATAACGTGCTGAAATGTTTGATAACGTACGTGCATAGTTCAGTATATTTCATTCTCCATATTTTATACTGAAATACGCTCGGGCTGCGTCGTCATACATTTCAGCAAACTGACATTGTTGTCAATTTCCGTCCCCCCAGTATCAATAATCAATAACGCTCGTGTCAGCCTTCCTTTCTGCTTTTTTTAATACAAAGATAATACTTAAAGACATAGTATCTACGAAAATGGTTATTTTTTTAGTCGGCAATTTTGCGGAAATATCGAAGATATGACTGAATAATGATCTTCCAAGTCGACACTTTTTTGTATAATTAGCGTAATTAACGGATAAATGCTGATTTGTTGTCGTCGTCTGTAAGAATCAAACTCATTAATTATGCACAGAAACAATCCCAGAAGCACACGCAATGACCTAGATCGTAATCGATATCAATCAATGGATGCTGAGGTAAGCACGTGTTGATTTATTTACAATTCGATATTTATACATAATTGTATCGTTTACATTAACCTTTGCATGAAATTAACTTTATTTTAAACATTTAATCCTGTTGTGGCTATTTTCCTTAACCTAAAACATCAATTATTTGAAAATGTAATTACGTACCAATCGATCAGGATTTTAGCGACTTCGGCGTGAGATCCTACATTTAGACGGTCCTTGAGGCTTAATCGATCATGCTCCTTTCCAATATTTATCTTGGTCTTGTTGTATTTCGCCAGAACTTCTTTCCGATTTCTTTTTCTAGTGAATCTGTCAATTTAACAGGTCGGCCGCGAATTTTTTTGCTTTGGACGCCATGCTTTTCACTATCAACAATGGAAATGCGCATGCGCAAATACAGGTCACGCTAAGGTTATATGAATATGGGCGGGCTTGCAAACGAATTTTTGTCGTACCGACAAAAAATAAAAAAACCGTGGAAAGTTGTAAAATACAATAAAACTATACTTCTATGTGTTTTAATTCAACAATTTTTCGTTTTTTATCTCCAAATACTAACATATTTGACCCAAACAATTGAGATTGAAATATTTGAGGAAATCGTAGATACTATGTCTTTAAATCTATTATATTAATCTAGTCCACAATCCACTAATATCCAACAAACGACAAGAACAATAATATCAGCATTTACGTAGCGCACCGTGTAGATGGACGCCGAAATTTATTTTTAATAAACAATACGTAAATCATATGCACACAAAACCAGTATAAATGTAATGTAAATATTCCGATATAGCTGCAGAACAGAACAAAGCAAAATGAAAATACAAAACAGTCATAATCTCATGTCTAATATGTACTAATTGCCTCCCTCGCCACCCAGTGAAAAACCATAGATAAAAACACTAAGTGAAAAATGACTATGGAAACCTGTGAATCCGCGGTAAATTTGCGAGGTAAACGAATTTAGAATGGCGGATCCTCATTCTTTCTATATCGACATAAAATGAATTCTAAATTTGAACTTGCTTATACGGAGTGTGCGCTAGAAAGTGACTATTCAAGACCCCACCTTAATTATTAACGATAAAGTCGCACTTAAACTCGATTCTCATTGGCTACTGCTATGCAAAAATATCATAACAACTCTTAACGCAACTTCAAGTAACCTACAGCTCTTTACAAAATATAGTGACGTCAGGACAACTATTTCTCGCTTTACTATCGAAACGCGAGAAATTTCAATTATATAACATTTGGACCGTAAGTAAAGAATTTTACTTTTTAAGCTCAACTGTTATTTGACTAGTTTGACGTTGTATTGGACTACAGGTTGGTGTCTGACTACAAAACACACTTTTAGCTTTTGCATTCACATAAAACATTGGGGAAAATGTCGAATGCGGTACTCCAACTTTGAATATGTGCTTGTACTCAAAGTGTTTTGAATATTTCTGTACTTTTCTGTAAAGGAGCTATACTTCGCATCGTTATTTACAATGTATGTCATAAATATAAATTAATGTCCAATCAATAAATCCTAAAAAGTAGTTGAGCGTGAGTATTGAGAAGTTTTGATTTCGGATTGGGTGTTTTCTCTAGGTTATTTCTCCTATTAAATTCAACAAACGACAAACATTGTAAAGGTTTCATCTATTATTATCAAGTGTCGGCTGTGTGTCATCCTGTGATGACAGCACAATTTGTAATTGTTGACCTGCTATAAATACATTATATGTACTTAAGTCCATGTAGATCAGGTTTGCAAATAAAAACTAGATTCTAAATACATTGTAGTTTCAGTATAGAAAGGTTAATTTGGTTTTAAATTGTGTTTGTACAAAATGATATCTGTTCTAGTTCAAACACGAACAGTGTAGCGTGGAATATATAATCCACTGATTCATCTACGGATTTTCTCATATTTTATTTAATCATTTACTTTTTTTTCAAATGAGACGCATTAGACACGGTAATGCATTCTTGTCCGTCTTTCTTCTTTACCGCCACCCACACCGCACGAAACATAAATACAAAAACGCGAGATAAAAAACGAGGAAAATGATATAGAACACAATACAAAATTAGGCCGAAGGCATTTCTTTTCTTATATCAAAGACTGAACATCGGAATACAGTCTCTCGTGTTGTGTACCAACACTGCGGTACAACCGAGAGCAAATGGCACATCCGGGGTTCTGTTGATATTAAACCGGCTCTTGTGTTATGATGTACATTTAGGCCAATAGTAATTTAGGTAGAAGTTAGGTTAAACGTTTGTGCGGTACTAGTATCGTCAATGGTGATGGAACGTAACTCCACGTAATCTTCCCACTGAAACGATGTTACCGCGGTCCGCGGGAAATCGTCTACTGGCGCCATTCCATCACTAATAGAAACAATAGGATATCATGTGGTACACGAATAAGCCCCATTTAGATGTAGGCAAAATTTTCCAACAGGTTGGAGGGTAGGTGATCGCATATGTGGAGGGGGTGTGTGACTGCAACAGGGGGGATCCTGAAAAACTGTACTAAGTGGCGGGTCCAGCAAAATAATGTTTTGTGCTGATAACTTGAAAAACATTCATATTCCCACCCCTAAAGGCTAAACCATATAAATATGCTTTCTCTTAATGGAAAGACACATACAGTGAGTCATGTCATACCCCTTGAAATAAATGTTTTCCTCTTATAACTTGAAAGTTCTTCCTTACCCCCCAAGCCATATACACATATGTATTTATGTCTCCTAAACAAACTTCGGAGGCTTCTTGCTTTTGCTGCGTTTCTTTTTCGACCGTAAACTTGTCTGCAGCGTTTCTCGAAAACCATTCGTCGTAACTTCATGACACTTGGGGTATCTTAGATGTACAACTAGGGTTTCATTTATCATTAGGGCCCCAGGAAGGGTTCAGCGGGGTCTCAAAGGGTGGGCCCATCATGGTTTGGGAGACTTGTGTAACAGCATCCTGTTACATTTATACCTCAATTTGATCGTAGTAAGAAGATACTTTCAAGGATGTATGTGTTCTGCCCCATCCCTGAAATATATGTTTTAACTAATAATTTGAAAACCGTTCACATCCCCGCCCTTAAACCATATATATTTTTATCCTTATGCAGAGACTCATTCTGTGGTGTATTTGGGGTTTTTGGACATGCTTCTCCAACACCATATATTATTTTGCTTATAACTTGACTACTATTCATAACGCCACCCTAAACCATACACACATTATAGTCTTGTTCCTTATGGAAAGGTACATTCAGTGATATATAGGGGTCATGACCCCCCCCCCCCAAAAAAAAATAAAAAAAATTAGCATTAATCGCAAATATCGTAAAAAATCGGGGGCTCATTTCGGAACTCATAGTGTTCTACGGGTCTAGGGGGTTTGGCCTATTTCTTAATTTTACGTTAGTATACTGGGCTAACATTACATAGTTAGCCCATAGTTGGAAATATTCTAGTATAGCCTCGACGGACCTTTTCAAATTAGCACAAATCGTAAATATCACAAAAAGGGTGTTGTTACCTTATTTCGGGACTCTTTCTCATAGTGTTCTAGGGGTCTAGGGGTTATGGACCACATCTTGATTTTACGTTTATATACAAGGCTAACCTTTCATAATCAACCCATAGTGGAAAATGTTCTAACAAAGCCTGGACGAACCTTTGAAATTAGCATTAGTTGTAAATATTACTAAGGGGGATGTATCTTTCCTCACAGTGTTTTACAGGTGTAGGGGATTTTAACTAAATTCTAATTTTACGTTTATATACTGGGGTAATCCCCCATTGTTTGCCCATAGTGGGAAATATTCTAGTATAGCCTGGATGAAACTTTAAATTAGCACACATCATAGATATCACAAAGGGGGTACCGCATTTCGGGACCATTTCTTATAGTGTTGTATGGGTCTACGGGATTTGGACTATATCTTAATTTTACATTTACATACTGGGCCATTGGGTCAACCCTCCTTAGTTAGCACATAGTTGGAACAATTCTAGCATAGCCTGGGTGAACCTTTGGAATTAGCATAAATCGCAAATATCATAAACGGGGTACCATAAATTGGATCTATTTTCCATATTCGCCCAGGATATACTAGAATATTTCCCACTATGGGCTCACTATGAAAGGTTAGCCCAGTATATAAACGAAAATTAAGATATATTCCAAACACCCTAGACCCATAGAACACTATGAGAAAGAGTCCCTAAATATGTTACCGCCCCTTTTGTGATATTTACGATTTGTGCTAATTTCAAAGGTCCGCCCAGGTTATACTTGAATATTTCCCACTATGGGCTAACTATGAAAGGTAAACCCAATATATAAACTTAAAAATTAAGATTTAGATCAAATTAACTAGACCCGTAGAACACTATAGGAAAAAGTCCCGACATGAGGTACTTTTGGTCAAATTTATTGGTATTACACATACACATACAATTAGTTTCTTGTCGTCTGCATTATTAAAGTAAATAATGAACTGTCCTTTTTAGTGATTCTCCTATATGCATTCCATTCTGACGGGTCTGCAAATGGAGGAAAGACTGATGAAGTAATACATCTTCATATTAGAATCTAGTTAACTCAAGAACATATTTCGAACGCACCCAGAGGTCGAATTGCAGGCTGAGAATTGTGGGCTGGCAGTTTACTTAATCGAATTGCGGGATAGCTTCATACGGGTCTAAGAGCAGTTCCAAAGCATGTGGTCATGTAAGCAACAGAATGAATGTAAAAACCAAATTACTCAGAATAACCTTTCACAAATGTTTTTCCTCAAATATGCTATGTAAAAACTAAATATATACGAAAAAGTAAAGAGCAAAATTTAGAGTATATGTATTTGTTTTTCAAGATTTTAGAAAAATCGAGACATTGACAGAGATTGAGCGAGAGTGCAAGGACCGACAACTCTGTCCAAGAGATTGGGCAAAACGATTATTCACAGTGGTTCGTTGAGACGAACGATAAAGAATTTTTTAGACGCTTACAGCAGCGAAAACGCATAAAAACCGATAAAATGATTTGAAGAGTCACATTGAGTGGAATGTTTGTTTCTGTGTGATAAAACAGTTAAAATTACACGATTGGTTAAGCAATCGAGAAGTAACAGGTGAGCAATGTTGTCTTTAGATCTCATGATAATTTATTACTCTTTGTAGGCGTTGCCTAGGGCAACAAATCGCCCAGATGAAGGGGACATACACGAACTTTTCCCTTTGACACAGTGTGATTCTGATGACGATATGACGGCAAACGAAAATGGGAACTCGGTACTGACACCTGATGACGTCAAACTAACAGAAACGCAGTCAGTAACCAGTGAAGAAATTAAATGTGGATACGGAAAATGCAAACCAGACGGACTTCAGATTTTCAACAATCCAAAATGTCTCTTATTTTTTATCTGCTGCTTCAGTATGGTCCAAGGTATGAACATACTTGAAATTGTCTTTATTCACATTCCATTGTTAATTTGAATGAGCCAAATACTCAGTGTGACGTACTGTGTGATTGTCTATTCTTTATAGTCGTACATGGCCTGCCAATCGTTAACTCTTAAACATTTTCGACTTCTTCTTAAAACTAGTTGGCCAATTTTAAATAAACTTGGCACGAGTATCCCAATGTAAAGTCACAAGGTTTGTGAATGAAAAGGGGCTAGGACCAACAGGGGCCCCAAAAGGGACCAAAATGTATAAAATTTGGAACATCTTTGAAAAAGTTCTCCTCAATCAATGATTATATGACTTTCAAATTTGAGCCGGCCTGGCTTAGTCGGTAGCGCGCTCGACTCTGGATTGTGAGGTCGTGAGTTCGCGTCCCGCCGGCGGCAGGATGGTTTCCTGTCCTTCGGATGAGACAGTAAAAACCGAGGTCCCGTGTCACAGTAGGTGTCGGCACGTTAAAGAACCCTCACTGCTCAATGGCCGTAAGTGCCGAGCATAGGCCAAAATTTGAAGCCCTTCGCCGGCATTTGGTGACGTCTCCATATGAGCGAAATATTCTTGAGTGGGACATTAAACAATAAACAAACAAACAAACTTTCAAATTTTGTATGCACGATTAATGAAATATGATCATAAACGAGCTGATAGAGGGAGCTCCAATAACATAGCATACAAATTGCTTAATGATTAAAAGGTGACTGACATTTTGTATACAAAGATCATAAGAAAGTTGTTTTGACAAAATTTCAAGGTCATGGGACCAAAGGTCAAGGTCCCATGCACCTGATTTAAACAAAAAATATGAGATTTCGTCAATCTTAGACATTTTCGACTTCTTCCTAAGAACCAGTTAGCTAATTTTAACCAAACTTGACATTAAGTACCCCCATGTGTGTAAGACCAGAGAAAAGTTTGAGAATGAAAAGGAACTAGCACCCATAGAGCCCCAAACGATAAAAACTTAAAACATCTTTAAAAACTTCTTCCCGTGAACCAATGATCAGATGACTTTCAAATTTTGTTAGCATCATTGTAAGCCAATATCTACAAAGTTAGTGAATTGAAAAATAAACGAGCTACTAGGATGTGCTTCAAACGGCATGATTTCGGTTTTATACAAATAATATAGAATACAAATGGCTTAATAATTAAAAACTGATTGACTTTGTGTATACTAAGATATATATATATATATATATATATATATATATATATATATATATATATATATATATATATATATATATATATAAAGAATTATTTATGGATCTCGAGTGAAAAGGATTAGAACCCATATGGACCCCAAAAGAGGTAAAAAAATGTATTTATTACATTTGACATAACCAACGTTACGAATAGAAACCGCGTTACCGCGGAATTCCGCGACACAACAACAAGAGCTCTTTTTGTTTATGGTCACTTGAGTCAAAGGTGAAAATCTTCTTCTCGTGAGCCAGTGAGCAGATTTCTTTTCGATATGCAAGACTGTTGAGTTAATTTCTGCACCATTTGGTAGTGGAAATGAAATCTGATAGTAAACGAACCACTCCATATGACATACGTCACAAATTTATACCAATGACAAAGTAAATCATAACTTATTTTATTTTAATATACCAAAGTATATGAGAAAGATACCTGAGAAAATGATCTAAGAATTGTTTAGAGAATATTTGAAGTTTTAACTTTATATATAAATGTATATATTTCTTTACACACCAGGTTTTGTTGTCAACGGCATTAACAATGTCAACACCACATCAGTTGAACGTCGATTTGAGTTGCCTAGTTCCCGTGTAGGGATGATCTCTAGTGCCTATGATGTATCAGCCGCTATACTTGGCATCCTTATCAGCTATTTCCGGTCCGGTAAAAACAAAGCGCGGTGGCTAGGGATTGCAGCCATTGTCATGTCAATGGGATCATTTTTTATGGCTTTGCCACATTTCACCACCGGCTTATATGAGTGGGGCCAGAATTTAGAGGAATCATGTCGACGTAAGTATACTTTTTAAGATCCTTTGTGTTTTATGACGTTCTGAATGTTTGTAGTTGTGCGCGCTTTTTTTAACATATTTTTGTCCTGTTATAAAACATCTCAGATATCAAAGTATAAATCTTTAGAATGTCCAGGATATAGATACAAATCTGGTAAAAATGGACAAAGACGGACCTCTGGAAACATAAGAGGTGGGATCAGGTGCCACGAAGGAGTAACTTAGGAATTGTCGTTGTTGGCGATGTTTTTAAAGTAATATGAAATGACCAAATCTTAATTTTCAGTTGTATGTTAAATTCTTGCTTGTCAATGTCTGTGTAAAAATCTAAATTACGACCGTAAAAAGATTTACGGAGAAGCCTACACGTCGGAGAAAACGATTAAATATGATGTTTGAATAATCCTTGCAAATGATATAATCGGCATATATGTAAGTGAACTCTGGGTCAAACATTCGGAAAACCTTTACCGCGCATGTACAGCCACTGGATATCTCGGGGCCATTACAATATCATTCTTGGAAAAATCATATATATCACTAAAAGTATTTCCAATAAAAATGCAGTGTTGTATTTTAAAAGTAAATGTGCAGCCAAAGACATACAACACAAAATAAAGGCCGATTTTGTCAATTATCGAGTGTGTTATGGGCCGAATGTGTGCCACAGAGTGCCAGAGATTTTCCAGAACCCACATGCTCAAAATATTTGTTGACATTATAGCAATGTCGGGAATACGTGGTCAGAATCTTAACTTGATTAATTGGCACGGAAACGACACAGACAAATATCGAGGGTCAAGCTTAATAGAAACAAAATGTTATTGGATTCAAGTAAGACCATTGGATTGCATTATGTGGAAAATTAATGTGAATATTCAGTCAGAGACATAGCCAGGACGCTGCCTGTCAGGTTTGTTTACACCTACAGCTCATCTGTTTTTACAACGTAGAGTTGTGTAGAATTAATATATACCTAGTTTTTATCAACTCAAAAAATAAGAACAATTATCATACCTTAACTATAATTATGTGGAGTGTTTAAATATTCTTTCGATACTGAGAAATTTAACAAATTATCATACATGGATAGATGCACACGTCTCGCCACGTGCTTCCATGACAATCGGTATTATTCGTAAAGCTTTTCCGAAAGTTAATTAGTAATACCCAGAATGATGGCTGATTCATAAGAACGGATACAACGGGCTACGTTTGACGAGATTAATGTAATTATACCCATCCATTTGTTCTTTTAACCATCAGGTGATCTGTTTGGAATGTATATGAGATAAAATATTGTATAAAAGCTGCATGTAAAATTTTGCACCCACGAGGTTTCATAGTGCTTTGACATATTTTTGTCGTAACTTAGGGATTGTCATTGTGGGCGCTGTTTTTAATACATTTTTGTCAGAACTTAGGGATTATCGTTGAGGGCGCTGCTTTTAACACATATTTTAACTTAATTATTTAACGATAATGTTTTAAGTTTTGTTGTGGTGTATACCAGACAACATTGCTCTATAAATAGAGCAACATATGATGGAATGTTGTTTGTTCTGATTTTGGATGAAAAAAAAAACACAATAAATTAACATCAAAGCAGAAAACATGTTCGGGCATTGTGATTTTCCTATTCCTTTTAATATTGTAAAACATCTCTTTTTATATTTACAAAAATTGTACGACAATTTCAAAAGGCATTCTTTAAACAAAGGTGAACGATGTTGATAAAGGTTTAAGTTACAAAAATGATAATCAAGGCTTAGTTTTAATCATGCGATGACTTTCATAGACTTTACAGATGCTTTAATTGACTTCTTCGGTCGAGTGATTAGAACATCAAGCTTTGAACCTCTGGTCTCTCACCTCTGGTTAGTGACTTAGAGCGGTTTCGAATCCCACTGGAACCTAAGATGATTTTGTGAGAAATTTTGTCAATTTAATTAGGGAAGGCCAGTGATTTCCTCCCGGGTACATTGTAACCTGGTCCACTCCGCCGCCAACATATAACTTAATGATAAGTTGCTTAATTGCTGGATGTGGCGTAAATTAGCATTTAAAACAAAAAATAATGTTATTACATCTGCAAATCACAACCGTTGTTTGAAAAACAGAAAATTAGTGGGTAGTATTGTATGCATCTTATATCATTCGTTCTGCGGTTCCTAATCCAGAGAGTGTGTGTTGTGTTGCACGGGCACGCCTGTGTGTGATATTATGTTTTCTTTATTTTATTTTATTTTTTTATTTAACATTTTCCCATCTTGTTTTTTCAATTTAGAACATGCAAGCGGTGATGACATGTGCTCAGGACAAAGTAGTAGTGCCTTACAAAACTACCTTTATGTATTTTTATTTGGACAAATTTTACATGGTATTGGAGGAACGTCTATTTACATAGTGGGCGTGGCTTTAATTGATGACAGTGTTCCAGCCAGTTCCTCTCCTTTATATATCGGCAAGTAAATCGCTTTTTGAAATTACCTATTCTCAGTTACTGAGAGAGAGAGAGAGAGAGAGAGAGAGAGAGAGAGAGAGAGAGAGAGAGAGAGAGAGAGAGAGAGAGAGAGAGAGAGAGAGAGAGAGAGATTTCATTTCAAAAATTGGCAGTATATATATTGGTAGTTATAAAACATTTATATTAGAATACTATACAACACAGGTTTAGTAACATAGCTTGTCTACTTAAGTCATGCATACAGTTTTTATATAAACATGACTTTTAGACCTTTCTTCTAGCCAATAAGATATTAACCATGTGAAGGGTTCCCTTTTTTGTCGAGTTTGCGCAAAACTTCACAGACAAGGACTGAAATAAAACCAAACTTATTTCCTGATTCGATTAATAATTACACAACTGTTCCGGATCTGACACATCATTAAAAAAGTACAATAAAACCAGTAGTAATACCAGTACTGGATATGTTAAAACAGTAATGAACCAACTTTTATATTACACACATACCTCCTTATAGTGTCGTCTAAACATAATGTAGTATCTTTAAAACACAAGGTGTTAATAATATGACATATTATCAAATGCACAAATCACTTCATTTCCAATTCAACTAATTACACTAGTTACCTTAAAGTTGATACAAAAATGAATAATGATGACCGATGGATTTTAACTTGAATTCTTGCACAGAAAATATCTACTGGTGATAGATAAGCACACACTGGTAAGTAATTGAACATGCCTTTAATGATTAAAACATCTGATATGATTTTTAAGTTTTTCTTGTTAATTGAGGAACAGTGATACCAAACATGGCCTTACAGTTCCGCGATATTTGACATATGAGATCTTTAGACTTTTAACCAAGTGTTCCCAAAAAATTTCGACTCTGACTAATTCAAATACCCTCTTGTTTATTCAACAAATGAGTATGTATACAAAAACTAATTTTCTGGATAATGTAAAAAAAAAAATGTAAGTAAAAATCACAATTGTCAGAATCGCTTAGACGGATGTTGTATGTGTGTTCAATAAAAGCGTTGTTTGTGAAACAAAAGCTAATGCAGAATATTAAATTCCAATTTTAAAAGTATAGAAAATATCTGAATTACAGAATCTTTTTTTAAAAAAAAAATGAAATGATTATATTAGCAATCTTCAGTTTGATTCCATACTTTTGATACCAAATATGACCATATGACCATAACAGGTTTTTTTTATTCCGAAAGTCAATGTGTACACATTACAATGATAAAGAACGAACTTGATTCAAATTGAACGTTTTTGAAATGCTTTGAAAAAGTAAAATACTTCAAGTTTGTTAATGATTTTTTAAGTTTTAAGTTTTTAAATGAATAATTATGAAAATAAAATGAAAAGTCAAGTCTAATGACTTATGTGTAACGTTTATGTAAGAAACCAATTAAACGTATTTCATAACTTGTAACTTATAAAGTTATTGGTATAGCTGTTTACATTGTTTGTTATTTACTTTTCCTGAATGCCTTCCGAATATATATCAAATTTGTCAGTGTTTTTTTGTCCTTGAAATTGTCCCTAATTCACATCTGAAAAATGACCTGACCTGGAACAACGTTACATAATCAGAGTTTAATGCCAAATCATTGATATTTGTATCACTGATGCAGGTGGCACCTCATTCAGTCGGTACTTCTTGTCATGAAATTTACGTCGAATTTATGGGCTCGATGTACATGTACCTATACTTTTGCAATGTTATGATTTTGACAATTTACTTTACAGGCAACTCATTGGATCTCGTGGTTGATTCAAATATGACCTTTTGATAGTTATAGAAATATTCGATTTTTTACAAAGAAACTCATAATTGTATGTTGGTTATATGCCAACATATTTTGTCATTTAATTAAGATTTTTAATATCATCGTGCTCTTAATCACACTATCAGAATCAAATTCAGTTTCGTTAAAAATCATGCTTTTGGAGATTACTTTATGGGGTGAACAGAACAACGTCTATTTAAAGTTATATAAATTACCCATCTGTGATTTGACATGTTTTAAAAACGTGGTATATATATATATATATATATATATATATATATATATATATATATATATATATATATATATATATATAAACCATATATATAGCTCTTGTTACCCATTTGTGTCTATAAAGAGGTTGCATCTTATATCACCTGATCAAAAACGCAAGTGACTTATTGCGATCAATTATCGTCTGTCCTAAGTTACTTATTGTGGTCAATAATCGTCCGTTACATTGTGATCAATAATCGTCTGTCTTGAGTTACGTATTGTGGTCAATAATCGTCCGTCACATTGTGATCAATAATCGTCTGTCTTGAGTTACGTATTGTGGTCAATAATCGTCCGTCACATTGTGATCAATAATCGTCTGTCTTGAGTTACGTATTTTGGTCAATAATCCTCTGTCACATATTGATCAATAATCGATTGTCCTAAGTTACTTATTGTGGTCAATAATCGTCTGTCCTAAGTGACATTGTGGTCAATAATCGTCTGTCCTAAGTTACTTATTGCGATCAATAATCGTCCGTCACATTGTGATCAATGATCGTCTGTCCTGAGTTACTCATTGTGGTCAATAATCGTCCGTCACATTGTGATCAATAATCTTCTGTCCTAAGTTACTTATTGTGGTCAATAATCGTATGTCCTAAGTGACATTGTGGTCAATAATCGTCCGTCACATTGTGATCAATAATCGTCTGTCCTAAGTTACTTATTGTGGTCAATAACTGTACGTTACATTGTGATCAATTACTTATTGTGGTCAATAATCGTCTGTTCTTAGTGATATTGTGGTCAATAATCGTCTGTCCTTAGTTACTTATTGTGGTCAATAATCGTCCGTCACATTGTGATCAATAATCGTCTGTCTTGTGTTAGTTATTGTGGTCAATAATCGTCTGTCCTAAGTGACTTATTGCGATCAATAATCGTCTGTCCTAAGTGACTTATTGTGGTCACTAATGGTCTGTCCTAAGTTACTTATTGTGGTCAATAATCGTCTGTCCTAAGTTACTTATTTTGGTCAATAATCGTCTGTCCTAAGTGACATTGTGGTCAATAATCGTCTGTCCTTAGTTACTTATTGTGGTGAATAATCGTCCGTTACATTGTGATCAATAATCGTCTGTCCTAAGTGACTTATTGCGATCAATAATCGTCTGTTCTAAGTGACTTATTGTGGTCAATAATCGTTCGTCACATTGTAATCAATAATCGTCTGTCCTAAGTGACTTATTGCGATCAATAATCGTCTGTTCTAAGTGACTTATTGTGGTCAATAATCGTTCGTCACATTGTAATCAATAATCGTCTGTCCTAAGTGACTTATTGCGATCAAGAATAAAAAAAATACAGATTACAAAGTATTATTCGTCAGGAGGTTCAAGAGACAATATACAGATCAGGTGGACACTGGAGAAACACAGACCTTTGAAGGGTGTAGGTGCCACGTAGCAGTTGCTCGGTAACACCTGCCGTCAGTCCATATTATTTAAATGAAATAGTCGAGAAATGAATCCTCGCCGCCATAATCAGTATATACGACTTAAGAATCACTATCGTACAGATAACATAACATTTCATTCACTAAAACATTGAAATTGCAAACAACGGCATTATACCGACTGTAAAATTCTTTAATTATTTAACTGTAAACCTGATTTTCGATATTCATGTGACAGATTATCACTGAGTAGTTTACTTCTGTAATTGATGTATCCATGTGACAGCTTATCACTGAGTAGTTTACTTCTGTATTACTATATGATGTATCCATGTGACAACTTATCACTGAGTAGTTTACTTCTGTATATGATGTATCCATGTGTTGAACACGCCATTGTATATAAGATCATCCTTATATATATATAAACACCATGTTCAGACGCAAAACTCCGATATTTCACTGAAAAGTGGAAAGTTGAAGAAAGAAAGTGGAAATCATCATGTTAACTGTATAGTATGGTTGTTCATTTCCTATCGTCTGTCGTAAGTACATCAAAATGTCGCTGAAATCTGTCTTTAATTTATAGTTCGTTTGGACATATCTCATTCTTAAACGTATGGAAATTGGTATCTTTATGTCATATTAACAGCACAGGTAGTATTTTCTTCTTTTGATTCAGAAAATTCTAAATGAAATCTACCTCGAATAGATACAAGACAATAAGGGGGTACGATGTGCTCCATTGGAATGCCGACGGTTTGCCGAAAAACCTGGTCTCTAAACATAATATATACATGTATATTGGAAAATAAAGTTGTTACTTCATGGAATTGTTAATCCTTTTGCTCTAACCAACTGTTGGTATTTGTTTAAATCGGAAGACTTCTCCGAAAATCTATTTTAATCTTGAAGAGGTAAAATTAAAAAAAAGAACTTCTGCTCTAGTGTTTTTGATTAATTTTGTGTCACCAATTTGCTGTTCCATGAACATAATTTCAAGAAGTGAAAAAATAGATTCTGTCCGTGCAGTGTATAATGGCAGTCGGCTCAGTCGGAATTTATTTTTTTTCAATCAGACAACAATGTATCAATACACGGAAATGACAATACAATGAACAATATATCGGATGCGATATATTGTTTCTTGGGCACATCCATTGTGACATGCCTAACGATAAGGTTGTAGCTATCGTGTATTTAATATATTGAATGTTAACCTTTTCATGCATTTTATACAGTGAAACTTAACATGGGCATGTAAAATATTTTACCTACGACAGCTCATATCGCTTTAACATTTTTCCCATGTATTTAAAGTGATAATCGTATTTTCACAAGTGAAAACTGATTGGTATTGATGTAAAAAAGAGAGAATAATGTTCTCTTATAAAAACAAATATCGTTACCGCGTAAAATTGTAACTGTATTAGGTTATTCCGTAATATCTCATCTGTTATGCACTGACCCAAATTCCGAAGACGCATATGATAGTAAACAACAACCTTGAAATTTATCACTAGTGCTGAGGTTCAGAGGTGCTGTAGTATGATAAAATCCATATAATCTTGTAGGTCGGAATCTTGTGAACTCTTGACCTGGACGAGTTTAAATTTTAGGTAATAAAGCATAGCAACAACGTTAGAAATACACTGATTAGAGTAAAATTTCCTACTTGTCACCATACATTAGAGAGTATCCATTGAGGAATAAAACATTTATTTTTCGTACATCTTGTCATAACCGAAAAGTGAGTAGAATAATCCGTATGATAAAAGGTTACTCCGCCCCGCCATCTTATGTGAATCGGACGATAAAACCGACGAAAATACCATTCCAGCGTGCAATATAATCACCCATATTCATCGTGCTTTTTGTGTCAAGTAGATACGACATCGGATCTAATACTTTTTTTGTGCAGAATCTGTAAGCGATCGCTTTCTTTCACTTTGGAATTTATTTATTTCCGGCATCTTTGTTTTGGTTACAGGGTTGAACATGCAATAAAAGCTTTTGGACTGAGATCAAACTGAAAGTAACTGAGGTGACCTCATGTCATAACGAATTATTGTTATCCAGGACAATAATTCTATGAA
This sequence comes from Atrina japonica, assembly GCA_030159075.1. Lineage (NCBI taxonomy): Eukaryota > Metazoa > Mollusca > Bivalvia > Pterioida > Pinnidae > Atrina > Atrina japonica. The sequence goes on along the minus strand of BROG01000325.1, from coordinate 420,558 downwards.
GCCTTATTTCACATTTTTAAACCTCAAAATACAGTGAAACGTTGATATTTAGGAGCAAAATATTTTGAATATTTTTTATTTATTTCCGATTTTATCGCATTTTAAAACCAACCAAAATGTTGTTACACAGAGACACCATCCCTTTAAAATGTTGAATCCTAACCTGTTTATCGCGTATTTAATACATTGCACCTGAAGCTGTTTACAGTGTATTTGATACATTGATCCCGAATCTAAATATTATGTATTGAATATGTTGAACCCGAACGTGTTTTTCATGTATGTAATATCTTGTTTCAGGTATTCTCTATGCATTTTCAACACTGGGTCCCGCTATCGGTTATGTTGTCGGAGGGCAGATGTTAGATCTATATGTTGACTATCACTCAGTGGACAGGTAATATTTATAAACATCATATGCTCATTTTACTACGTGGTTTAGTCATACTGGTCACCATCCGATTCAAAATGGCTGATCGACTTATAACTGCAAATCTCATTTTATCAATTTTCTTGAATATAGTGAGTCCTACAAATTTTAATTTTGTTATCGGACCATGAACAACATTTTCAATACATTAAAAGAGATTTGCCCCTGCAAGACAGACCAATTGGTGATATATTTTAATTTTGCAAAATTATCCATTCGTTCATTCATTTATACGTTTCAGTACAAATATAATTTTTACATTTTAGTGTCGAATTAACACCAGAAGACCCGCGATGGGTTGGTGCATGGTGGGTAGGATTTGTTGCTGCTTCGGCATTATCATTAATGGTTGCATTTCCATTGTTAGCTTATGGAACCGAATTACCAAGTGAGTACATGGAATATATCTTTTTCAAAGCATTTAAAGGGGCATTAGCTGTGTTTACAAAAACAAGTATTTCGATATTTAGGGCAAGGCCTTATTGCTATGACAGGCTTAAAACTCCTACGGTCTTTCTGTGTACCTAATTAAGCATGCTCGGGCTATATCGTACAAAAATGAAAATGCCATAGAAATGGCCTAACAACTTTAACTTGCGCTGTAGAAAATAGTTACCTGAGACTCAACCGTTAAAACACTTCTTTGTGTCTAGTTTGAATCCTGCTTCATTTTCATACTGCCACATTGTTATTCATGAACTTGGTTGCCTTTTATTTTATATGAAAACACATTGACGAAGTCAGTGGAAAATATCTATCGTCATGTGACATAGGACAAACTGTCAAAAAAGGCGAATTCTCTCACTCCAGCTTCGCCGATTTTGACATTGATACGCATTCTAATTCGCGTTTTTCTTAGAAACTGGAATTGATCATCGTTTCCTTTTTATTCTCTTTAGTTAAACACATAACTGATAAATCAATTGAAGTTTTCAAGCTTACTCGCGGAAGTGATCAATGACAATCTCATAATGTTGCTGTTGTATTTTTAATTATCGTCCCAACCTACTACGTCCTACCTTATATGCCGACACCTACTGTGACACGGGACCTCGGTTTTTAATGTATCATTCAAACGACAGGAAAGCCACAATCTCACGGTGTCTGACGACGAGGAGAATGCATTCGTGGTGTGTTATAAATTCTGTTTGTTTGCGCGAGAGTAAAAGATGCACACACACACACATACACACACACACACACACACATACACACACACACACACACACACACACGCACCACGAATCGCTGCATGTTAAATGGTGATCCAGATCGAAATAAAAAAAGTGTTAGTGTGAAACTAAACTACCAACGATATAACGAAATGTGAATGAAATCAGTAAAAGTGAATAGAATAAACATAACTGTGAAATTAGCAATAAACTATAAAGAAAGAACTTAACATTTCTTCCTGAAAATTTTACTCTTTTTCTGTCCGTGTTATTAGCCATTTTAGTGATATATATATATATATATATATATATATATATATATATATTGTTTCATGACTTGTATCTAAATGCTTAGATCCGGCATCTTTGGATAGATAGATAGATAGATAGATAGATTAATTGATTGATTGATTGATTGATTAAGTAGGTAGGTAGGTAGATTTTAAGGGAGAAAGCTGGACTCTAGCAGCAGACATATATAATTAATACAGAATAGTTTGTGATCAACAGTATCATGTGACTATGTTACGTATTTACTTGTGACTCTGATTTTAACATTGATTTGCATCTGGATACATATTTTTATATAAATTCACATATGCAGATTTGACAAAGTACTCGTCTTTCAGGACTTAAATTCCTTTGATGAATGCTTTTACTACATGTTTTTGATGTACACTAACAAATAACAGCTATACGCAGGCATACAAATATTATATTCCTGTATATTGTGTGAAAATAAGGTCAGGCCTAGTGTGGTATGCATATGCAAATAGTAAGGTTTAATCAATCAATTGCCAAACTAGATTTCCCAATGAATTTTCACAAAATATATAGGAATTGAAGATTTTTTATGCCCGTGTATAGCTCTTATTTGTTATTGTACATCAAGTACTAGTAGTAAAAGTAGAAAAAATAATGTTATTGGGGTAAACACAGCTAATGTCCCTTTAGTGTTTCTTAGCTTCATTGTACATGTATCTAATTCTCATTGGAGTCATTATGTCATTTCTCTTATTTGCGGAAAAAGATACTTTAAAATATATTTGTTTCTTAATTGTGAAGTGTCAGTGTTACAGATGGGTAAACACTTAAACAGTTATTATTGAATACAATGCATTCAGCAATGAATCTACTATGTAAAGTGCTTGAAAAATTACCAAAAATACATACTTATGATAAAGTTGTACAATGGAAACATATGCCTGAAAGAGTCCTCCCGAAAAATGGGTCATGTGTATATAATACTAAAATGTTAACTTCTTTTCACGTCACTGGAAAATAGTTGTAGGACACTTGGGTTACACGTGACCAATGCATCATGCATATGTGCGCTGTGCATATACTTTCAAAGCAATATGAACACATACCCACACTATACCATTTCAATGAAATCAATAGTACTTTTCATATAAAATAGCGCAGTGTTAAATTGCTGTATAAATAATGTTTGAAATTGTTACAGCTGCCCGTTCAGTAAGAGAGAATCGGGTATCACAAACACACACCAACACGACAGAACCAGTGGAAAAAGTAGACGTCGGGAACTCTTTTCGGGATATACCACGTTCGCTGGGGTTACTTTTGAAAAATCCAGCATTCGTGTTCATAACATTAGCAGGAACTGGTGAAGGATTCTCCACTGCTGGATTTGCAACTTTTCTACCCAAAATAATTCAAAATCAGTTCGGAACAACTGCTGCTTGGGCGTCTATACTGAGTGGTGAGTGTTATCTTTCCTATCAGTGATAATGGTAAAAATAAAGGAAACAACTTTGTCCTATGTCCCTGTGTCTGACATTGCCTTCATTACTTACTGTGCCTTGTACATAAGCTCAGTGGATTATTATTGATACTGACATTGCCTTCAGTACTTACTCTACCTTGTACATAAGCTCAGCGGATTATTATTGATACTGACATTGCCTTCAGTACTTACTCTACCTTGTACTTAAGCTCAGTGGATTCTTGTTGTGTCTGACATTACCTTCAGTACTTACTCTACCCTGTACATAAGCTCAGTGGATTATTATTGATACTGACATTGCCTTGGGTACTAACTGTACCTTGTACATAAGCTGAGTGGATTATTGTTGTGTCTGCCATTGCCTTCAGTACTTACTGTACCTTGTACATAAGCTCAGTGGATTCTTGTTGTGTCTGACATTGCCTTCAGTTCTTACTCTACCCTGTACATAAGCGTATTATTATTGATACTGACATTGCCTTCAGTACTTTCTCTACCTTGTACATAAGCTCAGTGGATTCGTATTGATACTGACATTGCCTTCAGTACTTTCTCTACCTTGTACATAAGCTCAGTGGATTCGTATTGATACTGACATTGCCTTCAGTACTTTCTCTACCCTGTACATAAGCTCAGTGGATTCGTATTGATACTGACATTGCCTTCAGTACTTACTCTACCTTGTACATAAGCTCAGTGGATTCGTATTGATACTGACATTGCCTTGGGTACTTACTGTACCTTGTACCTAAGCTCAGTGGATTATTGTTGTGTCTGACATTGCCTTCAGTACTTACTCTACCCTGTACATAAGCGTATTATTATTGATACTGACATTGCCTTCAGTACTTTCTCTACCTTGTACATAAGCTCAGTGGATTCGTATTGATACTGACATTGCCTTCAGTACTTTCTCTACCTTGTACATAAGCTCAATGGATTTGTATTGATACTGACATTGCCTTGAGTACTTACTCTACCTTGTGCATAAGCTCAGTAGAATTTTTGTTGTGTCTGACATTGCCTTCTGAATTTGTATGGAAATTTGAAATTGTATGACGTAATGAATATGAGACGTAGTTCTCTGGTATGGAAACAGCTTTTATCTTCCTCCTGAAACAATTCATTTACTGTTATATTGTTTATAGTGGTATTGCAGACTGATAATCATGTGATTTTTATTTTTCACAAACCCAGTACCTATAGTATAAGAGGAGAACGATTTTACCAAAGTGAATCAAGACGAAGCAATCCATCAATTCTGTCCAACTATTAGACTTTATGAAATACATATATTTTTGTTTCGCATACTTACCAAACACAGTTGTTATTAATTTCTCTTTTAATTGTTATTTTACGTTTGTCCAAGACCTTTAAAACTGGACACGCGTATCCAGCTTTAGATGCAGTTACATATTTTGGCTATGCTTTGGACCGTAGTAAGATTGTTAAACTTGTCAAAATCTGTACCGCATGTATCCCTATTCTGAAGGGAACACTCAAATTTAATAAAAGACAAAGGCAAAACAATTATTGGATTGTTTGGAACCACTAGTTTTACTAGTTCTTTGCCATTAATTTCAATACAAATTTCATTAGGAAGGAGTAGAATTAAAATATATTCGGATTAATGTCAAAAACTAAGTAAGTAAAATGCAAATAAATCAAATTGCACCGGGATGTTCACACGTTTTACTTTACAAGGTTTTTACAAAATACTGAGATTTTTTTATGTTTGTTTATTGTTGTTTAACGTCCCATTCAAGAATCTTTCAATCATATTGAGACGTCACCAAATGCCAGTGAAGGGCTTCAAATTTCGGCATATGCTCGGTACTTACGGTCGTTGAGCAGTGAGGGTTCTTTAACGTGCCGACACCTACTGTGACACGGAATCTCGGTTTTTTACTGGCTCATCCGAAGAACAGGAAACAAACCTGCCGCCAGCTGGACTTGATCTCATAATCAAAATACAAAATATCTGTGAAATTGTCATGTTCTCACTTATTGGTAAAACCCCTGGTAAATAAAAAAGTAAAAACTTGATAAAATAAGGAAACTGCAAATATGCTTTACACTCCGGTATTACTTTGTTGGTTATTAAATTATCTCATGCCCAGAATTCATGTCAGTGACTGATCCTTGAGTTTTGAAATGGGTTTCAAGGTATTGTAACAACATTTCGGTGTTTATTTATATGATTTTGTTCCGCAGTCAAATTCGTACCCAATGAGAGACAAACCCTACCCTATGAATCTTCTTTACTAATTGTCTGATCAAATTTTGCCTTGTAAATGCACGAGTACAATTCTGTTCTAGACAACTCGTACTCATATACATGTATTTGAATTCTACTCCAAAGTGTACGGTTTGTCACTCAGTAAATCTGGGCCATATTTAAGACAACTGTTTATGAGTTAAGTGGCCAACCAAACTTCCTTGAGCACACTGTTTAAATGAAAAAGCTATATATGGAATCTGATGTGCTAGATTTGATTTAAGTATATGTGCTATGAAAGGCACAAATGATTAACGCTGTTAGAACATCTCTCGTATCTGCTTTGTCACACATCTACAACCTATGCTTTAACGTCATACTATTATTAACTCTATTTTGTAGGTCTAATTGCAGTCCCTGGGGCAGCGGGTGGCCAGTTTGTTGGTGGCCTAATATGTAAGAAATTGAAGCTTAGAGTACAAGGAATGATACGTTTAAATATCATAGTTTGTGCCGCAGCCATGTTTCTGGATACTGTAGTTTGGGCCAGATGTGACTTGGATGATATAATTGGTGTCAACACATTTTATGGAGAAAGGTGAATATTCACATTCTAATAATATTATTTTTATTAAAACCAGTGCTACAAGAGGAATACTTAGATAAAGTGTGTAGTCAACGTTTAATGTGAAATGTGAATTGTCAAAATTTGGTTCTTTCTCTGTAAGGTTAGGCTGTTGCACTAATATCAAAAGTGTTCTACTCCATTAAATGAACTGATCGAAGCCGTTCATTTATATCGTCAGTAATATCAAATTTGTGACGGTCTCCACGGATATCGTATGCAAAAACTCGCCCTTTGAAATACATGGCTTTTTAAAACTTTTTGTGATAAAATTTTAACAATATTCTATTCGTTTTTTTCTGAATTCTACTTGTTCGTTTTTTGGGGTTATTGTGTAATAACAACCTATTTTGGGTTTACTTTCATCGAGGGCAATCCTGTTAGCAGTGAAGAGGTCATGGAGGTTGCATTCACAAAATATAAACCAACTCAAAAATTCAACTTTTACAGAAAAGTCAAATATTTTGGTGTAAATGAAATTAAATATAGTTTGAATAATCATTAAATGAAATACCACATAATTCTACTTACTACCTTTTGAAATTATACAATACGTCATCGATCTATTTATAAATATGGAATTCCACTTTATAAGATTCCTGTATTACTCCACCATTCATCATACTGGTATTGACAGCTAGTGAGCTTCAAGCATACAGCGATGTAAATAGAAATAATTACATATCGCTGATACCAACATGAAGCTAAATCAATTTCTATTGAACTCTCAAGAATATGTATGTTTTCTAGTCCATTAAAAATGAAAATAAAAGTTTAATAGAGGGGATGGCATCGAGTAAGAGGTTCTCGTTATGCAAATATGGCATGAAAGTTGCTGTCGATTTTGAAAACTATCAAATTAACGTGTTTGTCAACTAATCGCTATACATAACCTGCCTTAGTGAGATTCTCGTGCATATCACCTTTATTTATACACCCTATATGGCAACCACATGCCTAACATAACCAGTGTCAGCTCAATTTCAGCGGATGGTGACTTGTATACTATATGAATTGATATCGCAAAGGGAGGTAACTCGAACATTGAATATTACGATTTCCAGTTCTCGTTTCCACGCGGAAGTTAGGGGAAATCTCCATGTCTATTGTCGGATGTTAACACAACAGTTATCACAACTTTTGAAATTAATCATAAACTTTTTGTGCAGTCGGTCTGTTCATAATGGATTTCAAACAGAAACGATATCTTCAACAGAAAACAAAGTTTTATCCATTGCCGAAAGCGTTGATGTCTGTAAGTAAAATTGGTGATAGATCGTTTTGCTATATCGCGACTTTAGGCCCGAATTATGTTGATAAAAAATTATTTATTTAACAAAAACATGGGGTAAACTGTCTGTTTCACCCCGTACAGTTATTTATATTAATTAATACAAGATAGAGAACGTTGTTTGGTTGTTTATTTTGTCAAGGTAGAGTATATGTTTATGTACCACGGTAATAGCCCTAAATATGATTGTTTACATTCGATATAACAAGCCCGAAAATGTGCTTTAAATCACAGCTATTTTTCGGTATGAAAAATTTATTTTACCTGTTCTTAGTGTCAAGTGTGTTTAAATTTAAGTTGGCACCATAAATGTTCACGTTTTATTTTGAAATAAGTGTTAATGCACGACAATATTTAAAGTTGGTGCGGAAGATACAACTTATAAAATTTAGAATGTTAATTTTGAATTGAAATTTTTTTTTTGTTTTAAGGTCTACATTAATTTGATTTATTTTCATTTCATATATTTTAGATAGAAGTAGTTTGAATCCCATGGCTATTTTGCTAAAATAACAACCCATTTCAGTACTTTCAGTTCTTTGATTTTTTCAATTCATCCGTATATATTTTACCAATTTTGATTGCTATACAAAATTTCTTCATATTTTTTTTCACAGACAAACTCTCCCTAACATGGATGCCATTTGTAATGCAAATTGTTCATGTACTACAGAATATTACGAACCAGTGTGTCACCAGGAACTAAATATACAATATTTTTCACCATGCCATGCAGGCTGTTCTTCCAAGTTTCCAGACAATCAGGTAATATAGCAAAAGCTAATAAAAAAAATCTCAGATACCAAAGTATAGATCTTTAGGATGTCGAGGATACAGGTACAAATATGGTAAAAACTGGACAAGCACGGACCTCCGAAAGTGGAGAGATGGGATGCCATGGAAGAGTAAGCATCCGCTGCCGACTGGTCAACATTTTTGTGAGGCAAACATCTGGAATTTTGGACTTTTTCATTTTATGAGAGTTTAGGGAATAAAAAGAAAAGGTATAGCAATATACAAACCTAAACGTTGGTAAGACTAAAAGTGTAACCACAAAGAAGTACATTAGTTAGAGAGATTATGCATTCACTATTCTATCCAGACACTCACAATCCATGGGGTTTTCGTATTACAAGACAATATGTGATTTTATTTCATTGATATGTTCTACACATTTTAAAACTCACATACACAATGTAGTTGTATCATTAATCAACAATACCTGATCCAGACTTTGTGATATTTATGAGCCGGCCTGGCTCAGTCGGTAGCACATTCGACTCTTGATCGTGAGGTCGTTAGTTCGAGTCCATCTGGTGGCAGTTTGGTTTTCTGTCCTTCGGATGAGACAGTTAAAATCGAGGTCCCGTGTCGCAGTAGGTGTCGGCACGTTAAAGAACCCTTACTGCTCAATGGCTGTAAGTGCCGAGCATAGGCCAAAATTTGAAGCCCCTCACTGGCATTTGGTGACGTCTCCATATGAGTGAAAGATTCTTGAGTTGGACGTTAAATAGCAATAAACAAACAAACAGAAATGTGATATTTACATAATTGTAAGGATCATAAATAGACACAAAACACAAAAGAGAAAGTAAAGTTTTGTATTTTACTCTTACCATATACACTGTGTCTATCATGATTATGTAAGGGATTTGTTGTCATGGTGTCAAAACTTTTTCAAAGATAGTATATTTCGTACATTTTATATTATTTCAAATCATTTTAATAATATATATTTTCAAAACTCTACTAGTAATTTGTAATTATGTTCATATTTTGTATTTTTTAGGGTTATGGAAATTGTACATGTATCCGTAGTTACAGATATGGAGTTAACGTTACTGAAAACGTAGTAAGCGGCAAATGTAGAAAAGAGTGCAATTTGCTTTACTTATTTTTACCAATTCTTCTTTTGGCTATTTTCTTTCGGTTTGTGCAGTCTCCTCCGTCACTGTCTGTTACTCTTAGGTAAGATATTAATACATATTATATACTGTAGAATCAGAAAAGTTTGTTGCTGTATCATGTGTTTTTATTTTGTCTATTTCGTTGTTTTTCATTTATTTAATTTGATTTGCCCAACAAATACCTCAAAATAAATAAGGTAACAAATCATTTAAGTCCTGTACTTTGAAATCAATTGAGAGGGACAATAAATTAACGGTTCATGATAAATAAAATTGTTTTCTGTCCAGACAGAGGATTTACAGGGTCAAAGCCCTGTCCATCCATTATGTGCTGCATTGCAGTTTCACTTGTGCTGTTGGGAATCATTTTCAAATCATTATACTCAAGCTTATGACTAATCTAAAGCGATAAATTACATTAATTCTCAAAGGTTTTAGTTTGTCCCCACACATGGACCACAATATAGTCTGATGTCCATGAGGTCACATTCTAAGTGGGAACAATCTGTTATGGATAATTATGTAGAAGTGAAAGGTGTTTTTGCTACAGTCTGTAAACGTACGTTTTGCAATATATTACTATGTCCAATTCACCTGCATGGAGACGTCACTACCTAAAGGTGCAATGCAGCCACACAATGTAAATACTGTTACGGTTCGTCAACATATATCTGATGGCAGTTTCACGGCATCATGGTTCAATGCATCATCTGTAATTACCCATGATTTTTACGCTTCTTAAAGGCAGTTTCTATATTTTATAAGATACCTTGGGTATAATGTTGTAAAACAGTGAAAAACTATTCTCTTCGGATTAGTTCCGTCGTTTGTCCGTCTATACACATTTCAGATAAATTTACTTCTACTCTGAAACCACTGAACATATTTTGACGTTTTGACGCAGGAAGTACTCAAGGTTCTCTACCGCATTTATATTTTATTAAGTTTGTTTTGTGGGAGTCACTCCACTTGAGTGTTGCTGGGCTCTTTGCGAGTCACAGTATTCTAGTTATTTGTGTCAACTTTTTATTGGAAGCAAGCAAACACACCGTAACGCCAACATCAGAGCTAATGAGAGACATTTATATAGGTTGTTTGAATTTGTTTGTTAATCGTTGTAAAATGAATAAGTTTAGATTTAAACTTACTTTTTATTTAAGCATTAAAAGGATGCATTGCATAATTGACTTACTATTTATACATTTGATGAAATAAAAAAGCTTGTCGTTGAGGAAAGGTACAAAAGTCAATAATTTGTCGCAGTAGACTGAATATGCGATTCATACGTTTCCGATTATGAGTGTCATGATAAATTATATACATGTATTTTGAAAAAATGTGTTAATTAATTCACCATATATTGATATCAAACACGTCAAGATATTGTATTATAAATATGTAAATATTGATGATCAGAAGGTTTATTTTAAGTGCATATATATATATATATATATATATATATATATATATATATATATATATATATATATATATATGTGCGTGTGTGTGTGTGAGAGAGAGAGAGAGAGAGAGAGAGAGAGAGATTCACATTGTAAAATTATTTCAGATGCATTCATGACAACCAGAGAACATTTGGATTAGGGATTCAATGGTTTATTGCCCGCCTTTTAGGTAAGCAATTATTGATTATGGCGATTGACTGTTGCGAATTACATTTGTAGCAAGTGGTCTAATATAAAAATACCATAGCATTGACATTTTTCAAAGCCTTACGTACATCTGATATTTTTATAGCAATAAACTATTTCCATGTATACCGAAACCATATATACTGTTATTAGCTACAAGTGATGTCGGAATTTTGCAACGTTATTCCAGTCTTGGATGCAAAAAAGTTAAGTAAAACTCGTCATAATTTCAAAGATAAATATATTTAAATACCAGACACTTTCAGTATTTCTATATCTGTCCTGGAACTCTTAAAACTGATCCAATCTGCTGTACAGAGTTTGTATATAGGGGAGAGAGTCCCAACCAAATCTCGGTCACAACATGCACAGTTTGTTTTTCGTTAATATGATTCCCAAGTCGCATTTATTAGGTTTCAACACGTTTTCAATAATATTTCATTCTGGACTTTGTAATTGCCACGCTTATGCTCAGATAATATGGGTATATTTCCATTCATTTGTCTTCCGAGATATGTGATATAGCGCATTATCTTTTTACAGTATCCACGGCCTATTTCCGAAGTGTTTGGAGATCACTGGTCACAAATTATCATCCAATATTTTTATTTTAGATAATATGAATTTATCTGTATTCATATTTCCGTCAACTGGTAAAAGTATTCCCACTTCATAAAAAGAAACGGAACCCCAGAACATAACGGACGTTATGGTCACGTTGGCAAACAAACCAACGCAATAGGGTTGTAATCGTCCGTTTTTCTTTCTCTAAATGAGGAAGCTTTTATCGAATCCGTTTTCAACTTCTGTTTCCGCACTAAATATGGCAGTTGTCCATTTTTTAAAGACCGTAACAACTTCGGACGTTATATTCACGTTGACAAACAAACCAGCACAATTGGGGTGTAATCGTCCATCTTTCTTTCTCTAAATCAAGAAGTTTTTATCGAATCTGTTATCAACTTCGGCACTAAATATGCCAGTTGTCCTTTTTAAAGACAGTAACAACGTTGTGTGCCAAAATGTCATGCGACGCTCACGATTGACTGATCCATTGCTGCCTTTCTTGGATACAGTTCTCCGTTTGAAGCCATAATCAAACAATCTTCTACTTACAGTTCTAGAAGAAATATAATTTATCCCTCTGTTGTAATGTTGTTATATCTGTCAACATAGCCCGCCTATTGCTTTTAACAAACTTCAGCAAAAGTCCTTCGCTCCGATCGTCCGTTATTTTGGATCTCCTCGAGTTTTAAATCACTTCAAAACACAATGAACTGTTCTCTCATTTTAGTTCAAATGATCTTCAATTTTTCTTCAAGAATGAAATATTTGAAATAATTTTACGTTTTAGGTCACCAGAGCCAAAAGTGATCTATTGCGTCCGTCTTTTGTCTGTCGTCCTGCGTCGTGCGTCATGCGTTAACTTTTACACAATTTCGACTTCAAAAGAACTAGCGGGCCAATTTTAACTTTATTTGACCGGAAGTAACTCAATGTAAATCTGTATAAAGTTTGCGAATGAGAAGGGTCTAGGACCCCTAAAGAACCAAAATTTGGTAAATCTTTAAGAAATATTTTCCTCATGACCCTATAATCAGATGACGTTGAAATTTTGTATACATGATTGTTTAGTCAATAGCTACAAATGAAAACGAAATATGTCCATATACGAGCCACAAGGGGCGTTTAAGTAATATAGGATACAGTTTATACAAATGGTTTAATAACTCAACACTGATTGACTTCTTGTATACAAACATATATGAAAAAGTTTTTAGGAATCATCTACGAATTATCTTAAGGTCATGGGGTCAAATATTAAGGGCACAGGTACCTAAGTAAACAGAAAATATCAGTTTTTTGTCAAATGTTAGACATTTGCGATTTCTTCTGAACAACCAGTATCGAATTTTAACCAAATTTGACAGAAAGTATCCCCATGAGAAACCACATAACGTTTGCGAATGAAAAGTGGCTAGAACCCATGGGGGCCCCAAAAGGGCCAAAAGTCTTCTCATGAACTGATGGTCAGATGACTCAAATGTTGTATGCATGATTGCTAATTCAGTATCTACAAAGTTTGTGACTGAAAACTAAATCTGTAAAAAATGAGTCACAAGGGACACTTCAGTAACATAACATTCTCGAATTCACAGTATCAAAACATATGACTTCTCTACTGTTTACACAACTATTCCACATAAAAAATTAAAAGAAAGACTTTTTAGCATCATAGACAACTTTTTTTCATTAAAGGTGATACCCGAAAATTTAAATATCTAGTGATTGGCTATCAGGATACTTATTTTGTCAAACCCCACTCTGATTCTACACATAAATACACTGAAGTTGGTATAAAAAACATGCTGGAATTTCTAATAGACAATATATTTGTAATGTTCGGAGACGTGGTCTTTCAACAAACTGTCGGCATTCCTGTGGGAAACAATTGTGCCCCTTTATTGGCCGACCTGTTCCTTTATTCATACGAAGCAGACTTCATTCAGAAACTGCTGAATCAAAAGAAGAAAAAGTTAGCGGTGTCCTTAAATTTGACATTTAGATAAATCGACGATGTTTTGTCAATTAATAATGACAACTTTCATACATATGTCAATGCGATATATCCCATTGAACTAGAAAGTAAAGATACAACAGAATCAAGCACACACGCTTCATACTTAGACATTTTACTTAATATAGACACAATCGGGATATTAGCAACTAAGCTATACGACAAACGCGACGATTTCGGCTTTCCCATCGTAAATTTTCCACATTTAAGTAGTAATATCCCTCAGTCACCCGCATATGGAGTTTATATTTCACAAATGATCCGATATGCCAGGGCGTGTACAACATATGAAGATTTCATATACAGAGGTAAACTACTCACTGACAAATTATTGACACAGGGATATCGAAAACCGCGTTTAATGTCAACGTTCCGCATATTTTACGGTCGGTATAATAGTCTTGTTTACGATTACTCTGTTTCACTAAGTGAAATATTGAGTTGCCTTTTTGTTGATGGTTGTTGAGACGTCTGTACCAATTGTGACGAGGATTCACTCCTCACGTATTTCATTGGACTTGACTGTGGACTCACGGCGGGGATGCTTACCCCTCCATGGCACCTGATCCCACCTCTTGGTTTCCAGAGGTCCGTGTTTGTCCATTTTTACCGAATTTGTATCTATGCCCTGGACATTCTATTGATTTATACTTTAGTATGTGCGATTTTTTATATTTAAAGGAAAAACGTTATTAACACTTAGTCACAAAGCCATCGTTATCACTAGATATTCAGGTACAATAGGAATTTGTATTGTTACGTAGTCATATTTCTGTCAGTACATTTTGCAAATACGCAGGTTGGCCATATTCCTCATTATCTAGAAAATTTTATTTGATCAAAATCACTCTAGAATCAAGGCCAATGTTGGCATGGTTTAATATTGAAAAGCTTGAAAACAATAAATCCTAAAATGAGATTGAACTGATCTACAATTCCTATTTATCATCAGGTGATTTCTAGCTCCGATATTGATTTTTTAATCGTTTACTAAAATATCAGTTCTATTCCTAATGATAAATAATGGTTATATAAAAGTACAGTTATTTCAAGTAATAAATAAAGAGGGTTTGGCTGGCAAACGGAAAGTAAGTTCGGGATATTATTCATCCGTGGCCTCAATCTAAGCCTTTATTCAGTTGTTTCTCATTTATAAGATAACAGTGTCGGTCTTTGAGACCAAGATAATCATTGACCTGATTCTACACCCCAAACATAATATTTTAGTGGTCGAAATGTTAGCAAAATGTTCATATGACACCGTTTTCAAATAAGGAAAAAAAAAATTATACATATATATATATATATATATATATATATATATATATATATATATATATATATATATATATATATATATATATATACGACTATATGTTTTTCATTCCATCATATAAGTTGTCCAAAAGAGATGTCGCTTCATTTTTCCGTTGTCAGCTTTTCATCCTGATTAATGTTTTCTACACTTAAGTGAAAAAGCCATAAAATGTAATGCTAGATGTTTTATTTCAAATTCGTAATTGATTGATATCTGAAGTGAGTCAATGGACCCTTTACACGAATACATAATTTTACGCATAGAATGCTTAATTATGGAAAAAAGGGGTGTTTTGTTTTGTAAAAAACAATATTGTATGTGTGAATATCATTTCGTTATTGGTGAAAACAATGTGGGTATTTAAAATATTTGTGTGAGTCCGCTATTTCTTCTTGTAAAGTTTTTTGGTTAAAGGTTTGTAATTATCATAATCCATTCTCTTTAAATAATTTTACCATACACCTAGAATACATGTTAATTTTTTCTACGTCATTCAATTAATTTTAACACTAGTTTGAGACATCACTTGGTTGAATATTCGCAGAATTGACCTATTGACCTATGTAATCCTAACTCACATTGTAGACTGTTTGGGAATGATAAGAATTTGCAATTTGGTAAACTATACCCCTGTTATCTGTTTTTATATTTTATATTTTGTCAAAATTTGAACATTTTAAGTATCCAAGTCTAGTTATGTTGTCTATATTTAAAATAAAAATTACTTTCCATTTTTCATTTTATGAAATGAAATTCTTTTAAACAAGATATTTTGGTGAAATGTTGTAAACGTGTCTTTGTCATCTGGGTCCAGGGGGTTATGCCGCACCCATTTTCTATTTATTCTGCAGATTACTAGGTGTGACCAAGGGAGTGTTCAATCGCACCTCCACCTATGGTATTTTCATACATTCATTAAATACAACATCTGTATTGGTTCGTCTTCGTCTAATTAACTTTATTTATATTGACTTTTATTACTAACACTTGGCAGTATTTACCCGTCTATTTTTTATTGTAATTAGATGCAATTAAATATCTTATTACAGGAACAGTGCCTGGGCCAATCCTCTTTGGTGTAATTATAGACAGCACCTGCCTAGTATGGCAGGATAAATGCGGAGAAAGAGCTTCCTGTTGGATATATGATAACGTAGCGCTCAGCAGAAACTTTTTGATAATATTGATAGCATTTAAAATATTTACATTAATCATGTTTATATTAGCACACAAGTTTTATAATCCTCCACAGGGAGAGAAATCCTCAGTGCCTGTTGCCACGTACAAAAGTGATCATGTGAAATTCGAGGAATCCAATGCAGTGTCAAAATCTACCAAGGTTCCCTAATCATCAATTGACGCCATAGTAATATTGAAAAATAAAAATAGAAAGATAAAAATACATACAGGAATTGTACCAGCAATATTTTTTAAGATAATGCATTGATGAAATTAAAATAAATATACTGAAAACAGCATTTAAAATGCATCTGTTACATACCTAGTAGGTAACGATATGTTCTCGTCACTACTTGAAAACAAACAGAAATCGTCCACTCATTGACGTTTAACAAGTAAAGATTTGTAGAGTATTGTTTACGCTAATTTGACATTGAATTATATTGAATGTTCATGTTCTTTTCACGCTTTTCTATAAATTCCGTGGACAAATTTACCAATGGGTACGACATTGACGGCAGCGTCTGGTTAGCTGTTGCCAGGTCGTTAATTATTATTTCCTTCTATTCCGACAGTGGTTGAATTTTGAAAAATCTAAAACACAGCTTCTAAAACGTCATAAAAAGTAAATCATTGTTTTATGTCGACAATGATGCACCTTCTTTGGATTTCAATATAAAGGCCATGTAGCCTAGGACGATTTGTATCTGTTATGAAGTGGTAAGATGTAACCTCAAATGAAATCGAGTTTAATTTGCGTGGACGTAATGTACTTATGATGGACTAGTAAGGAAAGGTCACAACTGTTAAAGAAACCTTGTTTTTATATTGCCTTTACTTTGTCAGATTACAAATCATCATATATTTTGTTTTATTTTATATTTTGTACAATTTATTTGTGAACATGTATATATAAATATTATAGACTAGAATATACTATATTAACTATATGTTGAGAAATACTTGTAAAATGACAAAAATAAACTATTCATAAGGTAATGTTTATTATATATTTGGTTGTCGTCGCCATTATCAAGCCTGTCATTTTGTAATAAATAAATCTCCATGTTTTAAAAAATGTTAAAATTTCAAGGGTTCGTAACGGAATAAAAAAGATATATTTTTCAAAATGGCAATGTTTTCACATAAACAATTATGATATGAGCTTGTATTTATGAAAAGGTATGGGAGAAAAATACACTTCATATCCTGTCATTAGATTTAGGTTTGGCAAGCCTCGGGTTTTACATGGTTTTGTGACCCCTCGGGCATATGAAAGGGTTTTAATATCAAGTATATTTCGAATCAATGATGATCGAGCAGGGGTGGTAATTAAAATTTCAATAAAGTAATTTTGGCTTACTGTTTTCTGGATCCAGAGTGAATGCTTAGCACTGCTGATAATTTGGGGAAGTTTTTCATTTAGCGATTTTGATCAAATTTGTGTCATAAATTTGTCGTTTTATAAACATTATTTTAAGAGAGAAAAAACCCTTTGCCCATGCAGTTTATTGTGGGTGTCGTCTCAAAGATAATGATCTCATTATAATTAGACCTAATGAGGTTTTTAATGAATAACGACTTTTTCATTTTTTTCATATTTCTGTACTAGTTTTTTGAACATTCTTTATATATGTGAAAGCAATGCTCAGATTTAACTATATGAAGAAATAAAAACCGGGGATCCCCATGCTTCTAGTTCTAAGGGGTCATCTCAAACTTTCATTTCTGCCACTCTGGTCTTGGTTGATCCATTTCCAACTTCTTTCTGCAACCACTGTATGGATTTCGATGAAACTTGTCAGGAAGTAAGTACTCAAGGTGTTATACTATAATTGTGTTCGAGGTGCGGATCAATAAAAAACATGGCCGCTTAGGCCTCTAATTGGTTAAAATGTTACCAGAATGGCGTACATGCTGCACAGTTCTCTTTATGACCAACTGAATTGGCACATCATGTTTTGCAAAAAAATGAAGAAAAAAAAAAACAATTGTTATGTTAACATATTTCCAATAATTTATGTTAACCTGTTTCTACATTGGTGCCTCAAATTTTACGACAAAGTTGTTAAGCAGAGGTTGACGTCATAATGGTGGAAGAGCCGACTTTGCCTACATTCCCTTAGTCTACATAACGTCATGTGATTGATCTTGCATGAGCGGAAATTGCAAAGGGTTTTCATTTTTATTTTCATATTCATTATGGACATGCAATTCATATGCGATATTCATGTCCAAATATAAAATTAATTTCCATAACGCTATCACCCCCAAAATATATAGATAGATAGGAAAACGGGCAGATAGACGGATGGATGGAAAATGGACAGGCTGATTCTAGTATGCCCTCGGACCTCGTTTTGAGGTGTAGTATGATGTTTGGCAATAATGTTATTGTTACGGATTGTGATAATCAAATATGAGACGCAGAGCAAGTGATAGTATAAATCGAGGGGGATCCTTTTATGGAAATCATATAGAAGTTGCATTCACAGTGGCGGATTCAAGAGGGACGTAGAGGACATAGGCCCCACATTTGGACACCAAAATATAAATATTATGTACAGTAAGTATCAACACAAAAGCCAGGAATATGACAAAAATGTTTAAAACCCATAATATATTTAAATAAAAAGTTGAAAAATTCATAAAAATAATTACCAAAATTTTCGCGCCTCAGTACCGCCGTGAAAGCAATTATTATACTCTCCCTTCTCTCTAAACTGAAATCCTGGATCCAATCTGGCATTATCTATCTATTTATAGACCTATAGCTTTTGTCTACGGTTTGTTTTATTTCACTTTTTCTCTAAAGTGTTTGCCCTGCATATAGGTAAAACAATTTAATTTAATACAACATCAAACTCGTCTGTCCCTTGGAAATATGGGAAATGCCTCACAAGGCAGCATGTATAAACTACACAGGTTTTATAAATATTCGAAATCAACGATGAAAACAATGTTCAGCGCTAGTACTCTGGACTAAATTTCTCGAAAAAAAATTATATATAAGATTTAGAAATATCTAAACACAGCGAAGACTTTTTTTAAATTACTTAGAAATATCTCGGAGCAAATTCAGGTCTAGCCATTGTTCAGCTGAGCCTGAGCGATTTTTTTACTCAGGTGAGTGGGTTTTTTTGTTTCTTTTGTTTGTTTTGTTTTTGTCCAAACAATCCTTTTTGATCCACCAATTATTCTTTTATTTTTATTTACATAAAAAACTTAAAGTTTATTTTGGTAACAATGTCCACTTGTATGTTAATTCCACCTTTTTAAACAATTGTTAAAAACTTAAAATCAAACGTTCTAGGCCTATATGCATTCGTCATCTATTCTCATCGGAAGATACAGAATTAAGCATTGACATCTTCATCAGGGGTCGGTAAAGGATTATATAATGTTGAGCATGCTTGTACTGTTTTTGTTTAATAAAAATTAAAATATACCGTAAAAACAAACTAGTTTAATGTCTGACAGAAAATTCGGTTATAATGACATTTACTAGTTCACCCGTTCTTCGCTGTTGCTCTACGTACTTGAATACATACCGAAAACTGTCTGATGTCATTCTGAAGTCGTAAAAGCAAGATTTTAACCTCTTTTCCATTCTTACGTGAAATTTTTCTTTATTCGAACAAAAAGTAGATAACTTATGTCGCTTGTTACTATAGAATATATTTTTAACTAAATATGAACAGCTTATTTATAACGACAACCAGAATTTGACACGATGCGCAAAGAATGCACATAGCGCAAAAACTGTAATTGTACTCGCCCTCGTTAAATGCAGTGCGAATGTATTGTTTTCGGGTTGCCTCCAGTAAAACTAATAGCCTCTGTGTAACTGATATGTATAACCTCTTGGTTTCCAGAGGTCCGTGTTTGTCCATTTTTGCTGGATTTGTATCTCTGTCCTGGACATCCTTAGGATTTATACTTTGGTATCTGAGATGTTTTATGCTTACCAAATTGAGTCTTTATCTAGACATTTGTCTGAATTGTTCTGTCATAGTGTTTCGAATCGTGTGTGTGTGTGTGTGTGTGTGTGTGTGTTTGTGTGTGTGTGTGTAGTCGAAAGACAACCTCGTTTAGAAGACGACCTAAGACTGTGAACGTTCAGTATCTTGAAAATTACTTAATGAGTATCAAATAGGTCTAAACCCTCACTTACGAGACCACCTCTGTAATCGGACCACTTGAATTCAGCTAGCCAGGTGACCCTAATACCGAGGTTATACTATGTTATATATATATATATATATATATATATATATATATATATATATATATATATATATATATATATATATATATATATATATATATATATATATATATATATATATATATATATATATATATATATCTTTTCGATGTGTTGATTAATTTTCAGACATAGTAATGTACATACAGCATTAAAATATATATTAGTAAGCAACATTGACTTTGGTGTGAAACAACCATGATGACTTACTGATGCATCCTTCTTTATTTACTTTATATAAACAAACGGTTTGGTATACATTTTTGGTATACACTGTATTTTGTTCGTTATTTACGTTTTGATAGTCAATATTGTCCTTTAAATCTGACAAGTTTAAGCAATCTGTTGAAATATTTCATATATGATAGCACTCCGACAATATCTATCAATCTGCTGTACTGCTCCAACTGGAATCGTAAGTCAAAGCAATTGTCGTTCAAGGTTGGGTCACATGTTTGATTCTTGGATGTGGACCATAAAATACTTCAATCTGACATTGTAGCTAACAGAAGTCCAATAATTGTATAATGTTCCATAATCTCATGAATTCGCAGCACATTGTGTTCAACACCTTCAAGGTATTCAAGCGTTACCTTATTTATTAATTAACCTATTATGTAAAATCATGTCATTCCCGGAAATCTTTTGGTAGTGAATTTGTCTTAGTTGTTTTCAAATGTCCAGATTCGGAAGTTCGACGCCTATCGACGTTAATGTTTTTACTTAAAGCTGTTTTCCCAGTTACTCGTTTCTTACCCTGTTGATATTTTTTTCTCACGTTTACACACTTAAAATTGTTGATTTGTCCAACATCCGAAAATATACTTCCGGTGTTCAAAGATTCAAACCTCTTTGTTTCAGCTAGCTTTAATTTCCTGTCTTCGCATCTCTTTTCGGTATATTTGGTATTCTCTACCTTAGTGGGTAGAGCGAAGTACATATTGGATTTTGATTTTTTCCGTTTAAAGTGTCGCCTACTGGAAATGTCTTTTACCACCGACTTTGAAGTCTCTTTTACGTCATCCTGACATCGCACCTCCCTGTGACCGACTAAAGTATCCATATGTGACGCATCTTTTGCACTCGAATTGTATGAGAGAAAGTCAACTGGCGACATGGAGGTCACAGATGAACTTTCCGAAAAGTCGGAATAATAACGAGAGTATCTTGGAGATATGCTCTTTATTGACGGTAAAGACAATTTACCCAAGCCGGAATCATCCGACATAGGTGACTCAGATCCGCTTGCAGAAAGAGTATACGAAGGTAGCGCCAGTGAACGAGATGTTAATAGAGTGTGAGGTGTTTTGCTTTTTTCACTGATAGCAGGCATAGGAGAAGGTGCATTAATGCGGATTTGGGGTAAAAGTGAACTATTTTTCCTTACGAACGGTTGGTAATCATTTGATACATTTGTTGAATGGTTATCTTCAATGTTTGAAATGTCTTTTTTCTTTGTGCAAAAGTCACTTGATGATCTTCTAACATTTGGAAAGTTGTAAGACCTTGCAATTTTGTAGCAGTAGTCAAAACTTGAAGCAGGTTGTTCAAACATGCATTGAGTTTGATAATCCATTTCCGGATACAGTGATTCTGTGACATCAATTTTTTTCTTCTCGCACATTGACGATATTCTCTCTCGTTCAAGTGAAACGTCAACATTAGATGGAACGGAAAATTTCTGTGTATCATATAGAAAAGATTTATTTTTTTGTGGATTATCTTGGGGAGCCAGAAACGATTTATTTTTTTGTAGATTATCTTTGGGAGCCACCTTATCATTTGGCGAAATGCTATTTCTCTTGATCAGGTATTTTTCTTTGCCGTTAGATCTTTTCTTTTCTAACCTAAAAACAGATTTAGTGCCACGACACTGTAACTTCCGGTCAAAATCTTTTGTAATGTTGTCAAAACCTTCAAGATATGACTTATGCGAGTTTCTTTTCAGGTATCCCTTATCTTTTGGAAAATCTTCAACATGTTTTTCAGAATTGGATAAACTATATTTTGTCTTTGACATGCGTTTGCTAATAAAATCATTCAGACTGAAACTTTTCTGTTTGACCACCTTTCCATTGCCACTTTCATTGACATTCCTAATAGGCTCGTTTTCGCTATCTGTGGTGTCGTCACCCGATGCTTTTGTTATGTCATAAAACGACAAAACAGAGCCAGATTCAGTTGTGTCACTTTCATAAAAGTTGTTCTCGCAATGACAGTCATCCTTGTTAACGACGTAAGTTTTTGTTGCTTGTTTCCTACTTTGTTTCATACCTGTACAATGAAAAAATATTAATTCATCGCGTTTGTATAATAATAATAATAATAATAATAATAATAATAATAATAATAATAATAATATGATGATGATGATGATGATGATGATGATAGTGGTTATCATAATAAAAATGATAATAAAATAATAATTATGATGAATTTCTACTTTGTATTACATTTGTTACATATATTACATTATTCAATATACCACTTTTTCTACCACCACCGCTATCACTACCATTACTAGTAGTAGTACAATGGTTACTACTAATGATAACAGTAATAATAATTAAATTGATAATGATGATTATAAAGATAGTAATAGTAATGATGCTGACAATAACAATGATGATGATGATGATGATGATTGTCATAAACATATTCAAAGATATATTCAAAATTTTAAAAATTATACGGAAAAAGAAAACAGAAAAACAAGTTTTTGTAATCCAAAGAAATTTCAAACTAAGAACAAAAATATTGAAAATAAAGAATTGCTTTCTGTATGGATCTAGTAAATAACGATCTGCAGATAATTTGGCTATAAAAATTATCTTTACAGAAAAGCATTTTAAAAAATACACTTGAATTGATATCCTTCAAAATCAAAGAAAACGAAGAATCGATATTTGAGTCGAAATAATAATTTTACTACAATTCCTGTTACATGTGTTACTGGATATACAGAAAAATGTAATGTCTAATAAGAATCTTGATTACGGGAGGATATGAAGTATTATTTCAAAATTGCCTGGAATCTAGAAAATTTGGGAGCATTTTTTCTCAACCATAAAATTTCAATTACCTAAACACTAGGACTTACAGTATTGCGTTATAGTAAAAGGTTTATAATGATACAAACAAACTGTCATTGATGAAATGATATGTAATTTATAAAACCTATTCAAGAGAGAAATAGAGAGTAAGATAGCGTCATAGTACTTATATATATATTTATATATATGACCATCAAGACTATGCAACATACTCACTGTCGTGTAATTTTAAATTCCCAAAATGTCTGTGTCCATGATGTACCAGTTGAATAAACAATACTAAATATTTATTTGGACTTCAATGCTTGTTCTACTCAAAATGAGTTTAAAAAGCAGATTGTTTAAATAATAAATAAATGAATACATATATTGCATTGTTTAAATAATAAATAAATAAATAAATGAATACATATATTGCAATAAGGGTGTCAATAAAGTGATAACAAATAGATAACGATAGCAAGCATAAAGAATATCTTACTTACTCCCAATCCACTTCCACATCATATGAAATTTCTGTCAGTTCTGATCAATTATTGCTGTGTGAATTTAGCACTTATTATTCGCCGTAGGCGATATCTTAAGATTGACGTAAACAATGTGAAAATGAATCGCGAATGTTAAACATATCAATATATAAACACTGTCGTCTACCATTTGTCAGTTGTTAATTAGGTCTTCATCATATATGTACAAAACTGTACTCACTCCCTTTAAAAAGAATTGCATGTCTTGTACAAATCTACGATTACAGTATGTGTAACTGATGCTGGTTCTTCAGAGTATCATCTTCATGGTATAATTTGGATATCTCATACAACAGGTAATTCAAAGCTGTCAGGACTATTGAACATAAAAAATAAGTAATCGTTCGTTCCATTTGCCAATAAGGACATTGAAGCTTTGAGTATAATCAATATTTTGAACAGAAATTCCGTTCAAAGTGATATTCTTCCCTACTTTCAATACAAAACTTTACCATGTATTTCCTATAGTACAGAAATTCAGTTGCCTCTAAAATCAACAATTGCAATGCTAGTCTGCAGCAACTCAATTTACTCAGCTTTTCCCAGAACCTTTCACCTTGTATAGTAAAATCCATTTAAGCTGGCGGGGCAGATTCTTGTGAACCCTTTTTTGACCTGGGCGAGTTTAAATTTTAGGTGATAAAGTATAACATTAAAATTATCCTGGCTAAAGTAATCGTTCCTACTTTTTACCATACATAAGAGATCATAGAGAGTATTCAGCAAGGAATAAAACGTTTTCCCCGTACAGCTTGTCATAACCGAAAAGTCAGTAGAATCATCCGTGTGATAATCAAAAGGTTACTCTGCCCCACCATCTTATGTGAATCGGACAATACCTGTTCTACATCTAAGTAAATGTACGCATCATGTGGCCAGTTTGTGAGAGGTGATTCTTAACAGTGAACGTAACAGAAAACGTTTTATGCAAAGGCAAAAAAATAAGGAAATTGACTCGTTTACATGGCGCCAAAACTTTGAAATTGTCATGGATGAATACGAACATTACGCCATACGTTGGGCTAAGAAAGAAGATATCGAACTTGATACTTTTTCAGAGTTTATTAAATCGATCAGCAATGTTATTTAAACAAAGAATT
The DNA here is from genome assembly GCA_030159075.1 of Atrina japonica. Taxonomy (NCBI): domain Eukaryota; kingdom Metazoa; phylum Mollusca; class Bivalvia; order Pterioida; family Pinnidae; genus Atrina; species Atrina japonica. The sequence continues at coordinate 395,497 of BROG01000325.1, read as the reverse complement.
CGACGACTTAAACATTCTGTCAACACCAAACACAATTCAATTTTATGGACTCTGATGTTGTCAGAGAACTTTCCCGTCTCCACGAAAAACTTCTGACAAAGCATCTAATAACTTCTCATTTGTCTGCAGACGATACTACTTCAGCATTCTAAAAGAAGAACTTGGAATCAACACACTTCCTGGAAACCCTACATACTCTCACTGATTTCTCTACCTCTGCAATATTAGATCACCATAGATCCGTTCTCATTTCGTTTGGATTACCGACAAGTGACGCGGAGCTTGAATTGCCATACATTTATTGGATTTCGAAGATACACAAAATCCCTATAAACACCTATTTATTGCAGGTTCATCTAAGTACTCCAATAAGTCTTTATCTATTTTACTTTCCAAACTTCTCGGACATATTAAACAAGGTTTTCAGAAGTACTGTAGAACGGCCTACTCAAGAAGCGGAGTAAATCAGATGTGGCTGCTAAAGAATTCAAATGAATTGTGGAACATTTGAAGTCTCCAAATTTCAAACATATTGCAAGCATCAAATCTTTTGATTTTTCGACCCTTTACACAACAATTCCTCACCCGAAACTCAAAAACAGATTAACATCTATTATACAAAACTCCTTTGTATACAAAAATGGGAATCACAGGTATAAATATTTAGTGTTAGGTCATGAAGAAACTTATATTGTGAAGGAACACTCTGATTCCAATTAACATGTATACCGAAGACGATAGCATCAAGATGCTGGGGTTTCTGGTAGACAATATTTTTAGTGGTTTTGCATTTCAGAATTACATCGGCCAGATGTATTCTGTTGAGCGTGAGATCAATGAGACGACAGAGAGCAACACATTTGCTTCTTATCTAGATTTACTCCTGTTGATTGGAAAGGGCGATCAACTTCACACCTTCCTTTATGACAAACGCGACGATTCCAACTCACATATCACGAACATCCCGTTTCTAAGTAGTAATATTCCGTCTTCTTCTGCCTATGGCGTTTTCATTTTACAACTTATACGTTATGCCAGGGCTTGCTCCTCTGATGAATGTTTTATTCTGAGAGCGAAACGGCTTATACAAAGTTATATAGTTGAACTACTTACACAAGGTTACGTAGTTGAACGCTTGAAAACGACGTTAAAACAGTTTTATGATCGATACGGGGATCTTGTTAAACAATATGAAGTCCCCCTTTTGGAATATTAGATAGTATTCCGGAGCATGACCACAGACAGTGACTCCCGTTTGCTAATCATATATAAAAGTAACTGATAACAATTTCACCGAACTTGACCTTTTCACTGATTTCGAGAGGTTGCCTGTAACATTTGCAACGGCTGTTGCATACTGGCAGAGGAGGCTGACTCCATTCACGAGTTAATGACTGTAATTGTAATGTTTCCGTTTAGGTTTTCTTTTTACTTTTGTTTTACATTTGTATTTTGCCATTTATATCGTACATTTGGACTTATTTTCAGTTTATCTTTCATTTTCCGAGTGTTAGAGCATCCATTTAGGATTTTATTCACTGTGAATTCCATTGGTTTTTATTTCATTCAACAAATTCGTTCACATGTGAACATGTGTATATCTTGCTTTTTATTGATTAAACATATGTTCTCATTGGTCGAGGGAGTTAACACTTGATCAATCAGATACGTTATTTTCTAGGATGGATGTCCAATAAACACGTGTTTCCTTTCTCTATAACAGGCGATCGCTGGTAATGTATTTCATTTTGGGTTTTACTCAAGCGATGCTACTTTAAGGTATAACCTTAATCATTTATTGAGATGACGTAAAACGAGCATTTTCTGACTGAGGATTCAATATTGCCGAACCAAGAATTCAGTTATTAGGAGACATAGCTGTCTTGTTAAATTTTATGAAATAAATTTATAAAAAAAATTTAACGAAATGAATTTTAAAAATTAGCTTACATGGAGGTCAGGTTATTAAACTAAGTACACCAAAAATACGAGTCATACTTTCTTAAATTTTCATTATTTGCATCGGCACGCGCAATAAGTTTTCGAGTGTCACTGGAACATACGCTGATTTTGTTTTCAAGAAATGCTTACAGAAGGCCGACTTCTCGGGTACATTGTAATTAGGGTTTCTTCTCCATCATTCAAAACTAACTGACACCTTATAAATGAAAAAAAGTTGAACGCGGTGTAAGAATATTTAAACAAAGAAACATTTGTAATGACATAGAACTAAGAAATAAAAGCATGACGTAATTCTAAGATAGGTCAACGAATTTTGTTACGGGAAATCAGAAGCTTCGGACAATATATTTTTTAATCTTTGAATCAAATTTTGAAACTTTAAAATATAAAAAATCTCAGATACCAAAGTATAAATGAATAGAATGTCCAGGACATAGACACAAATCCGGGAAAAATGGACAAACACGAACCTCTGGAAACCAAGAGGTGGGATCAGGTGCCATGGAGGAGTAAGCATCCCCTGTCGAACGGTCACACCCGCCGTGAGTCCACAGTCAAGCCAATGAAATACGCGAGGAGTGAATCCTCGTCAAAATTTGTACAGACGTCTCAACAACCGCCAACGAAAAGGCAACTCAACATTTAACTTAGTGAAACAGAGTAATCGCAAACAAGACTATTATACCGAACGTAAAATTTGCGAAACGTTGACATTAAACGCGGTTTTCGATATCCCTGTGTCAATAATTTGTCAGTGAGTAGTTTACCTCTGTATATGAATTCTTCATATGTTATACACGCCCTGGCATATCGGATCATTTGTGAAATATAAACTCCATATGCGGGTGACTGAGGGATATTACTACTTAAATGTGGAATATTTATGATGGGAAAGCCGAAATCATCGCTTATCATAAAATTTTTTAGATCGAGATTGACATCGATTTTTTCAAACTTTTCTAACATATTGTAATTTAATCTAGTAATACAAAAATGGCAAACATGCCATATTTAATTAAAAATTTGTCGTGGTTCCGGAGTCTGCAAGCTGCTCAAATGAAATAACTGCATTCATATATGTACTGAGTAAAAAAACTAAAACACGAATCTTCAAAAGTCTATTACACAAGTAATCCTAGGAAAGCTGTACAAACTATTCTCTGACAAGATAAATGACATATACAATTTTTTTTACCTGATGGCGAGTGTGTTTTAATTAGTTTAAACAGTCATAAAGTATAAATATAAGTGTAATCATGAAATAGAATCTAGACTTTTGTCTGGTATTTCATCATGGTCCAGAAACCGTACCTAAGTGTGTTTGTAGTTTTGTTGTCATGCAGCTTAACGAATGCCTATCCGAGGAGTTTTGATTTAGGAAGTGACAAAGGTAAGGTAGTTTTTAGATGCATTTTATTGGTATATTTGTAATATAAATCACATAACTCATCCGTTGTACATGTCTGTGTCAAATGTTTCTACAGGATCTAGTTGTTAAATACCATAACCAAGGATTAAAATTTAACCTAGGGTTAAATTGTGTTGCTCAATGATTGGTTAAACATAACTTTGGTTAAACCATAGGATATATATAGGAAATTTAGCCATACATTGAGGGTCGGTTACATATCTTAACTAAGTTCATTATTTCGAAATGACTGAAAGATTGGCTCCGTTATTAAATTTCAATCGTAGGTTATGTACAATAATTAAAACAGGGTTATATTTAACGGGTAGTTAAATTTAACTAACGGATGAACAACTGAGTCCAGATGGTTACATTATTGTAATCTATGGTCGGTATAACACTTAACAATTCAAAAGTCCAAAAACGTTTTGTAATTTTAGATTTTTAGATTATTTAAAAACAAAACTTGAAATATCAAATATTGAGGTTTTGAGAATCTGGATTTTAGAATTTTAGATTTTTGACGTTTCAAATTCTGAAAACTTAAACATTGTTTTGAGTGATCGCAATCCCGACCTGCGAAACTGAAAGTAAATTTATTTGTTAGACCCTCCTCAGTAGGTTAATTCGGCATTTTCTTTATCGCATCGAACTCAAAGCATGTATGTTGCTCTAGCTTTTTTCATTGCCGTGCGTTTGCCTTGTGGCTCAATTTTTATATAGATGGATATTCAAGTATTTATTTTAATTAGTTAATGAATGGCAGGAAAGGCAAAGATAATATCCTGGGGTCTCTTCTTGCGTAATAGACTTTGTTGTCACAATGTCGTCAAGATCCACACAGTATAAAACATCTCAGATACCAAAGTATAAATCTTTAGGATGTCCAGGACACATATACAAATCCGGCAAAAATGGACAAACACGGACCTCTGGAAACCAAGAGGTGGGATCAGGTGCCATGGAGGAGTAAGCATCCCCTGTCGACCGATCACACCCGCCGTGAGTCCAAAGTCAAGTCCAAATGAAATACGTGAGGAACGAATCCTCGTCACAACTGGTACAGACGTCTCAACAACCGCCAACGAAAAGGCAACTCAATATTTCACACAGTGAAACAGAGTAATCGCAAACAAGACTATTATACCGACCGTAAAATTTGCGGAACGTTGACATCAAACGCGGTTTTCGAGATCCCTGTGCCAATAATTTGTCAGTGAGTAGTTTACATATGTATATGAAATGTTCATATGTTGAACTAAACTAGCACTAAAAGTTGAGATCGCCAGATAAATATCTGGTGGGCACCAGATAAAATATATGTGTAACCTATCAGCTACGGACTTAAATGCGGATTTTATTAGCACAGCAAGATTTATAAGGCTGGCTTGTCCTTTCCACTGTGATCTCGTGATCATTGTGTTGGAATCTGCACAACCATAGTCCTATATATTACAGACATTTTGAAATAAAAAATACTGGTCAACCGGACCAGTGAATAAAGGAATTTCACTGGTCAAAGAATTTTTTTTACTGGTTTGTATATATACACAATTGAAAAGAAATTAAAAATTACTGGTCATTTGGACCAGTTATCAGATAGATTTCATCTGACTTTTGTAAAATTTACCGGATTTTTCTGGTAAGACTGGTGAATTTCAAAAACTCTGCCATCAATCGAATAATACACTTGTTTTGGCATAATGAGATTTCCATTATTCATAGGTTTAATTTCAGTTGCGGTTAGGCATCACGATTGTTCGGCTTCTTAAACACAATGTTTATGTTTTTGGAACTTTGAAACGTAAAAAATCTCCCCCGCCCTCCCCCCCCCCAAACCCCCAAAATCTCAAAAACTCAAAACGATTTCAGATATTTTATATTTTAGGATTTTGGTAAAAAATCTTAATTCAGCCGGACCATTAAAATCTTTGAAAAACTAACCTCGACCCATGTAAGTGTAAGTATAGGAGACATATTTTTGAAACAAATGTTGATAGTTAGAATAATAAGGCGAATATTGTATATCTATGTGACATTTTAATTGAAGTGTAAGAGCACTAGTTTAAACTTCATATTTCGTGTATACGGTTGGAACTTCTTCAGAATCCAGCTCCCCCTTCAGTTTCCGACCTCTTACTCTAAGACTCATACGGTTGGAACTTCTTCAGAATTCAGCTCCCCCTTCAGTTTCCGACCTCTTACTCTAAGACTCGTACGGTTGGAACTTCTTCAGAATTCAGCTCCCCCTTCAGTTTCCGACCTCTTACTCTAAGACTCGTACGGTTGGAACTTCTTCAGAATTCAGCTCCCCCTTCAGTTTCCGACCTCTTACTCTAAGACTCGAACGGTTGGAACTTCTTCAGAATTCAGCTCCCCCTTCAGTTTCCGACCTCTTACTCTAAGACTCGTACGGTTGGAACTTCAGAATTCAGCTCCCCCTTCAGTTTCCGACCTCTTACTCTAAGACTCATACGGTTGGAACTTCTTCAGAATTCAGCTCCCCCTTCAGTTTCCGACCTCTTACTCTAAGACTCGTACGGTTGGAACTTCTTCAGAATTCAGCTCCCCCTTCAGTTTCCGACCTCTTACTCTAAGACTCGTACGGTTGGAACTTCTTCAGAATTCAGCTCCCCCTTCAGTTTCCGACCTCTTACTCTAAGACTCATACGGTTGGAACTTCTTCAGAATTCAGCCCCCCCTTCAGTTTCCGACCTCTTACTCTAAGACTCGTACGGTTGGAACTTCTTCAGAATTCAGCTCCCCCTTCAGTTTACAACCTCTTACTCTAAGACTCATACGGTTGGAACTTCTTCAGAATTCAGCTCCCCCTTCAGTTTCCGACCTCTTACTCTAAGACTCATACGGTTGGAACTTCTTCAGAATTCAGCTCCCCCTTCAGTTTCCGACCTCTTACTCTAAGACTCGTACGGTTGGAACTTCTTCAGAATTCAGCTCCCCCTTCAGTTTCCGACCTCTTACTCTAAGACTCGTACGGTTGGAACTTCTTCAGAATTCAGCTCCCCCTTCAGTTTCCGACCTCCTACTCTAAGACTCGTACGGTTGGAACTTCTTCAGAATTCAGCTCCCCCTTCAGTTTCCGACCTCTTACTCTAAGACTCGTACGGTTGGAACTTCTTCAGAATTCAGCTCCCCCTTCAGTTTCCGACCTCTTACTCTAAGACTCGTACGGTTGGAACTTCTTCAGAATTCAGCTCCCCCTTCAGTTTCCGACCTCTTACTCTAAGACTCGTACGGTTGGAACTTCTTCAGAATTCAGCTCTCCCTTCAGTTTCCGACCTCTTACTCTAAGACTCGTACGGTTGGAACTTCTTCAGATTTCAGCCCCCCCTTCAGTTTCCGACCTCTTACTCTAAGACTCATAGTCTTACTAGTCATCGGGATTATATTTTTTCTATTTTATTGAACATTGAAGTCTCCTGACATGCATTTTATATTCTAATGTTTGAAGAATAAGAACTTAACCTACAATGTGTCCAAATTCAACATGATATAACGAATACCAAAATTACGCATTTCTGTTTGTTAATAGTACACTTTAAGCCTTAGAGTACACACTGTCACATTTGTTTTATAAATGGCCTATAAAGTGCTACTGGTAAATACTCTACATATATTATCGCTGTGACACGCAAGTACATATTAAGTAGTACAAGGTAGCTATGATTGGTCCTTACTTGTCTTGTTATGACAATTGAATTAAATAGCAATGATCTAAATATACCTGTTTGTTGAAATACCCCAATTCCTAAACCATCTCGGAGTATAATGATGTACGCAATTTATTTCTTTGTACATTTATATGTAAATGTTCTGCTTGTGTGTACATATTTTTCATTTTGTGTATATTGCAGTGTTTGGGTATTTAGTATCTTTGTATGTTTTTCGTGTATGCTTATGAAAAATGTATCCTTTTCTCCTTTTCTCTCTTTTCACATCACATGTGTGCAATGTTAATAAGATCACTCAAGTTTTTCCAATCGATTTTCCTTACTCTGTCTGATCAGAAGTATACTATTATAATTTATTGTATTTCTAATACTTTAAAAGTAAATACAAAGTTTCTTTCATTTAATTGTCGGGGATTAGGGTGTTCCCAGAAGAGACGTGATGTACTTTACTTTTTAAAGCAGAAGTCTTTTTCAGTATACTTTTTACAAGATACTCATTTCACTAAAGACGACGAGTCAACTGTTCGTTCTATCTGGGGATATGAAATATATCAAAGTCCAGGCAAATCTGATTCAACAGGAGTTGCAATTCTGTTAAATAATAATTTTGAGTGTAAAGTACTCAGCAACAGCTCAGACACAGAAGGAAACTTTCTATCTCTTGAGATTTTAACTGATAATAAATATAAGATTCTCTTTATTAATATTTATGGCCCAAATAAAGACTCTCCTAATTTTTATAATAAAATAAAAGATAAACTAGATGAAAACATTAATGATTTTATAATTATTGGAGGGGATTTTAATCTAGTTCAAGATACTTGTCTTGATTATTGCAATTACAAAAATGTTAACAACCCAAAGTCCAGAGAAAAATATTAGAAATAAAGAACCATTATAATCTATCAGATTCATGGAGAATACAGCATGATTACTTAAGACGTTACTCTTGGTTCGGTCCTTCACAAAAGAAAGCTAGTCTTGATTTTTTCCTCGTATCTGAAGAACTTTTGACCTGTATTGATAATACTAATATAAATTTTGGCTATAGATCAGATCACTCAATCATTGAAATGTCTGTATCTTTTAGTAATTTCGAAAAAGGGGGTGAATTTTGGAAATTTAACAATGCATTACTAAACGACAGGGTATTTGTTGAAGAAGTGGAGACATCAATCAACAATATTAAGTTACAATATGCAGATATTTCCTATACTAAAGAAGAAATTATACATATCAGCAATAGTGAGCTGTCTTTACAAATTGATGATCAAATGTTTCTTGAGCTAATTCTTTTTTTCTTTTTTTTAATTCCGGACACCTGGTTTTATCCCGTTTGGGATTCGTAATTGTTCTTCATGTTGAGACCATTTGCACATCTAATTCGTCGTGTTATAATGGACTTGAGTTTTGATTATTGATTGGTACTTCTTCAATTTTACTCTTTAAGAAATACGGGGATATGCAATAAAATACAGTTCGCATAAAAAAATAAAGTGACAAGTATTGTGAAATCAACTGGTAGAAAAGTAACATTAAAATGAAACACTTAATGAAATTGAAAATTTTTACAGAAAATTGTATGCTAATCTAGGTTCTGACTTAGAAGATATATATCTAAACAATATTATAGATAAAAAAAATAGTAAAAATGTCTAATACACTAATATGTCAAATAACTTAGAAGGAAAAATTACATATCAAGAAGCTTTAAGTGCAATAAAAGGTATGAAAAACGATAAAAGTCCTGGTACTGATGGTTTTACCTAAGATTTTTTAAATTCTTCTGGAATGACTTCGGAATATTTCTTATTCGGTCAATAAATTACGAATTAAGAATTTTCTATGACACAAAAACAAGGTATTATTTCTATCATACCAAAGGGAAATAAGCCCAGGGAGTAATTTTAAAAGAATTGGAGAACTATTTCTCTTTTAAACGTATCATATAAAATATTATCAACATGTATTGCGAATAGAATTAAATCTGTGCTAGATTTCTTAATTCACGAAAATCAAAAAGGTTTATTAAGGGAGGGTACATAGGAGAAAATATTCGGATCATATATGATATTTTACATGCTTCTACATGTGTGTGCATGATTTACCAGTGCTGATTTATGTATATTGTTTTTTCTTCTTTTTCAATTTTATTCTATTTCATTTTTCCTTATTCGTATTTTCTCTTGGTTGTAAATTGTCAGTTGTCTGTCTGTCGTCTAACCTTAAAGGGAGCCTAGACCTTTAAGGGTATCTGTAACAAGCATGTGAAATAAACGTTTTAAAAAAAATCTAAATTCTAAAACAGTTATTGATATTTGATATTTTAGGATTTTGGTCAAAATTTTTTAAAAAGTCTAAATTTCCAAAGGGGTTTTAGATATTTGAAATTAATTTTTAATTGTTAAGATTTACACAGACAATCTATATACATTTATATTTGAAATTCAAAAAAGCAAAAACAACATAAAAGAAATTGATCACTTCTGAAATGGGCGTATGGAAATTTACAAAAGATTTATTTCTTGAATTTGACAACACCTGACAAAAATATTTAGTAGAAGTCTATGATTTTGCATGAAAATACACTGAAGTTGATAAAAAAATGCTGGAATTTCTAATTTTATATATATATATATATATATATATATATAAATATCGACGACGTTTTGTCAATTAATAATGTCAATGTAATATATGCGATATTTCCCGACGATCTAGAAAGTAAAGTCACCAGGGAAAATGATATATACGCTTTCTACTTAGACATTTTACTTAGTATGGTTACAGACGGGAAATTAACAACCATGCTTCATGACAAACGTGATGACTTTGGCTTTTTTATTGTAGTAATATCCATTGCCTGTTAAATAGTGTGTCCGTGAATTGTATTTTGTTCACATCTTCTTAGGTAGTGAATAATTTATCCGGGAGGGGGAAATAGCGGTTGCACGCCACTCACCCACTTTCTAGTGAGTTTTTCTCCTGATGGATGAAGAAATTCGTTTAAAACTTTATCAACTTTATTATTTCGACACCAGAACGAAAAACAACAATATATGAAATCATACAATATCAAAATTAAATTAGAGTGATACGATGTCCTTTTAAATGTAAAAACATTTAACTAACAGAGAGAGAAAGAGAGAGAAAGTCTAAATTGACAAAAGCGTTCCTAAGGCATTTAGTTGCCTATTTGAATAACTAATGACGAAGAATTTTCATTCCGAAAATTAATAAACTTTCCAAATAAAACTTAATCAATAGTGTATAAAAATCACGACTTTATCAATACATGAAGTCTAATGACGAAGAATTTTCATTCCGAAAATTAATAAACTTTCCAAATAAAACTTAATCAATAGTGTATAAAAACTGCCATCCACCATCTACCCGTCTCAAGTCTCTCAACTCTTCAACAAATATATGTAAAATCAATGTCACCTGATGTATGAAAAAAAAGTTCTAATAAATTCGTTTAATACTTTATGAACTTTATTATTTCGACGCCAGAATGAAAGGGAGGTTACTAGTTCACTCTTCTGGGTCGCTTGGGACTGTTTTTAATTTCCTCCAATTAGACAGCTTGTTATCCACACTACCTATTTAGATTTGGTGATTTCTCTTAGATCCGCATGACAATTAAGACTTTCGCTATCGAAAAGATGAAATGTGACTAGATGACAAACAAAATTCAATTAGCAAATTTTTGAAAACATTTATGACAGTGGCGGAATTTACTAAAGTCGTAAAGGATATTTATCTCCGACTTGAAGTGTGAAGGGAAAGTTTAAACAGAGATAACTGACTAAATGAAATTTAATAATCTATCGACCGATAAGGTTTTCTCACCTAATTACAAAGAAAACTTACTATTTTACAAGGCATCACTTTTTCCTGGGAAAATTCTTTTTTATATACATAAAGAGAAATAAATGATAAAAACAAATATGTCTGAAAATTTGACAAATATAAATGTTTTTGTTCTTTTATGGAATTAAAAACAAATACATGTATAAATAATCAAAATCACTTAATTTATTTTTATTTATTTTTACTTACAACCTGTAACACGATACATAAAAGTTTTACAAATCAGCCAATTGATGACTATCTATAATTGTCCCAGATTATTATAGTTTTTAGTTCGCCGAATTGTAAGACTTTATGCAACATATTACAAATTAAAGTTGCATCTGTCTCGTTGTTCATTTCAATTTTTCTTTATATGAAGGATGCGATACTATTTTTGCCCAATGCAGACGTTTTGTTTTACTTTTGAATTTCTAGAATCCGGAAATCTAGAAGGTTTGATGCATTTGATACACGAAAAACGTTCAGGCCAATTGCAGCCAAGCAATTATAAAGTATGTATTGAATTCAGTTGTTTTAATATTCTTCAAAGAACACTGTCAACATATTTTACCTAATTATAAATTTGGATTTTTTGGCAAATATAATCATTGCCTTATTAACTGCTCAATTTTCTTTATTATTTCCAATCTTTTGAAATTTTGTATTTCAAAAACACTGATCTTATTAAATCCCCTCAATACAATATTTTAAGACTTACTGTTTTTTGCTGCATTTTTTATAATTCTTCTTTCTAACATTATTATTACTATTATTATTATTATTATTATTATTATTATTATTATTATTATTATTATTATTATTATTATTATTATTATTATTATTATTATTATTCTACTTTCTTTTATCCGACCCTGAACTTGTCCGCAGCGTTTCTCCAAAACCGTAAGTCGTAACTTCACGACAATTATAGGATGTTACGTCTGTCTCACTAGTCGTGCATCTAGGGTTGTTCGTTGAGGCCACCAGGAATGGTTCAATGGGGTCTCATAGAAGGGGTCCATATTTTAAATGTTGTACATAGATTTTTTCTATGTCTAAGTAAGAATAACCAGTCATTCTTAGGTGAAGTCATGTAAACATAGGTTGTATGACCCCGTGCTTTCTATATGAAAATCTCGGGCTTTCAAAGTAAATTTTTTTAAATAAGCTATTTTCATGTTGTTAAACTTGAGTTTCTATGTTGAAGTTACAATAGTTACTCATTATAATATTCAAACCTGTAACACTGGATATTTTTAAAACTTAATAGTTGGATCTTCTATTATTTTTATGGCAATTCGGATTTTCAAAGAGGATCCAAATGGGTGTAAACATACTTAGGAAGGGTTTTTAAGTAGATATTGGTTTAGATGTTGTAATGACACGGCACTGGGTAGTTTGATTCTCAAACTTTCTGCGAGGATCCATATTGCTTGAACGTATGTAATAAACCCAAAATAAATTGTTGATATTGTAACAAATTTCATGTTTAATTTGAAGTTTCAATATTCATTAGATAGACTTGGTTACATTAAGATAAGGAGCTATATGTTATGGAGAATTCCGTAAGAACGTGCTATTACAATTAAACCCTGATTATGTTTTGACCACATCTCCATCTATTTATCAAAACGGCTAACCACTATATACAACTCTCTTTTCAATAGCAAGATGAAACTGACAGTCAAGAAGCACATGTCAGTAAGGTAATCTCTCCTATCAGGGAAGAGGGAAAGCGTCGATCAAAAGGTTTTCTAAAGAATTCAAACCACAGATACGACATTGACCACTTTTTAGTAAGTTCATTCCATGGCCTTCGTTTTAAAAATTACCTAAAAAGTACCCTGACAGTGTGGTTCACACGTTTATGAAAACCACTCATGATAGTTCAGTTGGATAGCGATCAGCCTCGAAAGCGGAAGGCACCGATTCGATTTCTACTCCAAGTAATATATGTAACGTCTCTACAAATGTAATGGACGAAAATGTCCTCTTTCACGGAAATTCAGCAAACGAGAGCCTACGGATTACCTCATTTTAATTTTCAACAGCTGTGCACAACTGGCACTGCTAAATTTAGTATGTTCAATTTTTCGCGTTCATATTACTGACGGAGAAAGTGTGTCATTTTCAGTCATGTTATACTGTATAACTTTGTCAACTTACCTGCTAATGTCTCATTTTTGCGAATATGCCTCGTAAAATTTTCTCATCGAATTGTTTAAAAAGCAAATCTAAATTTTGTTTACAGCAGGTATCGAAACAAGTAATACTTAGGTCTACAGGTTACAGACGTTAGTGATTATATAATTCAAGATACTGTGAAAAAATAAAAATCGAAATTATGCATCTCCGTCAGTAAATGTGAAATAAACAAATGTGATACGAAAACAATAATTAATTTTCTCTATTTCTGGAACAATGCACTTACTTTGAAAACAGTTTACTCACAGGCGCCATGGTTACAAAACGTAACAGAAACCATCTTTCATATAGATTAATAAGCTAATACTAATAGTATATTTACAGTCTTAATAGTCGTCAGAATCTACGAGTTCTTGTGTATTTAATCCCAGTCGACCGGATAATGGATGTTAAACTCTCTCTCTCTCTCTCTCTCTCTCTCTCTCTCTCTCTCTCTCTCTCTCTCTCTCTCTCTCTCTCTCTCTCTCTCTCTCTCTCTCTCTCTCTCTCTCTCTCTCAATCTTCACATAATCAACCTCGCGAGTCAACTGCATATTTCACTCTAGAGGTTTTTTCTTTTATATATTTTTTGAATCACAGCTTTGAATGACACTATATTAAAACGACTTTTTCGGACATTTGTGTCACGTTTAAATTTTTTTAGGCGCATCCTGATGCAAATTCGAACTTGGCCGACATTGTTGAAAGTATGTTGATTGAGCGCCGAAACGAAACCAAACCTCATCAAGTAAGAAGGGGGGGGGGGGGGGGGGGGGGGGGGGGGGGGCGGGGGGGGGGGGGGGTGGGGGGGGGGGGGGGGGGGGGGGGGGGGGGGGGGGGGGGGGGGGGGGGGTGGGGGGGGGGGGGGGGGGGGGGGGGGGGGGGGGGGGGGGGGGGGGGGGGGGGGGGGGGGGGAACATGTTTATTCTAAAGTAATATTTCGCTTGGATAGCACCATTTAAAATTCTGAACTTCTCAAAAGCTAAGAAAAGCTTTTCTTTTTACAGTGGGTACAGTTAGACGTATTTGGTAATACATTTAAGCTTATTCTCTGGTATCATACCTTTTTTCTTTCGGAAATACACATTTATATTATATTTGAGCTCAAACGATCGTATTTGTTTAGGCTTTTCTGTAAAATTATAACCTTGTATTGTTCATGATATTAATGGAGAATATATATATAAAGGTCGGCGTAGCAGTGATGTAATCAAGTGGAATTACAGCGATGTCTTATGTGATGCACATTACTAAGTTATCGTCTATTCTGATTCACATTTTCCAGCATCTCTCTATGCATTTCTATATTTCAGTCTTGTTGTTCTGACTGAGTGAAACTTAAATTATTGTTCTTTCAGATTTCAATAATAAAACAAATCGTCAAAAACAAGACAAGGACAATAGAAATGAAATCTGACCGCCATCCTCTGACTCGGAAACAAATGAGAAAGCTAGGACTAATACCCGAAGAAGAACCTGTAATGGTATTTTAACTTTATCTGCGTCTAGTTAAACACGAAGTTGCTAATAGTTTTAGATGCATATCTAAGAATGTGTTGTATTCACCTGGTAAAAATATGTGTTCTGGTAGGTCTATGTTAAATTTTCACACTTCTTGTCATAAACAACCACGACATTGATTGTTCTTTTACCGAAATATTCCTCATGTAGTACTGTTTTAGAAAAATTCTTCATACTCTAGATATTAAAATATTAAGGAATAACTTGTCAGTATTTAAGTAATCGTTCTATGAACAACGTCGAAAACCCCATGAAAATCGACGAAAGCATTTACGAGATATTTTTTACTTATGGTGCTCTGTAAGATTTTCTTAAACTCTTAACTCTTTCATTATGGCTATATTGATTTCTACGCGGTAAAACGCGTTTTATTTTTAAGTTAATTGATTGGTAAATGAGATACTCATGCAGAGATGTTTTGAATTAAGATTAATATAAACGCTCAACTAATTAACACCAAAACCACGGATACATATATACATATATATATATATTTCATATATTTCATATATATTTACCATAGAGAGATAATTTACACTAGGTCCCCTGATAGGCTGTCCAGTAACGACCATTGAACTCGGTGTAATATATATATATATATATATATATATATATATATAAAATATATATATATATATATATATATATATATAATATATATATATATATATATATATATATATATATATATATATATATATATATATATATATATATATATACACGATACACATGACTTTCAGATGATTTTATTTCACATGCACTTTGAGCAATAAACGGTCCCTTTCTTTCACTTCCGCTTTCCAACTTCAACAGAACGCCACCATTACTAATACAAATTTCATATATCATTGGTTTGGATAAATTACCCGTAATACAGAATACCGCTAAGTTAAAATTAGGGGGTAAATTTCAACCAGTTTGTTTTAATCAGCCAAAACCAGTGGACACAATAAATGTGACTTAGACTATAACTAATTTATAAATATAAAAAATCCAAAATATAAAACTTTAGGATGTCCAGGATATAGGTACAAATCTGGTAAAAGGTGGACAAACAATGACCTCTGGAAATCAAGAGATGGGATCAAGTGGCATGGAGGAGTAAGCATCCCCTGTCAACTGGTCACACCCGCTGTGAGTTCACAGTCAAATCCAAACAAGATACGCAAGGAATGAATCCTCGTCACAGTAAGTACAGACGTCTCAACAACTACCATCGAACAGGCAACTCAATATTTCATTTAGTGAAACACAGTTATCGCATATAAAACTAGGCCATTAGAAATACATACAAAACCTTTATCTGTAGAACCATGGAACCAAACAATAAGTCATCACCTAATGTTGTTATTTTCATGACCAGTGGTACAAATGAGGCATCTCTGGGATACTTAGTTTGAAGACTGGTCATATTTGAATTACACACTAAAATGAACCACCCAAAACATTTATGCTACATTTTGTAAATATTCTGCTTTAAATATTTGCATGATGTTGAAATTCTTATACAAATTGGTTGGAAAATAAAGATATTTTGTTTCACTCCAGTTCCTATTACTTTTAATGCTGATTGGTTAAAGAATGACCATGAAATAGGGGGATTAGTTTGAAAATTGAAAATAGTACGAGTTTAAAATATACGAGCATTTCGGCGAGCAATAGCCCAAAATTCTGGATACTTAAATTTATTTCCAAAACCGGAGAATCATATATCACCGGAATGATTGAAGCAGTGTTCTTTGCCAGAACCAATATTTAATTACCGTGACCATGTCAATTTAGAGTCATATGATTGTGTAAATATTATAAACATTATACCAGTTATAATGCTCAAGACGATCGTTTCTGTCAATTATACTTCATCAGTTGAGCTCCAATTTCAAATAGATTTTCGAAAGTGAAAGTGGTATCAGACAAGGCCATATAATAAAAAAATAATTGTGCCCAATCCCATTTCATGAAACAAAGTTTGACAGTTATATTTCAAATTTGAAGTTTGATGTCGGTATTATTAAAACTCTTACCAAGGGACAGTTATCAAATTCTATGTAGAATAAGCCTATGTTGGAAGATAACCTGCGCCATTGTTTGGAGCCATTTCAAAAAGAAATCTGAATGTGAAACGCATTATTATTAAATCTGTTCTCAAGTACTATAGAGAAAGTTACACTGATGCACAAGAATGGGGTGTACCCATGAAGTACAAGTGTTTAAATCTTTTACTAAGATTATGTATGTGGGTTGCCATGGTGATGTGAATGTTCAAAACAGTGGATTGTTTATTTTTCCTATATAGCCCTATATATATAGTCCTATGTCCTATAGATAGATGGATTTGTGATTTGTAGTTGTGCATTATGTGATGGACACAGAGTACTAATAGAAATAAAATGTCCTTTCAAATATAGGGATGAAACACCACAAAGTGCTGCAACAAACAGTGATTTTACTGCCACATTAATGCAGGTGTTGTAAAGTTCAAGAAACACCTTCTTATCAATATCAATTTCAGGGTCAAATGGCAATTCTAAAAAGTTTAATCATGTTTATCTGTCTACATTAATTCGCAGATCGGCGATTCTCCTGGTTTCTACTAATTCCTTTCTAGAATTGTTTGGTTTTTATAGAAATGAAAGAATGATTAATTTAAATGAATATTTCTTACTGTTGTTAAAGCGGCTATGAGGAATCGTTTGTCTACCATAATAGTATCACCTTCATCACATCAGTCAATAACTCCTGATGATTCTGTTATCTTTTTATCCAAGACATTACCAACATAAGATGGTGTTACAAAACTTGACACTCCAGAAGGGGTAATACCCACAAGTGTTTTCCGTTCAATATGGGGTTTATAATTGGAATACAATAATGATTTCACTTTTATTGACTCTAGTGTCACAGTTCTTATTTCAGTGCAGTCTAATATATATAATAATAGTTTTGGCATAACGGCGTCTAAATTGTGCGGCATATTGCTAGACTGGTTAAAGCTTCTTTAGTTGGCCAGAAAAGTCAATATGGCACCATTTCCTGTTCTAAAAACCTATAACACCGACACATAAAATAATAGAAATTATATAATCAGAAACATTATCTCGATAGTTTGTAAAGAGTAAACATTTAGATGATATTTAAAATATGTGAAATACAATAAAGTTTAAATAATGGTATCAATAATTATTAACGATATCAACGTTTATTTATTATTATTGATTTTAATGAAACATTCCAGCTACATCAGTGATAATTCAGTATTTGTTCTTTTTTAAATCTGCTAATTACACTGTGTCGGATTAAAAATGGTAACGTTACGACGTTAACGTCAGATTTTAATTCATAGATTTAATGGGCCCAGTTTGTTTGTATAAAAATAAATTACCCGAAATGTTTTGCAGATTTTCTTTGAAAAGGTGCTTGGAAGCTGACATTATGCTGTTGGACCGTTTTTCCGTTCAAAATACTTCCTGCATAGACGTAATGCTGGTTTCAGAACGAAATTCTTTCTTTTGCGTTTCATTCTTTGTTCCCATATCCTAGAAATCATTGTGTTTGCAGGGAATCTATGTAGAGGCACTAATGTGCCGTCTATTGCTTTACCATAAAAATGAATACGACGCTGCACAGAAGTATACCTTTCCTATGCTTACACAAGTAACGATGACTGTCAATGAAGCTTACTGTTTACTATTTAGTTCCAGCTTATTGACTAACCGAATGTATATCTTGGTTCACTGTCATGCACAGTGCGTATTAAAGGAAGGCAATTTTATCTGTAACTGTGAATAGGTCTATATAGCCATAAAACAACACATTGCAGAAATTGATAAATTCATAAAAAGAGAGATTGATCAATAATGATGAATGTTTAAGTGAATAAATAAATATACAAATAAATGATACAATTTTCTTGAAAAAGCATCATATATTTCACATTTAGATATATCGACGACGTTTTTTTTAATTAATAATGACAATTTTCATACATATGTCTTTGCCATATATCCCAGCCAATTAGAAATTAAAGATACAACAGAATCAAGAACACACGCTTCAGACTCAGACATTTTACTTACTATAGACACAGACGGGAAATTGGCAACTAAGCTATACGACAAACGCGACGATTTCGGCTTTCCCATAGTAGATTTTCCACATTTAAGTAGTAATATCCCACACTCACACGCATATGGATGTTTTATTTCACAAATGATCCGATATGCCAGGGCGTGTTCAACATATGAACATTTCATATACAGATTTACAAATTCTTGACACAGGGATATCGAAAACCGCGTTTGATATCAACGTTCCTCAAATTTTACGTTCGGTATAATAGTCTTGTTTGCGATTACTCTGTTTCACTGTGTGTAATGTTGAGTTGCCTTTTCGTTGGCAGTTGCTGAGACGTGTGTACCAATTTAGACGAGGATTCGTTCCTCATGTATTTCATTTGGACTTTACTGTGGACTCACGGCGGGTGTAACCGGTCGACAGGGGATGCTTACTCCTCAATGGCACCTGATCCCACCTCTTGGTTTCCAGAGGTCCGTGTTTGTCCATTTTTACCGGATTTGATATGTGTCCTGGACATCCTAAAGATTTATACTTTGGTATCTGAGATGTTTTATATAGTCAAAATACTGTGTTTTAAACAGGAGAGTGTAGATGGCTTGAAAAGGAAAAAGAAAAACTTTGCGATAGGCGACAGTGGACTATGGCCCAATGGGACAGTATACTATGAAATACAGTCTGACTTGAAACTCGGTAAGAATTCAAGTTTAAAATATATAATTTTTGTTGATTAACATCCCGCTAAGATTTTTTACACACACACACACACACACACACACACACACACACACACACACACACACACACATAATTATTTTTAACGAAGTTGATGCGGAAGATGTAAGTAGGCTGAAAATATCTTTATCAAGATCGAATACGAAAGCTATCAGACAATTTTATGGTAGTTACTGATGTTGACTTGTTTTTTATCTACCCACTTTTAGCTAACTCGAGCCTAAGACTCATATTTGCTATTGTGATTACTCTATGTCGTTTGTCCGTCCATACACATTTCAGATATATTTACCTCTAATCTGAAACCACTGAATGGATTTTGACGTTTTCACGCAGGATGTACTCAAGGTTTTATATTTATTAATGGACTTGAACTAAACTGATAGGGAAGGTTGATTAGCGTTATTGGATGATTTATGTAGGAGGAATTGACATTGACTTTATTTTCCTTTTCAGTTTCTTATCAGCACTCTCTATTCTCACATATATTTACGAACAAATATCCAAATTGTATGATAGGGGTACATAGGAAATGTCTTGATTAAGTTAAAGAAAGGCTGTCAATAATTTTCTTACCTTTACAATAATAATTTGTTAATCGTTGTAAAATGAATAAGTTTAAATTTAAACTTACTTTTTATTTAAGCATTAAAAGGATGGATTGCATAATTAACTTACTATTTATATATTTGATGAAATAAAAAATAAAAAAGCTTGTCGTTGAGAAAATGTACAAACGTCAATAATTTGTCGCAGTAGACTGAATATGTGATTCATACATTTCCGATTATGAGTGTCATGATACATTATATACATGTATTTTGAAAAAATGTGTTAATTAATTCACCATATATTGATATCAAACACGTCACGATATTGTAAATATGTAAATATTGATGATCAGAATGTTTATTTTAAAGTATATATATATATATATATATATATTATATATATATATATATATATATATATATATATATATACAATGTATATATATATATATACAATGTATATATATATATATATATATATATATATATATATATATATGTGTGTATGTGTGTGTGTGTGTGTGTGTGTGTGTGTGTGTGTGTGTGTGTGTGTGTGTGTGTGAGAGAGAGAGAGAGAGAGAGAGAGAGAGAGAGAGAGAGAGAGAGAGAGAGAGAGAGAGAGAGAGAAAGAAAGAGAGAGAATCAAACACAAAACTCACACACACGCCTACAGACACATACAGAAACAACTCTTAGGCTCCCGTATTTGTTGTCTATGTACTGTTATTCGATGACCAAACGTGATTTTTATATCCCCTTCAGGCATTGGATGGGATCAAAACTTTCCAATTGTCCAATCTGTAAAAATATTCTTCTGTACGTACCCCTGCACGGGAAGGAGAAAACCGAATCTATAATTTGAAAGAATATAAAGCCCTATCACAATTTCGAAATGTATGACCCCTTGGACTGAGTTCGTTCAGAAGGTTCGACTAATATGGCGATACTATGATAATGTTCTTTGTCTTAGTAAATCAGCTTCTCTGTCATCCTTTGAAATATTCTCTGCAATCATTATGGTAAGCCAATTTTTACTGTAGTCATACTGTTTATTCGGATGACCGTAACGACCCATTCGGTCTCTTATTATTTATTTCCCAGTTTTTACCACAATGGAGAAAATCAACCGTATAGTGCCGTTTTATTATTGAAAATCGCCCTGCTAAACAGTATTAGATAGCCAAAGACCCTTGTCACCGCAAATGCAATGCAAATCTATAATTTCATTTACTTCTCAGTGAAAATTCATTACTGAAAAAAAGCATTGAATACGATTTGATATAATAATGTACAAGCAAACGTATTGCAGATTAAGTTAATGGTGTAATATTTTTACCAGAACTACTGATGTTAATGAAATTTTGACGTCATTTAGTGGGACAGGTTTGCCTTTTCTGAGATCGGATAGACTCTGTATGTCTTTTCCCACATGTGTAAAACAAGGGACAGTGTCTGTATTTAATGCATTGCGTTAGTTCATATTGCACTGAGATTGTAATGTTCACTCGTGTTCTACCAAGCACACCACATCAGATTGTTAACCATCCCGATACTGACCGAGTTCACCATTGCTTAACTTCAGTACATGAAAATAAATTTCAACTGTCCAGTTACAAAAGCTAGCTATTGAACTAGACAGTTATGTTCATGACTGTTACACTGCCAGTCCGCCGACAAGCTTTGTCCCTAATCTCATGGTTTCAACGTGAAAACCACAGCTTACACTAATCCATTCAGCTGTATATCCAGGATTTCAAGCTGTCTCGCTGCCACCAAATGTATATCGTACACCTGGGGTCTACCGAGCGCACCACATCGAATATCAGCCATCCAGATACCGACCGCGCTCACCGAGCAGCCACAAAACGTTAGCTATTGGACTAGACTAATTTGCCTACATTCATTGCAATTACAAGAATACCATGTCAGTTACAGAACAACAATGTCTATAAAAATGAAATCCTGAGAGGTTATGAAGAGGTAAAACCAATTATATATTTCTTTTTATAGATCGCAAGTACGTGGACACTATTGAAAATGCAATAAAACAATTTGAAGACTTAACTTGCATCAAATGGGTTGAAATTAAGCCGTCATATGCAGAGTTTTCAAATATTCAAAGTTATGTTTCTTTCGTAAATGAGAGGTAAGTAAAAATCCTAATCCCAAAAGTTTTCTTTTATTAGTTTTAATTTTGTCAAATGATGAAAATGAATCCACTCGATTTAATTTTTGTTGTCACTTTATTTTGAGTTGAAATGTTCTTTTTTACTTCTGAAAACTCAAAATTAAAGTGATTGCTTGATGTTCATTCATTATTCGGAAAATTATAACATTGGACGAGGAATTTTAATTATCATTCAATTTCATGACTTAGCTTTGCCATTTCTAATATCTAAATATATAGATTCTATATCTTTATACCTATTAACCATATGTCTGTACTAGATATGACTACAGTTGTGTATGCGATACTGACACACCCCCATGCATTAAATATTCTCGTAATGCACCCTTTGTTCGAAATTCTCTATTCATATTGCGATCAATGAAAAGAAAAAAGAATGTCATTCGTTTCCGAAACATTTCATCGTCTCCTCAATCGGGGTGATCCAAAATCATGAAACTGAACACGGTGAAAGGATTTTTAATTCTTTGTCGGCCAAATAGTGGATTGTTTGTTTGTTTATTGTTGTTTGACGTCCCACTCAAGAATCTTTCACATATATGGAGACGTCACCAATTGGTCTTCAAATTTTGGCCTATGCTCGGCACTTACGGCCATTGAGCAGTGAGGGTTCTTTAACGTACCGACACCTACGGTGACACAGACCTCGGTTTTTACTGTCTCATCCGAAGGACAGGAAACCAACCTGCCACCGGCTGGACTCGAACTCACGACCTCACGATCAAGAGTCGAGCGCGCTATCGACTGAGCCAGGTCGGCTCCCAAACATTGGAATTACAAAGAATGTTATTATTGTATATTGTCATGTGCTATGATAAAAAGTTTATGATATGACCATTTTTATATCATACTCCTCAGTCCCGGTATCAGCCCTCGGGCCGAATGTCCGAGGGCTGATATCGGGAACTTCGGGTTGAGAAGGAGTATGCTATCAAAATGGTCATATTCTCTATTAATTAGTGGATGCTGGTCGTATATTGGAAGAATAGGACAAAAACAACAACTAAGCCTCAGTACTCCAGGCTGTGTTCATGTAAGTACAAACATTTGTTTTTTCAGTATGCCCATCATCGTTACATGTATTTCTATCTTAATTCTCTTAATTTTACAAATCCACAGATGAAGACAAACACATAAACACACATACACACACACACACACACACACACACACACACACACACACACACACACACACACTGTTACAGTTTGGTTGAATTATGTTATATCGTTAGCTTGTTAAAATTATATTATATAATTATTAATATATTAATAATTATTATAATAATAATATACGCATTATATAACGTCAGTACGGTTATTCTACAAGTGACACACACCGAATGACTGTATTAATTACATGGTTAACGTATGACAGTTAGACTAACGCTTGTGTTACGAATTACTTGCAATCCCTTCTCGAGCTATAGAATCAGTTACTGCAAATAGTACACTAAAAGTTGCAGAAAAACATACGATTCATAACCAGGCACGGTCAGTTGTGACTGAAGTTTTACTATGTCCTAATAAATAACAATAGTGTTGCTTTAGCAAACTAGTTTGAGTTAAGGGTAAAACACATGACTTACTTAAAATCCTAAACCAAAGTGGCTTAAGTGTACGTATAGGTTGTGGTCTGATGCTTTCCGTGTATAAGGCAATTACGTAAATGATGTTTGAAGATTCGTACTGTAATGAATGTGTTTAGATACGAAGCCTTCCAGTAAACTATTAACACGACAGTCTAAACTTTGATATTGAAGCAAGGGAAACTTAAACAAAATCTAGGTAAACACTTGTGTTTCTTAAATTGCATCCATGTATATTTAATCTAGACTCTGACACTACGAGAACAATCAGCGTTTATATTTTAGTTACTTAAATTAAGGTAACAAAAGATTCGTATTCAGTATCTTTTTTCAACTCGCCAAAACTAAATAAACCGTGTCACAGATTTCAACTTAATAACGAAAATTGTATATTCATCCCATTAAAAGTATTGCTTAAAAGGTTTAAACAAGCCAAATAAACCCAACTTCATACAATTTGTTTTAGCTTTCTGTCGTACTCCACGAGATGTGTCACGCTTTGGGACAATACCACGAACAATCTCGTTCAGACCGAGATGATTACGTCATTATAGATGAGACGAAAGTTAAGAACGCCAACATGGCTAAGATGAAAACAAAAGACCTAAATCCATATGACTTAGGATCTATCTTACAATACCCGTTGGTAAGTAATACGATTTTGTTTGTATATTTGTGTCAACTTTTGACTGTCGCTGTGCGTTGTCCGGGGCTAATCAATCTGGGCGGAAACTTTACAGTTTGCGAATAAAACCGGGCCACAAAAAAAAACGTGACAAAAAGAATCAAAACATAGTACATATTTCAAATTCTGATGAACTAAAGATTACAGGTCTTCACTGTGATGTATTCTTTTTTATGTGCTTTACTTATAGTTAGCACACATTAGCATAGGAAAACGTCACTATAAATATACCGCCTGTAAATACATCAACAAAGAAAATATAGTATGTTATACATAGCCACTGAATGATACCGCCTGTAAATACATCAACAAAGAAAATATAGTATGTTATACATAGCCACTGAATGATACCGCCTGTAAATACATCAACAAAGAAAATATAGTATGTTATACATAGCTTCCGAATTATACAGCCTGTAAATATATCAACATTGAAAATATAGTATGTTATACATAGCTTCCGAATTATACAGCCTGTAAATATATCAACATTGAAAATATAGTATGTTAAACATAGCCACTGAATGATACCGCCTGTAAATACATCAACAAAGAAAAAATATATTGTATGTGTTATACATACTGAATGATAGCTACATCCGAAGCTTCCGAATTATACAGCCTGTAAATATATCAACATTGTTAAACATAGCCAAATATACCGCCTGTATTGAAAATATAGTATGTTAACATATAGCCCACTGAATGATACCGCAACATTGAAAATATAGTATGTAAATACATCAACAAAGAAAATATAGTAAATATATATTGAAAATATAGTATAGCCATAGCCACTGAAAATAATGATACCGCCTGTAAATACATCAACAAAGAAAATTGAAAAAAATATAGTATGTTTATACATAGCCACATTGAATGTATGTTATACCGCCTGTAAATACATCAACAAAGTAAAAATCAACATTGAAAATATAGTATGTTTAAATATCAACATTGAAAATATAGTATGTTATACATAGCCACTGAATGATACCGCCACTGAATTATGCCGCTTGTAAATACATCAAATATATATATATAGTATGTTATACATAACCACTGAATGATACCGCCTGTAAATTCATCAACAACAAAAAGTATAGTAATGTAATACACAGCCATTGAATTACATCGCCGAGCCTTCCGTGGACTTGATGAACCCGACATATTTTCGTGCACGGTCAGTAACGAACCTAATAACTGTTTTATTTTGTCGAGGACCAGATTCTCATTTAGGAAATGTATTTAATCGCCTATGTGCACTGATGGTGATTCGTATCACCGCCATTGTCGTCTTTTTGTATGCTACTGACTGTCCATAGAACCATGGAACGGCAGTCACGTGACTCTTTATATCCAATAAAATGGCGACATTTCAGTCCGAGGCAAAACAATAGAATACAGCGTTTGTAATATATCACCACTATAAATATACCGCCTGTACATACATAACCATTGAAGTATAGCGCTATATATACATCACCACTATCAATTTACCAACTGTACATACATAACCATTAGAGCATAGTGTTATATATACATCACAGCTATAAATTTACCACCTGTACATACATAACAGTTAGAGTATAGCGTTATATATACATCACCGCTGTAAATATACCGCCTGTACATACCTTGCCATTAGAGTATAGCGTTATATATACATCACCGCTATAAATATACCGCCTGTACATACCTTGCCATTAGAGTATAGCGTTATATATACATCACCGCTATAAATATACCGCCTGTACATACCTTGCCATTAGAGTATAGCGTTATATATACATCACCGCTATAAATATACCGCCTGTACATACCTTGCCATTAGAGTATAGCGTTATATATACATCACCGCTATAAATATATACCTTGCCATTAGAGTATAGCGTTATATATACACCGCTATAAATATACCGCCTGTACATACCTGGCCATTAGAGTATAGCGTTATATATACATACCGCTATACCGCCCATTACCTGGAGTATAGCGTTATATATACATCACCGCTATAAAATATACCGCCTGTACATACCTTGCCATTAGAGTATAGCGTTATATATACATCACCGCTATAAATATACCGCCTGTACATACCTTGCCATTAGAGTTATATATACATCACCGCTATAAATATACCGCCTGTACATACCTGGCCATTAGAGTATACCGTTATATATACATCACCCGCTATAAATATACCGCCTGTACATACCTGGCCATTAGAGTATAGCGTTATATATACATCACCGCTATAAATATACCGCCTGTACATACCTGGCCATTAGAGTATAGCGTTATATATACATCACAGCTATAAATTTACCACCTGTACATACATATCCATTAGAGTATAGGTTATATATACATCACAGCTATAAATTTACCACCTGTACATACCTGGCCATTAGAGTATAGCGTTATATATACATTACCACTATAAATATACTGCCCGTACCAACATAACCATTAATCTTAATCTAAGAGTGTCTATAATAGTCAGTTTTATTTGATGTGTCCATACCCAATAAATTACATGTTTACCTGTGTCAGAAAGAATGAGAATGAATAAAAGAGTAAGTAAAATTTGTTTACTTTTTAGTCTAGTGTATTGTGATGTTTATATTGTATATGTATTACTATGCTAGTCATGTAAACATGTATGTTATGTTTTGTAATAATAATAATAATAATAATAATAATAATAATAATAATAATGAACATACCACCTGTACAGAGCTATACATCGCTTGCACTTTGATGACCGTTAGAACATTAAACGTGTTATTTTACATACGTTGCAGAAGGGCATGCTCTTATAAATAAATATACTGATTACCTACAGAACAAAATGTCTGTGGGGCTATTAATAAGCAATATGTATTTGGAATATTTCAGAATGGTGACATGCGCCTGAAGGATGATCGACTTCAATTTCTTCCTGACAGTGCAGAGAGTCTTTCCTTTTACGATGTAATGGATATCACAGATGCTTACAAATGCTCAGGTTTTGTCTCAATTGCTTAATTCCAGTCCTCTCATTACAACATATTAACTTTCGTATTGGTATTGAAATACCTGTGCATAATCACTATATCAAGATGATAGAACTAAGGTTTTTCAACTTTCAGTCGTCTCAAAAATAAACTGCAAGCCAATTCCACATGCTAGCGTTCAAAACAAACATGGCGGTTTAATTTATTTTTTAAATTATCTTGACCTTTTCACTGAGTTTGACAAGAAAGGTTTCCATGGAATGTTTGCGACGGGTATGACATGCCAGGAGAAGACGGTGACTCCTTCCAGACACCTGATCTTATCCCGTTTGGGATTCGCAATTGTTTTTCGTGTTGAGACCATTTACACATCTGATTCGTCGTGTTATAATGGACTTGAGTTTTGATTATCGATTGGTACTTCTTCAATTTTACTTTACAGAAAAATGTCAAACTAAGCCTATCTGTCAAAATGGTGGATTCGTCAATCACCGATGTGTTTGTTACTGTCCTGAGGGATTAACTGGTTCGCAATGTGAAACTGTCATAACCGACAGTGGTAGGATATAATATATCTGTCTGTCTATCTCTACCTACGTTACCCACCTACCTTCCTAACTACCCCCTATCTATCTATCTATCTATCTATCTATCTATCTATCTATCTATCTATCAACAAGTTCAACGTCACAAGACACACTTTGCATGTATCACATGGTATAATATCCGTTATTGACTGTGTACAGCTGTGGTGCATTCGGCAACTGATATATGATACTTCACGTCTTAGTTACAAGAAACAGACGTTTTAGGCAAGGGGAGTCAGACTTATTAGTACTTTGAGAATGCCTTTTACAGATAAATTTGTGTAATTAACATCTGGAATATTTCTTTTTTAATTTTTCTGCTTTTACATCATAAGACATGCACATTGTATCAATTTAGTTTGCGTTTCTAAAGACCTGTTTTTATTAATTATCCATTATACACATTTATATGTGAGTGTGTGTGACAATAATAATAATAATAATAATAATCATGTGTGTGTGTGTGTGTGTGTGTGTGTGTTGAATTGATGTCGGTTTAGAATTTATTTGTTCACTTTGATATTATGTTTATAATATATATTTGAATTATAATTTTCAGTTAACATTCTGAAAAATTTTTCAGATTGTGGTGGTGTGGTTTCACTATCATCGAATAGCAGTATAAATATTACAACTCCGAATTATCCCAATCAGTATTCTCTTGGAAAAATCTGTACTTGGTTGATAAAGATAAGTATACATTTCTAAGCAGAAATCGCTCTTTAGCCCATGTGAGCTATAGTGATCCACTTTCATGGGAACTCTCTTCCTTCGTTTATCAACTTTTTTCAAGGATCAGTACACAACTTTTAACAAACCTTTATCATAATGTGTGTTTAAAAGCATCAAATTTGGTTACAATTTATTCACTAATTGAGAAAAGTTATCAGTTGTGACGTCATTTTTGTGTGAAAACGACGTTGTTTTCTCATGTAAAGACATGACGTCACAATCGATATTGCTGACATGGGATATAACACTGACCAACGAAAGGACAAAATATAATGTGAAAGATGTGAATAAATATGCTTGGAATGTGATATTTAAGGAAGTGCCCGGATGTATTTTAGAATGTCTCAGTTTTGATACCTTTTTTCATTTCATCCCGTCTTAAATTCGGAAAGTGCAATCAGCTGTCCTTAACAAAGTCAATACATCCTAACAGACGACAAATCATATTACAAACATGCCAAGAGCTGCCAAACTTATCGTTTTGCATTGAAAGGCTAAATTTTCACTTTTGGGTACACACTGCTATTGGAATCATTGCATCCTTTGAGCATTTCATGTAATTAGGTAAATGTTACACAGTCGGGAGTATTGGCATAGTTTTATTCTTTTTCTTATAGGCTCCAGATGGTTATTTCTTGAATATGACTTTGCTTGACTTACGTTTAACAGTCAATCGTGCCTGTAATCATTGGTTGGAAATACGGTACAATCTTCTGGGTCAGAATGGGATAAAGTGAGTTGTATTTTCAAAGCCCCAAAGATAAAGACAAATTGTCCGTTTGTCTGTGTGTTTCAAACAGCTTGGGTATTACGTTAGATAACCTAAGCTTCGTTCCTCAAACCTTAATCAAACTTGCTGTATATTATTGAAATATCGAATTTGATAAGGGTCTGTAGTTTTGAATTTTACGAATGGATTAAAATGGTTTCTTAAAATCAAAGTACAATATAATATGATTCTTACTTTTAAGAAGCAATAACAGTTACAATAACCAGTGTGATAATCAATTAATTCTATCAATTGTTTGTTTGTTGGTTGTTTTTTTGTGTTTACGTCACACTTTTTTCCGTCACATGACATCACACGAAAATATATCAACCAGATACAACGATACTACACTCTTTATCATTGAAATTCAAATATCTTGATGAGACCTGCCACGTTTAAGACTTTCGAATCTATATCTATATGGTACTGGTCTGACAAACGTTAAGCGTTCAATATAGTTTTCATATCGAAAAACAAAATATATATATATCACCCAAACGATATCCATACTATCAAAAACTACACTATGACGAGGATTCAATTGTAAAATGTCTCCTTTTTGTTTTTCAGACGTTGTGGCTTTGTAAATGGCAGTGAGTCATACGTTACAACGAAGGACGAATACCCTAACATGATGTTCATGAGGTTTGATTCGTACACGAATATTGCAACAGCTGCACCTGATGCAGGATTTCTTCTAAATATCCGAGCGACTGGACCAGGTTAGTTAATGTTGAGGATATATAGGGATATCACGTCACAACTGCCTTTCTAACTCTCATGTAATTTATGATATATGCATGATTTATGCATTGACAATTAATTGATTGACCACAATTACTTCAACCGAAATATTATAAATAATTAAATGCTCATAATGATACTTATTTTGCATTGGTTGTTTATAGATTTTATGAGAAAATCTCAAAGTGTCTTAATAAGTAAGTCCTATTCCCCGCTGTGCATCTTAATTACTTAATTAACATCTTTAAGGGGACATTAACTATGCTTTTTATTTCATTTCCCCTTTTTTACTTCTTAGATTGATAGACATCAAGTACAAGTAGTAAAAGTAGAAGAAAATGAAATAATATCTAATGCCCCTTTAATGCAAAGCAATGAATGTTATTTTTGATTGATATAGAAACATTCTATGACTAATGCCGTTGTTTCTATTCTAAATTCAACTCTAAACTAAAAGTAAAGATAAAAATTATCTTGAGCATACATTATGTCAAAATTATAACTTTGGTGTTAAGTTTATATTATAAATGTGATATGTAATAAGTATACTACCGTAAAGCGCGATATTTTGGCGTCGCCAATAGTTGGCCACTTTGGTAAAAAAACTTAAGGGTTGTTTTTTTTTTTGGCCAGTTAAATTTTGGCCATATGTGTTTATATTATGTTTGAATTAGGCATACCACCAGAACTTGGTGGTGTTTGAAATATCAATATATAAAATACTGGTAGAATATTTGAATTGATGCGTCGCATGGTACTTAAGTAAGATTAATGTCCACACAGTGTTATTCTAAAAACCCCTTCTTTGTTTATCTATAAAACACTGAAATATTTTTAAAGTGCCGATAATATTTTGGACGGTTTAATTTTGGCCATATTGATAGGGTGGCCAAATTGGCCAAAATTAAACAATGACCAAAATATCCCAATATTTAACCTCGTACTTGTGAACAAATGTCATTTTTTAATACATTTTGTATTTTGTGCAGGTTGCAGCTATAAGCCATGTTATATGGGTGTCTGTTCTGCTCATACTGATGATGGATCATTTGACTGCACCTGTTTTCCCGGATATTCCGGGAAACTGTGCGATACGATGAAGTGTAATGACTTTTTGTAATATCATATTTTTAATTTCATTCTTTTGTGGTTTTTGTGGTTAACGTTGAACGTTATTTTCATATCAGAATAAGTACAAAACATTTATTAACTGTTACCTCCAAATGTATCACATGTTTGTACCACACGATCTCTAAAAGATTTGTAAGCTTTACTTAATGTCATGCTGAGCTAGGAAAAAGTCAAATTCCTGATTTAAAGAAATATTATATAAACCACGGGTATATTTTACGATAAAGATTACACATACCCGTAAAATGTATTAAAGTCACTTAGTATTCTCGCTTCAAATAATCACAGATTAGGAAATATTATATATATATATATATATATATATATATATATATATATATATATATATATATATATATCAATCTTTGTACTCATTTAAAATTGAGGTACACTTGATTAATATTTTCGTTAACTTTACAGCAACAACATCCAGTGAATGCGATTTTGAACCAGGCTCTGGGTGCATAATGCAAAACAGTCAGTCAGACGATGACTTCAACTGGGAAATTAGGAGCGTAAGTTGATGTCTAAAGATATACTATTCAAATGTTTGTAAGGTTTTGAATTCTTTTTTCTGCAGTAAGTATTATTTCGGAATTAAAATGATCTTTATTGATTTAATCGGAATAAAAACACACTTTATCCTGTGATATTTTCCAGCTACACCAAAAGTTAAAAAATGGGAATGCCAAGAACTAATACAAAGGTGTTGATTAGTGTTGTAGAGTTGTGATAAACAGGCTTATTTTATAAAAAATACCTGTATATCTTACCTACATTTAAGGATTGTTTTTCATTTTTCTGTTTTTTTCATGAGCCATTGCATGTATATTCCATGTTTTTTCAAAAAATGAATACCAATCCTTATATTTATACAATTTATATTTTCTGTGAATCGGTAGTCAGCTGGATACCAAATTCATTCTGTATAATTGACTTTGCTGGGGGGTGGGGGTTCCATATGATGTAACAGTTGAACAGTTGTGTCTCAAGCATTAAATATACAACGCAACCGGTTTGTATACTTGCAAAGAAAGAAATAACAGTCAGTATGTAAATAGTTTGTTTTTTCATTCTCAGTAGAAACTTGCAGATTTTGATATCTTTTCAAATCAATATAAATATATGTGTTTTTCCTTTTCCTTGTAAACAACAGAAATTTCGTTCAACAATCTTTATATGGTTTGATGCTTTAGGGTGGTACCCCTTCGAGTGGCACCGGACCTAGTTCGGCACATGGAGGACAGTATTATCTTTACATTGAGGCATCCTATCCGAGACGGAATGGAGAGAAAGCTGTATATGAAACAAACATCATCCTTGAAGGTTAGAAAATCTATTAAGATATATCATATAGGCGAAAATTAGAAGTATCCGAAATAAATGTTATTAATCCATCACTGCAGACGCACTCATGGTATCGCCAGTAAAGATGACCATGTTAAATTTAGCGAGTTGGCCGCTATCTGGGAGCTCCCATCAGATATGCAATCGTTTTATTTTGCTTCCGTGGTTTTATGATATGACGAAACGGTTAAGTAGATGACATACATAAACTCCACTCAACATCTCACGACACAACGTTATGACATAACTTTAAGCAAAATGCAGTACAACTTATTTCCTATGTCTAGGTTAGTGAAAAACACATCTTATACAGGCCTCACCATGATTTTTATACAGGTCTCACCATATTTTATACAGGTCTCACCATGATATTTTATACAGGTCTCACCATGATATTTTATACAGATCTTACCATGATATTTTATACAGGCCTCACCATGATTTCTATACAGGTCTCACCATGATATTTTATACAGGTCTCACAATGATATTTTTATACAGGCCTCACCATGATATTTTATACAGGTCTCACCATGATATTTTATACAGGTCTCATCATGATATTTTATACAGATCTTATCATATTTTATACAGGTCTCACCATGATATTTTATACAGGCCTCACCATGATATTTTATACAGGTCTCACCATGATTTCTATACAGGCCTCACCATGATATTTTATACAGATCTTATCATGATATTTTAGCCATTTGAAATGTTTATAAGTCAATGATTATTGATACCAAATATGTTTTTAATTTTACGTTACATAGGTGAAAACTATATGTGTACATATGAAACTATTTGAAAGTCTGGAGGTTTAATTGATGAGGAAAATTTCGTGACAATTCTGTATTTACCAATCAATCACGCCCTTGTAACTGATGCTGTGTGCAATGTTAAACGTAGTTACCTGTGGTCATGACGGGGTGAGCCCTGTTATAATACAATTTGATCATTAATTCAACCATCTATTGATGATTCGCCGACAAATTTTACCTATCATCAAGGATATATCCAGGAAAGGGCAAAATGGGGTTCAGGGGATACCCATTTTTAAAATCTTCTCCAGGGGATACCCATTTTTAAAATCTTCTCCAGAAATACTGCCTGAATTAAAAAACTTATTGCACCAGAGTGTTCTACATTGATGGATGATTTAAGATTGTAATTTTCGTTTTGGGCGTCTTTTCGGTCTTTTCCATCCATTTTGGTACGATTTATCTTAATTCCTCTCCTTGATTAAGCATGAGTCATTTTGTGTATTTTATTCTTTTACTTGTGATTAGTTGAAGAAATACTTTTGTGTGAGAACTGTGATTAAATCTAGTTTTGGAATTGTTTATGATTTTTAACACTGCAGAAACGAAGGGGTATTTGTTTTTTACATTTTCGGCTTGTCCTTCGAAACCGTAGAGGGGATTTTGACGAAACTCTCTGCGAAGCAAGCACTCAAAAAAAAAACAAAAAAAAAAAAAATAAAAAAAAAAAAAAAAAAAAAAAACAAAAAAACAACTCATCGATCAACAAAAAAAAAACAAAAAGAATCAAAAAAAAACAGGTCTTCTACCAAGTTTTTGTTTTCAGCGAGATCAGTTTTGGGATTGACCCTTGGTGGGTGAAATAGGTCCAAGAGGGTATCCGTCTTTTATAATTTTTCTTCTCTTGAACAGCTGCATAAATTGGAAAAAGACTAATCGCACCTAAGTGATCTACATACATGTTTTTGTGTTTTCCACAGAAATCAGAAATTGATAATGACCCGTTTTTATTTTGTTTTAGATTTTCTCATATTTTTTTTAAATTATGTTATTTTTTAAAGAATGTTCTCTCCCTGGTTGACTATGGTTCATTCATCTTTTGTGTTTCATATCTGTAGTTATAGAGAACGATGCCTTTGTGAGAGAATTGTGCTTAAATCTATATGTTTATATTTGTTAAGAATTTTGTAAGACTGCAAAAAGGAACACTGTCAGCTTGTTCTCCAGGATAACTGAAGGAATTATAATGCATAATAGTAGGGGGTACCTGCATAAAGAGGCAATCGGAATTCATCTGTTCTGTAATTAAATTAAGGACATGTTTTGCTGTTTATACCTGTTGTATGCCGTCTATTCAGCTGTTTGTCTATCCATTTCTCTGTCCATCTTTTAACTTTATAGAAAGTATGTATTCAAGGTGTTTATCCCAGAGAGTATCCATCTGTAAAAATATTATACTCCAGAAATGTATTAAATAGTTTTAATTGCATTTGAGTGATCTACATTGATGTATGAGTACAAATCAGAACAATTTATTACGTTTAGCTTACTCCCAAAAAGTCCTAATAATTTTAACATTGAGAATCTCATCGTAAAACCATATATTTGTAAGTTTGCAACACTGCTCAGGAGCTTGAAGACATAACGTTCAAATAAAAGGTATAAATTGAAACAGATAATTCTGCTAATAAAAGTGAGGTTTAAGTATGAGGGGTCGAAGACAGAGACCTGTACCCTTATGCACAGCGAAGGTGAGCAACGAAGCTTATTGGTGTTTTTGGTAAATTATGTGATGATGCAAAGAACTATTGAATTTCGTGCGGTCAAGGGGCCTCTGTGGCCGAGAGGTTAAAGCTTCGTTAAAGTCACTTCTGGTCAGTGCACAGTCTAGGGTTGGAACCTAAGCTAATGCTTATGAGAAAGTCTGCAAGTTCACTCATGGAAGGCTGGTGGTCTCTTTTAGGATACTTTGTAACCGGGTTCTCCCCCACCATTAAAAACTCACCGCCACCATAAAACTAAAGCTAAAAACTAAAATATTGGTGAATGTAGCTTAGATCAATATTCAAAATTCAAATTCAAATGGTTCAGAGAATATTTTCAGTTCTAACATCTTGAAACTGTTTAAAAATAGGATCTGAAACTAGTAAACATAAGAAGTACCTAAATCTAGAAAAGTAACTTAATTTTGGCTAATCCTAGACTGAGATAGCAAAGTAGAGACTATCCTAAAAATTGAGTAAATTTTCAAGGTTTATGGTACCGGGTAAAGCTATTTGAATAAACGTGACAAGATACCGAGTACTTGAGTGTGCTTGTGCATGCTCTCTTGACTTTAGCACATGTGACAATTTAGTGCATTTATTTCTAGGGCAAAACAGCTAAAATGATATGAGGCTGTTATATCTCGTAAGCGAGGTAATTTGGTATAAATATTATAAACATAATACCAAAGTTATAATGCTTAAGACGATCATTCCTGTCAATCAGCTGAGCTCCAGTTTCACAAATAGATTTTCTAAAGAGAAAGTGGTATCAGACACGACAAGTCGTCAAATAGGAAACGGACAAAGGCACATATGAAGCCTCTTTTCAATGCAAACATAAACGTGATACTTTTAATACATGATAAGTGATACTCATACAAACACACACATACATATATATATAAACAAACGCAAATACATCCGAATTCATTATAAGCGACATTTCTGAAAATCGTCTATCCTGCAGTTTGGAGTAGACGCCGTTGGTTTTCACATTCTTCACATTACCACCACGTGATTATTCTTAAATATCATATGTATTTTTCAACCCGAATCGGATATCACGTTACGATGAAAAAGAAAGAGTTTCGCTCGCCTTCGAAACTATGTTTTAGCTCATATCTGAAAAACAAAATGTTGCAAAGTAATAAATGTGTCCCCTATTTTTCCGATACAGATTATTTACTATCCAAGTACTTGTTTCCTCAAGGATGTAAACATTAAAATGAATGGCATTATGTAACAGAAGACCATTCGTATATAGCAAATCAATAACAAGAGCATCCAGTTTTTATCAGCAGTTTCTGGGTTCGATTTCCACAATTGGTTATACCAGAGATTTCTTTAAAACAGGTAATAACTGGCGCTTGACTTTGCGAAAGTTATACATGTCTTGTTCTAACGAGAAGTTGTAGTCCCGTGAAAAGTGTCGCACGTTACATAAGTCATATCGTATTGACAAAAGATTAGTCAACATATAAAGCGTTTCACCTAAAGTTTGTGACTTCTCCATGTAAGTAAATCAGTATGTCATCATATAAACGAATGTTTATACACTTTGAATGATTACATCCATCTTTAGCGAGACAGTTAAAACCGAGGTCACGTGTCACAGTAAGTGTTGGCACGTTAAAAAAAACCTTCATTACTCAATGGCCGTAAGTGCCGAGCATTGGCCAAAATTTGAAGTCCTTCACCGGTATTTGGTGACGTCTCCATATGAGTGAAATATTCTTGAGTGGGACGTTAAACAACAATACAGCAACAAAGGAATCCACCTTTAGCAATTTCGATATATAAAATGATCCACGACTATTACAGTGTTTGAAGGAAATTATCAATTATTTAAATACACGTTGTTCCTGTTGTATCGGTATTTAGATTACGTGCCGAATTATCTAAACCAAGGTTCATATGACTTGTGAACAAAGATGTTTGAATCTCAGAGAAATACAAGATATTATCATTCTAATTGGCAGTAGTTTACTTCCTTCAGCTGCAAACAGATGTCTGTCATTTTGGTATCATATGTATGGAAGTACAGTTGGGACATTGAAAGTGCTCGTAGATGGCGAACCCAAGTGGACAAAAACCGGAAACCAAAACAATACTTGGTGGGAAGCTAATGTCAACATTCCCTATTCAGCCAAACGTGTAAGTATTGACAACTCTGTATGATATAAATATGAAGTTCAATTAAATCAGCCGCGAAGTGCCGCAGAACTTAGCATGATGTACAAACGAAACCAATATATTTTATAGGCACATGTCTCGAGATATGTCAAGGAAATGATATTAAATGTGTTCCTTCGAAGAAGAATTCTGTATATGACGTCATTCAAACCTAATTTTGATGCTATTTTTCATTTTATGTCACAGAGATAACAGGGAGCACGTTTAATGTCAATATTTAGCAAATTTAGAATATGTTGAGTTACCTACTGTATAGCATTTGTTGAATTGTCTTTACAAATTGTGCTAAGAATTTATTTTCTTGAATATGGCCGTGAACTCGCGACGGGTGTGACCGGTCGTCAGATGCTTACTCCTCCATGACACCTTATCCTCCCCCCTTGATCCACCGGGGGCCCGCGTGTGTCCAGTGTTTGCATGTTGTTTCTTGTATCACTTAAATAATAGATAACAATGTACACATTGTACCTTATATAAAAACCAACTGATAAATTACAAATGGCAAAGAGACAGAAATGACCAGATACAGAAAGCATATTATATATATATATATATATATATATATATATATATATATATATATATATATATATATATATATATATATATATATATATATATATATATATATATATATATATATATATATATACTTCTAAAGTTTGAATTTGTACAAAAGTGAGTACCCGTAGTAAAACAGTATATACAAATAGTTTTACAGGAACATAACTTACGCGTAGTCATCTGTATGGAAAAAACACAACCATACAGCAAAACAAATAAAGAAAAGGACACATCGCATACATACAAAGACAAAATCATACTGTGTAATACAGAGACCAGACATAATTGTACTAGGAAGTTTATCAAATGTATAAATGTTTTTGACTAGTGGTCATTACTACAATTATTTGTACATGTATCAAAATTGTAAAGATAATAAAGTACAGCAGCGGACACCACCAATCACAGACATCGTACATCACTGTATTTGATATTATCAATTTTTTGCAAAATTACAATCGATAAGATATCAATTCATGTCAAATAAGCTAACAGCAAGGAGTTCAGTCCAAAAAATTCAAATCATACTCAGCCGTCAATGTTGAAATCATTACATGTCTTTGTTTACATGTAGTTCAAGCTTTGACAATGTTATTTAATTAGGTTTATCTAGACAATGGCTGATAGAGGTTCACTGTAATATGTCGTCATATAGATATAATATTGACTTAAAAGAGATATGAAATTTAAAAAAAGAATGGGTTTTACCAGATTCGTCTTCCCCTAAAATAAAACACCTTTGACTGAGATATAAGTAAATATTTGAAGTATCAGTAAGATTCTTCTTCACATTCCCATAGTAAATGCACGATCATATCATGTTTTCTTTTTACACATTTTACAAATGAAACAATTAGGGTCCCATACTGTACATTTTTAATGAAATAAGAGGGTTAGTGACTAAAATACGATCATTAAATTTGAATGGTAATGTTGTATTTTTGTTGTATTGGAGGGCATATTATATATAATCTAACATTTGTCTTTACTATTATTAGATATTCCTTATATGTTTCACCAAATTTTATTATTTAGGAATAATTTCGAATGTGATGAAATAAATGGAATTATTTCAGTGTTAGCTGCATACGCTAGTTGCCTTTTAATTTTCTCAGTATCGGATATATCCCATTGTATTGAAGAAAATTTGTTTCCATGTTATAATTCTTTTTAAGATTTATAATGAGTAGAATTCAAAATGAATAGAAATACAAAATGTTCACCTTTTGAATTCCCTCATTATATCGTTTCCTATAAGAGATACAGTTTTATCAGTTGTATACCATTATTCTCCGGTTTATGGTTTACAACTACCGTACAAACCGGTTATGAAACTAAGCTTAAGTTCCTATGAATAAAACAATGAATGTTAAAATAAAATTAAAGTATAAAAATGCAGTACAGAGAGAAATAAATAGTGTCTGCAATTGATATTCATAATGCAGTCGCCAAAATTGATGACATCGATGACTTTCCGTTGATATAACACTCACAGATATAAAATATATTGCAAACTTAGTTTCTGCAGTGCGTTCTAAAATTGCTCGCAATACAGAATTAAATGACATTGAAAATATGATTCAAGATTAAAGAAAGGAGGCATTCGCAAGAATATGAATACTTTTGTCGCTCTTTAGTATGAGAGATAAAATAAACGGAAAAATAAGATCAATAGAAACTAATTATTAATCTTAGTCAGAGAGTTATCTACCCTGATAATAATATTTTATTTAATTATGTACCAGGGGGCGCCAAAAAGTTGAAACCTCTTTTTTGTATAACCCCCACCCCGTATAACAAAAAGTAAAACATAATTACCAAAATGACAATTGATAGCAGATCAATTTGGAATTTTGTGAAATTTCTGATACCATTAGCAGAAGACACATCAGAGGTAGGCTAACCAATTCTGGCCCATGTTCTAGCCGCCATGTTGTTTAGCGACATTTATTTCATAACCAACTAAACCACCACTAGATATAGTTTAAATAGTTTGATAAAACAGTTTTGGTTCAGCACCAAGTTAAAACTAATTTATGGAGCAAATGCACCAAACTGGTTCAAAACTTACCAATTTCTGTACAACAAATTCGCCTTAAGTGTGATTGATAAGCTTTTGCATTATCACATGTATATTGTATATCCATAACTTTAAATCTGTCCTTCAGAACATCTTTCCGAGAATCATGTTATGCTATTTTCACCTTTTCTGAGTCTGAGTTAGCTAGAAGTTCAGTATCATTAAAATATTTGACTGTATAATGTAATACCTCATTAATCAGACCACTTCGAGTCAGTCAGTTAGGTGGTCTTAGTAGCAAGGTTCTACTGTACCACCTTACTAATCAGACAATTTTGAGTCAGTCAGTTAGGTGGTCTTAGTAGTGAGGTTCTACTGTAACACCTCACTAATCAGACCACTTTGAGTCAGTCAGTTAGGTGCTATTAATAGTGAGGTTACTCTGTAACACCTCACTAATCAGACCACTTTGAGTCAGTCAGTTAGGTGCTATTAATAGTGAGGTTACTCTGTAACACCT
Organism: Atrina japonica; assembly: GCA_030159075.1. NCBI lineage: Eukaryota > Metazoa > Mollusca > Bivalvia > Pterioida > Pinnidae > Atrina > Atrina japonica. Next base: position 354,912 of record BROG01000325.1, on the reverse strand, counting down.
CACTAATCAGACCACTTTGAGTCAGTCAGTTAGGTGCTATTAATAGTGAGGTTACACTGTATTTGTCTGTTTTTATCTTATCAAAAATCTTAACGCATATCAATAAATAATGCTAAATTTATTTTATTGAGGACACTATTAAATATTTTACTACACCATCTCTTTTTATCTCATGTAAATTACTATTCAACAGAAAATTGAAGAGTCTAGTATTTGCTTTGTATTCATATTCTCCCCAGGATTAGATAAAATATGAAAAGATTATTAAACTCCGAGATCAAAATGATTGTTATTTAACCTAGAGGTGTTAGATTTATCCTAACCCATGTATTATATTAACTTAAAATGTTTTAAATTTTTGGTCAGAATTTACTTTTGTAATATTTTACAACTATTAACCGGAACCTAAAGATTACCAATGCATCCAAAATAACAAATTAAACCAAATATTGAACAAAACAAATAACAATATTCACGTGCGTTATGTTCATCATTTATTTGTTATTATCTTGTTCATCAGTAAAATTAAATGATTATAATTATAATGGCTGTTTTTGCAATTTTGCGATGAATTATCCCATTGGCAATGCCATATTGATAGAAATAATAGTTATTAGTGTCCTATGATATTGAAATTCTGAGAATTATATAGATAGCGTGACAACTACATAATTTGAAGCATAAATATGGATTTAATATAAGAAGGATAGTATTAAATAATTCACAACACTTTGCAGTTCATTTGACGTATATCACTTTCTTTGTGGTGGTCAAAATTATTAAATGAATGTGGCATTTACAGCTACTTTATAAAGACCAGAATACTTAAGGATGACATTAAAACAAAAAATATTCTGACTGAACTCCCAATGGACAATATTGTGATATTGTTTAAGAACTTGGAAAACGACATATTTAAATGCCCTACACCAAAGCTGTGACAACGTTATTGAAGTATTACTATATATAAATGAAATCAGAAGCAATCATTTCTGTCGTGATTAATAAACAAATAGTTATATAGCCTCCTGTATGAAATGGAATTTCAGAAGTTCATAACCTTATCAAAGAGAGGTTCGCTCACATTATGTATGTCACATCACAGTTTATCAGATTGAATTTCGTGTTTTGACTTTGTAGATCAAATTCATTTTGCAGTTTCTTGTTATTTTCAATTAGATCTAGTTCAATTCACATTTCGTTGGTAGTTTGAGCTTAGTTTAGTAGTTTTTTAGTTATCCTTTTGTTTGATTTCCATTTTCATTTATTTATTGCATTGTCACGCTACACTTGTAAAATGTAGCGTTTCTTTCGCTGTCCGGTTGTGTGTGTAAGTGGATGTTTGCGTGAGAGTGTGTTTGTGTACTTTTTCATGTTATTTTAATAGTTATGTCCTGATGAAGGGACTGGTCGTCCCGAAAATTTGACATTTATTTTGTCCGTGTCGTTAGTCATTTTAGTGCTTTATATATTCTTTTCCTGACTTGTATCTATTGCTTAGATCCGACACCCTAGGATATATAGTGTTATTGGTTTTGGTGCTTTGTATATATATATATATATATATATATATATATATATATATATATATATATATATATATATATATATATATATATATATATATATATATATATAAATATATATATATGGTCTACTGTTATAATTCAGGAGTGAACAAGTTTATATTGCATGTAAAGTTATTATAAAAATCGATTCGAAATCATATATCCTATATTATGACAGAGGACTTATTCATTCTTTGCAATGTTACTTCAGGGTTTGTGAGTTACATATTGTAAACATAACATAATGCTCAAAACGATCGTTTCTCTCAATTAGACTTCATCAGTTGAGCTCCAATTTTAAATATATTTTCTAAAGGGAAAGTGGTATAATACAAGACCAAATAATAAATCTAAATACCTAGCCAAATCCGTCTTAGAGTAACCACTGTAGAAAGATAACTATCTTAGCTTTTGAATAATTTAGAATTTAAAGGGTGTTATCAGTGCCAAATATTAGCTTAGTATAAGATTATCAGGTGGTATCGAAATACCAGGTACTAGGTGTATGTATACTCACGGGGACTCAAACGGTCCAATAGGAAAATAATGATTCATTTTATAAATACCAAACGAACTCATATATCTGATAGTTGATGGTTGATTGCTATAAAACGATATATTGAATGTTTTAGGCCATGAGTCATGTTAAAAATGTTGTGTCTTAGTCCTAAGGAGAGGTGGTTTTGCAAAATAGCAATTTGTTCAATTAATAAATCCTGTGACTCGAAGTCTTACATCATAGAAAAGAATACAATTGTATATATATATATATATATATATATATATATATATATATATATATATATATATATATATATATATATATATATATATATATATATATATATATATATATAATGTCCCTTTATACAATGTAACAAATATTCATTATTCAAATGCACCTTCACGGCATAAAACTGAAAAGAGGTAATTCGTATGAGTAACGGCATTTCTCGAAATACAAACGTCAATTGGTGTAATGGTCCATATTTAACCCTTTCAGCTCTACAGGCCATAATAGACTGGTCTCAAGAATAGAAAAAAAGCAAACGGTTAATCTTCTATATAATTTGTAAGCTATTGTTTCATTTTATGATAATTCTTATACGTGTGACAAGTTGTGAGACAGAAACAATATAATTTGCTAACTATCTACAACATTTGACATGAACCATTCTGTTTTAAATATCAAACTTTCAAACATACGTTAAAAGTGTCTTTTCAGAAATTAGTATTCGTCTTGAGCTATCGATTGATTGATCTTTATGGTAAGACCTGTATGAGTGTCGAAATATACTCCTTGCCGATATTCCTTATGCTGATGTTGTTGCATTTTTTGTTTTTAGAAATAACGCTGTTTTTTCTGTTTATATTACTGACCCATGCCGGATATATACGTGTTTTCAAATCTAGTATGTAAGAATGGGTGGTCGTAAAGTTGATATCAGACATTAAAAGTCTGAATTGGTGTGTAATGTAAAGTGAGCACTGGGGTTGGGATGTTCAAATATTACATGATGGTATTGTTCCGTTCCAGAAGCTCGTTCCTTTAATTGGCGTAAGAATTTCAGTTTAGTTTGAATCATGTTGAAGATTATGCCAGACGATGGACCAAACATGAAGACGTGCAACCGGATACTTTGTCTGAATGGCTAAACACTATACGATGGTTAATAAAATCTCGTATTTGGAAACTTAAAGGAACTATAAAAACGCGTTTTCCATCTGTATTTAGTGATCCAGAAGTCGTAACCGAGCTGGATAGATTACATTACCAATATGTACTGGTCCCAGCAGACAAAGCCTAAAATAATATAGTTTTTATTTGTAAAGCACATTACTATAATTGTTTATTAGAAGAACTAGGGTTAAATACCTAGAACTAGGGTAATCCTATATACACACATGGCCCACTTTCAAAGGACGAGATCCTTCGCGTGTCTGTATTACGTTCTTTTGATGTACCTACAACCGATACTGATTTTGAGCTACCATATTTATATTGGATACCTAACCTTCACAAAACCCCATATAAGTAGAGGTACATAGCAGGATCCAGCAAATGTTCTACCAAACCTTTATCTTTACTCCTTACCAAGATACTAACAGCCATTTAGGAGGAACTTCAGCAGTACTGTACAGTTGCTTATTCCAAAAGCGGTGTAAATTAGATGTGTATACTTAAAAATTCTAAACAACTTTTAGAAAATTTGAAGGCACACAATTTTTCTCAGATACACAGTATCAAAACATACGATTTCTCTACTCTTTACACAACAATTCCACATAAAAAATTCAAAGAGAAACTTTTTAGCATCATAGACAACTGTTTTTTCACTAAAGATGGTACCCGAAAATTTAAATACCTTGTGACTGAGGCTGTGATTTGCCACGTGGATGTCATGGGTCTTCTTATAGACAATATATTTATAATGTTCCTTTATTCATATGAAGCAGACTTCATCCAAAAAATGCTGAATCAAAAGAATGACAATTTTCATACATATGTTGATGCGATATATCCCGGCGAATTAGAAATTAAAGATACAACAGAATCAGGCACACACGCTTCATACTTAGACATTTTACTTACTATAGACACAGAAGAGAAATTAACAACTAAGCTATATCACAAACGCGACGATTTCGGCTTTCCCATCGTTAATTTTCCACATTTAAGTAGTAATATCCCACACTCACCCGCATATGGAGTTTATATTTCACAAATAATCCGATATGCCAGGGCGTGTTCAACATATGAATATTTCATATGCAGATGTAAGCTACTCACTGACAAATTATTGACACAGGGATATCGAAAACCGCGTTTGATATCAACGTTCCGCAAATATTACGTTCGGTATAATAGTCTTGTTTGCGATTACTCTGTTTCAGTAAGTGAAATGTTGAGTTACCTGTTCGATGGCGGTTGTTGAGACGTCTGTACCAATTATGACGAGGATTCGTTCCTGACGCATTTCATTTTGATTTGACTGTGAACTAACGGCAGGTGTAACCGATCGACAGGGGATGCTTACTCCTTCATGGCACCTGATCCCACCTCTTGATTTCAAGAAGTCCGTGTTTGTCAATTTTTACCAGATTTGTACCTATATCCTGGACATCCTAATGATTTATACCTCGGTATCAGATACTTTTTATATTTGTTGTTAAACTGTATCCAAGGTGCATGTGTTTTATCAGCAATCATTCTTGAATTGTTTACCGAATAACTACATCATCCATATGTGAATGGGATCAACAGAACATAAAACAGGAACTGTCCACTTCCCAACCACATGATGGAAATTGAAAAAATGAAATAAAGTATTCTAATCCCTGCAATATAAAATACATATTGGAGAACTTTGGTTTTCTGGTTCCTTTTTGGTGAAATAATACTATTTCGTACATAAACACAATTTTTTGTTTTAGAAACCCACTTGGTATATAGGTTCTCATTCAATGTTTGAGGAATTATATGCATTGCAGCGTTACGGCATTTTGCCACGTGGATGTCATGGGTCTTCTTAGGTAATTCCAACATGTAATGTAAGGTCTGTTTACATTGCTGAAGAATACATGTCTAAATTTAGTTTAATACCGGCATTTATGGACTATAACTTTTAATAGTTATACTGTAAAGTTACAAGGGATCCAATCACAGCCTCGTCAGCCCCTGTCTTTGACTAGACTGTTAAGTTACAAGAGTCCCAGGCACAGCCTCGTCAGCCCCTGTCTGTGACTAGACTGTTAAGTTACAAGAGACCCAATCACAGACTCGTCAGCCCCTGTCTGTGACTAGACTGTTAAGTTACAAGAGACCCAATCACAGACTCGTCAGCCCCTGTCTGTGACTAGACTGTTAAGTAACAACAGACCCAATTACAGCCTCGTCAGTCCCTGTCTGTGACTAGACTGTTAAGTTACAAGAGACCCAATCACTGCCCCGTCAGCCCCTGTTAGACTGTTAAGTTACAAGAGACCCAATCACAGCCTCGTCAGCCCCTGTCTTTGGCTAGACTGTTAAGTTACAACAGACCCAATCACAGCCTCGTCAGTCCCTCTCTGTGACTAGTAAGTTACAAGAGATCTAGGCACAGCCTCATCAGCCCCTGTCTGTGACTAGACTGTTGAGTAACAAGAGACCCAGGCACAGCCTCATTAGCTCCTGTCTGCGACTAGACTGTTAAGTTACAAGCGACCTAGGCACAGCCTCGTCAGCTCCTGATGAGTAACAAGAGACCAAGGCACAGCCACATCGGCTCCCGTCTTTTACTAGACTGTTAAGTTACTTTTATTAGTTATACTGTTAAGTTACAAGAGACGTAATCACAGACTCGTCAGCCCCTGTCTGTGACTAGAATGTTAAGTTACAAGAGACCCAACTGTATATTGGCCAGCAAAATATTCCAACAGAGTATATGGACTTCGTTGATATCAATAATTATTTTCGACATACAGATGAGTTATTCTCAAACTTTATTACTTCACACGTTTCTCTATACGACTGTAGACAAAGACGACTGGTTTTGCAAATTCGCCTTTTACATCGGTTCTGGGGCTTGTTTCTATTCAGGAAACAGAATAAGAATGTCTGCTACTGGAATTAACAAACCCTGGTGGTAACCTAAAAGTTCATGATGCCAAACTTTCAATGCCATCGATCAAAGGTTTGGGTGATAGACACCGAGACAAACAAATGTACCAGTGCTTCATGAACTTTTAGATATTTTTTACTTCTTCTGAGAAAACCATGATTCACTTTTTAATCAAACTTGACAAGGGACTGCCCACATATGAAAATGCATAATGTTTGTATTTGTGTGCTTTGTAAGGCCCTAGGCTACCTGACATTTTTTGTACAAGTCTTCGATTTGTGAATTGTAGATAAAAATTTCACGTTCTGACAGATATCGATCGCTCTGCTATTAAGGAAATATATAAGCTTTATTCGCGTAAAGGATTTGTTCGGCGGATGAAAGTGGTGACAGAGCACACGTGCCATGAACTATGCTTGTCTGGATAGATATCTGAGACTTAGCCTGAAGTTGTTGGTCATGGATGAGTTCGCAAAATGGCGCACGCAGCAAGCGCTAGACAAGAAAATGGTATTAATTTTGTTAATTTTTATATATTACTGACTGTCCTCGGGTCGCATAACACATCGTGTCATTTTGCAAAGTGCAATTTAATTTTCGTCAACAGAAACTAAATTCTTTTCTCTTGATTTATTCTAGAAATTGTGATGTCTGCTGGCCTATATTACATGAAGTTTGTAACCCAGTTGGAAAAATCTTCGTCTAATCGGCGAGATATAAAACCTAACATATCGCTTTCTTAGCAGTCTTCGAAGAAACATCACAACCTGTTCTTTCGTTATTCTGTCAGGTCATTCAGTATTTGTCTTCGATAAACTAGAATCTATAACACTCTGAGGAAGTGTCCTGTCATCACGCACAGCTGTTTATTCAAGTGGGATAACTCTAAAATAATTTAATGTCCTGGACATTCTATTGATTTATACTTTGGTATCTGAAATTTTTTTTTTTTATTCAGTTGAAATCGAAAAAAAAAAATACATTTACCCGGAAATAAATGGATTCAGAAAAGACATATTTTTACTTAATTTGGCTTGAACCTGAATCGAGCGTTGAGAGTTAAAATCGCACTGCCATTTTTCAACTCATTGACGCTGGCTTTGTGATGTTGTTTTGATTGTCCAAGTGTAAATTATACAGTGTACATTGATTTTGAGTGAAAAATCCATAGCAACACAGCAACGTTCTTCGAAGCCTTATATCAAATACAGATGAATATATACAATGTATTTATATTCATCTCTACTAGATATAAGACTAGGAAGAACTCTCTACTAGATATAAGGCCAGGAAGAACAATTTAATATACAGTGTACATGTATATATTCCATAGTTTACATGAAAAATGCCGCTATTACCTTTTTCAAGTCTTCCTTGACCTTCGTACAAGTTACTATGAAATAATCAAATTTAACAACATAACTTGAGTTTGCCCTGATCATCTATAAGCTATCCTATTCTAATACATTATTCCTAACCGGAGAGCTACATTACTATTGAGTTTATGCCGTGACTTCCAGTCGTGTGATTTTGAATAATTGTTCCAGAATTGATTTAAACTCTACAGGAGGGGATATGTATTTATCATATTTAGTATCATAATTATCACCCTTCATCAACAATAACGAAGATAGGAGATATGTTGAATACATCGTTGATAACTACCAGTTTTACAATATTTTCTGGTGTCCATGAATTATAAATGAATTTAAAATTATGGGGGAGGCTATTGCTATGTATTTTATCTACAAATATGAAAATTATAAAATTATGTAAATTATAATAAGTGTTTAATAACAGCAAAATTTGCATAAATACAAATGATTTTATAAAATTTCAATCTGCTGGCAACTTATAATTTTTCAAAATATGGTTAAAATCATGATTTATAAACACTATGTCTGCATAATTTATTTTTTATACGTTTTAGTCAAGAGCAAGTGTTACAAAAACATTTAGAATGATAAGTCTACCACCTTTTCGAAAGAAGATAATCTGTATTTAAAATTGTGTATTTTTGCTACTTCTGGAAGAAAAAGATCAGCAATGTTGTTAACCTTGCGAATTATGCTAATCATGACATTGTCATCAAGTTTACTTCAGATGATTTGAAATTTACACTTGTATTCATTTCAATTGGATTAAAGTGTATGGAAAATAGTCCAATTCATGTATATTATTATTTCAATTAAAAAGTCTGCCTCAGCAACAAGACGATTTTTTCAACATCTTCCTCAGTTTCCGTACAAAACATTACGTAATTGACCATAACAACACAAATGGACTATCAATGTATCACCTTTTTCACGATTCTTAGTTGTAGAACTGCTTAACAGTCAACAAAAATTAACCAAACTGTCAAAGAACATAAATACCAACAATCACTTATCTTAATATAACAGGTTTCCTTTGAAAGTAGCATCAATCAATGGCAGGGTGATATTGCATTAGATGATGTTCGTATTGTGCCAGGATTATGTGGTAAGTTATCTATTTATCTATTTATCGTGTAATAATGGACTTGAGTTTTTGATTAGTGATTGGTACTTCTTCAATTTTACTTTGACACAGGTTTATGGTATTAGGACTATGGGAGAGTGTGTTACAAGAACATTTGAAGCTGTTTGAGTGGAGTTTTAATATCTACATTAGTATAATCATTAAAATACTCTTCGACAATAAATGGAAATGAGTGCAAGCGTGAAGAAAATAAACCGTTAGGTTATTTCGGTTTTGTGTGTGTGTGTGTGTGTGTGTGTGTGTGTGTGTGTGTGTGTGTGTGTGTGTTTGTGTGTGTGTGTGTTGGCTATTGAAAGGATGTACGTAGTGATATATATATATATATATATATATATATATATATATATATTAACACGTCTGTGTTTTTGTTGTTCTGTAGGTCTCTGTAAAAATTACAACATCGAAAATTACTTTAAAAGTTTTTGATGTTTATTCTTGAAACGCCGATACCAAAAGTGTTACAATATGAACAATAAGTAAATATATACAAGTACAGCAATACAAATAACAAATACTTTGTTGACAAACATTGATTGTAAATGACAACATATTTAAAGATACAAATGTAATACACATATATCTTCATTTGTACACCTAGAACAACTAACAACATAATTGTATTGTATTTGTATAAGGGATTAACTAGTTTTCTCTGCAAAGTAAAATACAAGTAGAGTGATTTAGGTAAGGGGAATTAACTCATGTTTTTACTCTTCAGAGCAACTGTCCCATCTGCTGTATAAACACACTTAACCCAATTACTTAACCCCTATATAATTCCTATATCTATATACCTATCAGAAGAGTACTTAAGACTGATTATTAACCCTATAGACTAACGACTGATAGCAGACGCTATCATAACCAGGTAATGTTTTCTTTAACACACGTGATCTGCTGTTATAAATAGACAAAACAGTGTCACTCTTGATTAACAAAGGATAACCAACAATTACTAATTAAAAGTAACCAACATGATTAAATGTAACTTAACCGGAACTCTTAGGAAGTTCATTAAACAACCTGACTCTAAATATAACCATAAAACTTACAGTTTGTATGTAAATGTAGACATTGTTCTGACCTCAGTCTGCTAAACTGTTAAATACCAACTGCCGAAGAGTTCCTTTTCCGTTTTAGAGGTAATAGACAAGGACCGAAATGAGACTGAACCTATTTTCCTGATTCAATTAATACTTAGACATTCAGGTAACGGATATATCTAAAATCACTTCTAAAACTAGACTAACTCTAGAATACCTGTACTTACAATATTTAAAGACAATACACAAATTCAAATATGACTCAAATTTGTAACCCTTAATACTTTGGTCTAGACTGTAAACTTAACCGGCATAATATTTTAAGACAGAGAATGAAACCGGATTACCTATTAAAACACATTATCAAGTACACTAACCACTTCAGATCAAATTTAACTAATTAATCTGGTTACATAAAAAGTTGACACAACACCTGAATAAAAATTACATATAAATTGAAACTTTCACACAAAACAAAAAATGTTTAAAAGTGATACAAAGTAAAATATAAATAAATGCACATACCTGTAAAAATTACAACATCGAAAATTACTTTAAAAGTTTTTGATGTTTATTCTTGAAACGCCGATACCAAAAGTGACCCAAACCTGCGGTCCACTCTGGTCATCGCGCCACGCTAGGGGATTTACGACTTCGACCAATGACATTGGCAGAATAGACCGATTGACCTTTGAACTCCCATAGTTCGGCAATTGTTTTCGACTTATGAAAACTTCCCCGAAAGCGTCGACTCTGACTAACTTTGTTATCACTTAAACCGTTAAAAGGTATATCTCTAGATAAGTAGCATCGCAAATAATAAGGGTGACAAGTCCCCATTCATGTCTACTCTCTTGTTTAACAAACAAATTAGTACGTATGTAAAAATTGACTTTCTTAATAATGTAGGTAAAAATCCCTATTGTTAGAATTTCTAAGACGGATGTCGCAGGTGTTCAGCGAAAGCGTCGTTTATGAAACAAAGACTAATGCCAAATTTCAAATGACATATTCATTAAAATGCTCATAAAATTTTTATGAAAGAATTTTTTAAAATAAAATTATGATATTTGTGATCTGTAATTTTTAGATCTTTGTCCTGATACCAAACATGACCATATTCGGTCTGATTATAGCGAATTACAATTTTATCCATAAAATTTACTTATTATTGAATTTCTAATGTCCATTTGTACACATTTCAAATTTATAAAATTTTCCTAATAGAATAAAATGCTTTTAATTTATATAAAATAGGTAAGATATGTATGTTTATTATACATTTTGATAATTATATAATTTATAACTGGAATTAAATTTATAATTATGTGACCAGAAAATTACTACCTGTCCTATGACATATGTGTAATTTTTTTGTAAGTAATTACTATATGCATCATGACTACTCCCCCCTGCTTCTATTTCTTTCGACCACGAAAGATCAAATTTAAATCATGTATTTCTGACTTTGAAGGGAAGTTCATGGGCAGTAAAATTTATACCTTTAACATATATACATCAAACAAAATCAAAGAAACTTATATACAAAACTTTGAACTGATTAAACACACAATTCTTCAAATGCTAACAATAGTAAGCTTAACTCATAGATGGCATTTTGACCATCTTGTGAAAAATTAAATCAAACATTACAAGTAAAAAAAAAAATACTATACCACAAGCAAATTTGATCAACACATCGATCATTGGTGAAAATGATACATACATGTAGATAGCTGAATACCAATATAAAAAGTAAAAATATAGTACATTAAAAATATGTTCTGTGTTCAAACACTTGTGAACAAAAACAACCATACTGTTTGATACACAAAAAAAAAGGAAACAACTGATAAATCTAATATATACACAAAGGTGCAACTAACTGACAAATCATAAAAAAAAGGAATGAGAAAAAAAACCAAAATGACCATGGTAGTATGAGCATACTAAGTATTGAAAAATACACAAATGACAAAAGATCTATCATCATTGAATCTATGTAAAAAAAAAAAAAAAAATAAACAACATTAAACTCTATTTACAATTTTCTACTACAGAAACAGTAGAGAGTATGTTGCATCCTGAATAAAAAGGTATGCTAAACAATGGAAAACCATCTGTTCTGTCTAAGACATTGAACACATTGAAAATTGAACACAATGTATGGTAGATGTATGTGTAATCATTCATCCTTGAATTTGGGTAAAGTACTGTTTGTCACTACACAAAAGATATATAAGAAAATCAATCATGCTAAGGAATGACTTACATTTTACCATAAAAAAAAATGTACACAAGTTACCTGTGCAAGGGCTGTATGACATGAAGGCAGTTTATAATTCAACTTGCTTTATTGCTCAAAGAGAAGGCATAGTTGTTATGAATAACAAGCAAATATGCGCTAAATGGCTGGTTAAGAATACTTTTGACACGAAAATATAAAATTAAATTCAATTTCATGATACTTGGTACGGAGAGTGATCTCTGTGTCCGAATGTCCGTCACGTTTAATGTTGACCAAGTCCCAAATAACTTTAGGCAAGGGAATGTTCCCAAGGAAACGTCGCTTATTACCGGTTGTGAAATGTCATAGTAAGATGGGCACAATGACAAATGCATTATTGGCACAATAACACAATCTCCACCGGAGGTTAATTCTAAAGCTAAAGTGGTACCTTTTCTGGACCTTGATTTGTATAAACATAGAAGTGTCACGAACAAAATGAAAATGACAAGTAAACCAATAATTACGGATGCATGAATCCATGAGAATTCAGTGGCAAAGAAAGTCAGTTAGAGAGGGTTCAGTGGTACTGACTTTATTGTTTCTATCATCATAAATAAATGATGGAAGTGTTGATGAAGTGGCATTTTGAACGTGCTGAAGAACTAAAAGTGCTACAGACATTTTTCTAATTTTACAAAACATAAAAATACAAGCAAAAACTGCAATTGAAGCAATACCGATTGATATCATTGCTAAAATAGCATTAATATCTGGCCAATCTGGAGATAAATCAATTAGTCCATCTATTAATGGCTCTGTCAATGAATTAAAAATTTTCTGATTTTTCTTTGCTGCTATAGCCATTCTTTTTAAACTTAAATGATTTTTCTGATCATTGGCAATGATATGCGAAAACGAATGATTGTACATTTCAAAAATTGGTACTGAAAGATTTATTGGTGTTGTAAAAGAAGTATCTCCAAATATTGACATCAACCTAGATTCATCAAAAAATTCCTGCAATAATGCTAAGTTAAACAGGATGGACCATTGTTAATTCTTGAGACTGATTGTAACAGTCTACTAACCTGGGGAGAAAAAATATAAAGTATTAGTAGATAATGAACATCTACAAGGAATATTGATAATACAAAACTCACAACCCGGGTATTATCTTTTGTTGTTCAGGACAATCTAAAACTAAATTATAATTATTATAAACTAAAGCTGAAGTTGCTGTTAGTTCAATAATATTTGGACGTAACATATTTTGTATAAAGCGAAAATCACATAAAGTCTTAATCTGGTGTTGATTATTTGAAAATAATGCTAAAGTACAGTCTGGCACTGTTATAGGTATAAGTGGCAGATTAAAGTCACACAAAATAACAGATCCATGCCGGCAATTAGTGAGGTCTTTGGAAGAGAGTGGAATATAGTGATCATGATGTACTGTGATAGCAAAATATTCCGGTAAAGACAAGAGTTGTGTAGCATGCATAGAAGAAGTTGCATTATTCTTAACAGGAACTGGTAAAGAAATGACAGAGTAGAGTTGCAATGGTTGTTTTAGAGATGATAGTGGAAATTTAATGGAAAGGAAGAGAGAAGAATGATTTCGGGTGAAGACAAATCTACCATTAGAATAGTAATAGTTAGCATCCATGTGAGTGAGGTGAAATTGTTTATAGGATTTACGAATTTGAGAATTAATAGAATGTATTACTTGAGCTAACATAGTTCTGTCTATGAGAAATGGTGTAATTTTGCCTTCTACAAGATTTTGAACTGCAAGTTCAAGTTTATTATACCTATTTCGTAGTGTGTTAGCCTTGTCAACCTGGTTAAGGAGAATGTTCGACATGTTAATGATGTTATTTTGAAAGACTACTAGTTGAGAGTTAAGATTTTGTGCTACATTAGTTATGATTTTGGAGTTTGCCTTGATTCCGGACATTAGATTGTTCATGCGTTTGTCTGCTATGCTTATAAATGATGACAACTGTTTGCCATGCTGTTGAAAAGCCTTTGCTAATAGATTAGTTTTTTGACTTATAGCATTCATGTGACTTGCAATTACATTAACATCATCCATTGTAGCCATACCAAATAAGCCACTTGCTAATTTTCCAATAAAGGGTAATAGAGAACGTGCATCTCTGTTCTTTTTGAAAAGTTTTGACTGAGGAATCAATGTACGAATTGATTTCAGTGTCTCATTGAATTCGCTAAGTAACCCTACATGTAAATGATGTACTTGAGTTGCTATGTTGTGCAACAATTCACACTTATCAAGATTAATACATGTCGGTACCTCTGCTAATTTGAACCGTTTTGGTAGTTCAATGCGAAAGGTGTGCAACCAAAATTCTCTGGAAATGAGAAGTTCTTGGTTTCCACGAAAAATAACACCATAATTGATTCTATTGATGACATCTGTGGAATCCTCAATAGATACTGCTGATCCATGCATAATCATTGTTAACATGACGATAGTCAGCAAGAGATAGCTGTATTGGATCCCCCATAACTTTCCTATAAATAGATAATTGTAAAAAAAAGAATAATGAGTATCATTACTAATCATGTTGTGATTATACTGGTATTTATGTGTAGACCAGCTACTAAGTGTATAAAAGAATATAATCACAACAATTTCAGGGTGATACCTATTTTGTTACCGTACTATTATACAGAAATTTTGCTGAATGCAAAATGAGCTCAAATATATTAATAAAAAAAAATAATTATAAAAAAAAAACTTTTGTTTTTGATTTGGGTACCCTAGGGAATTTCAATACTTATGCTATAGAACCTTGCTTTTTACTATCAAAACTATGAGTTATTGTCTTAACAAGATTATGAATGGATGTGTAAGTGAGCATAACATTCTCTGAAAAAGGAAACAAATCATTGAGATGAAAAGTCTTTCTGCTTGAAATATGATTTTCGTTTCTTTCCTCGATTTGTGAAGTGTCTATTAATTTCAGTAAGCACGTCAGGTGGGAAACTGCTGTCTGGTTCCCATGTCCTGGAGCCGTCTTCCCATTCAACCCTAATTTCTCTATGACCATTCTTAAATCTGCCTCTAAGAAGGCTTTTTGAATTTCCATGTCTGAGAACTAGGATCATGTTGATCAGTCCTGTCTAAAGGTGTTTGAGATTGATCTGCTAATGCAGTTTCGTCTACATCATCTGCATCAGGAAGTTGAGATTGTATCGGATTCTCATTAGTAGCATTGTGATCATTTTCAGGCAATTTAGAGTCGATTGTATGCTCTGAATCTACGTCTAACCCTACTCTGTGTTTGACAGGGTCATTGTAGTGTTTAAGATTTGTTGCACTTATCAAAGAAGGGTGAAGCTTATTATTAGAACACCGCCTTAACTTAAAGGTGTAGTTTGGACCTTGTTCAATGATCTCAAACGGACCATCTGCTTTGTCAAATAACTTGCTAGATAAGCCTTTTGGCACTTTTGTGACTTTAAATAAGACTAAGTCACCCACTTTAAAATCTGGAATATTTGATTTGTGGTCATGCCTAAGCTTATTTTCAAGTTGATGTCTTATATTGTTCTCTTGTGCAATTTCATGAGCAACTTTGAGATCTTCCATGAATTGTTTTATGAAGCTGGTTGCTTCTCTACTTATGTTTTCAACCGGTTCAAGAGAGACATCAAATGGTAACCTCATTTCCTCACCAAACACGAGGTAATATGGTGAGTATTCAGTCGAATGTAATGATGGTGACTTTCTGAATGCCATCATAACACTGGGAAGTAGTTGTGGCCACTTTGATTGTTCTCTGCCACAATAAGTTCTGAGAGACTGAGCTAAAGTGCTGTTTTGTCTCTCAACACAACCATTTGTGTTGGGATGATAAGCTGAGGTGTGATGTTGTGTGATTTGGAATATATCACACAGAGCGTTCACTAAACTTGACATAAAGTTTCTACCTCTATCTGAGAATAATATTCTAGGTGCCCCAAATCTGGTGAATATTTCACGATACAGTACCTCGGCCGTTTCTTTTGCAGTTTGCGTTTTCAAAGGAAAAGCCTCTGACCAACGAGTGAACGAGTCAATACATAATAGGACATATTCAAATCCTTCAGGTGTTCTATGTAAGGGTCCTAGAATATCAATATGCCACCGTTCAAATCGTTTTGATGGGGGCATAGGAACCATTGGTGGTTTTAAAAGGATTATAATCTCTCTTTGCTACCTGACAACGATCACAAGATTTTATGTAATTGACAATGTCATTGTGCATACCAGGCCAGTAATACTTCTGATACAATGCAGCTTTTACTTTTTCTATACCTAAATGACCTCCTCCTGCTAAGCTATCATGATAAGACTTGAGGGCATCTAAGCGAAGAACTTTAGGTATAGCTAGCTGTTTGATTAGCTTAAGTTCTTCTGGTACTTTCTTGCATCTTCTTTGAAACCAGTGGTATAAGATACCATCAACTAAACTATAGTACTTAGATTCTGCTACTGTAGAATCTCTAGACCTTTTGTCATCAGGCAGTGTACTATCAGCTAAATAGTGATAGATATTTGAAAAATCTTTACACTGCTGCTGTAGCTGTTTTAAGTCAGGAGTAGTATTTAGATTAATTTGACCTTCTTCATCTACCGGTAGATCAGTAGCATAACAGAAACTGACCTCTATAGTCTGACAGTCAGAATTTCTTTGTATTTCAGGCTCAACTGGAGTAACTTGAGGACCTGAATTCGGTTGAGATTTGAGTTCATCCGTAGCAGTATATTCTCTCCTGCTGAGAGCATCAGCTACACCATTACTTTTTCCTGGCCTATGTATTATTTTGAAGTTGTAATCTTGTAATTTAAGAGCCCACCTCTCTAACCTACCAGTGTGTTTAGCACTTTGAAGCCAAACTAATGCTTTATGGTCTGTGTATATGGTAAACTGATCGTGAGCTAGATAAGGGCGATAAGCTTCAATGCCGCTTAATACCGCCAGACACTCTTTTTCTGTTACTGTGAATTTCTTCTGATCATTTGTAAGAGCTTTGCCTCCATAAGCGACAACAAACTCTTTGTTATCAGAACTTAACTGACCTAATACATACCCTACTGCTGTATCAGAAGCATCACAGGTTAGAATAAACTGTTTCGATGGGTCAGGATAAGCTAAAATTGGAGCACTTAACAACTTTGATTTAAGTTTGTCAAATGCTTGTTGACAATCCTGTGACCATTGAAACTTTGTATCCTTTCTGAGCAATGCATTGAGAGGAGAGGCAACTTTTGAGAAGTCTCGGATAAATCTTCTGTAATAGTTAGCCAATCCGAGAAAACTTCTCACCTGTTTTTGCGACTTAGGGATAGGAAATTCACTCATTGCCCGAGTCTTATCTGGGTCAACCTCAACTCCTTTGCGTGATATGATGTGACCTAAAAACTTAAGCTGCTTAACAGCAAAATGACATTTTGAGGGTTGCAATTTTAAGTTGGCCTCTGTCAACTTACTGAACACCTGTTGTAAATGTTTTAAGTGTTCGTCAAAGGTATTGCTGAAAATAAGAATGTCATCTACATATACAAGAACTGACTTCCAGTTCAAGTCTCTTAACACAGAAGACATTAGGGTCTGAAATGAAATAGGTGCATTTGTTAAACCAAAAGGCATTCTTGTCCATTCATAGACACCTCTTTGTGTTATAAATGCAGCCTTTTTTCTGCTGTCTTCCTCTAGTTCCATTTGCCAAAAACCAGACATTAAATCCAAATTGGAAAAATAATTAGCTTTGGCTGCTCCAATAGCATCAAATACACTTTCCATATGAGGAAGTGGAAATGACATTGGAGTGGTAATTTTGTTTAATGCTCTATAATCGCAAGCAAATCGAAATGTATTGTTCTTTTTGCGAACCAAAACAACGGGTGAATGCCACTCAGAATTAGAAGGTTTTATAATTCCCATATTTTTCCATTTCATCAATTTGTTTTGAAATTTCTTTCTCATTCTGGAGTGACGTTCGGTAAAATGGCAACCGAACTGGTTTTGACCCGGGTTTAATGTCAATAGTGTGTTTATGTTCAGACACTTTTAGCATTTTTGAACCAACACAGAGGTTCATGATGCATATAGTAATTACTTACAAAAAAATTACACATATGTCATAGGACAATATATATATATATATATATATATATATATATATATATATATATATATATATATATATATATATATATATATATATATATATATTGTTTATATATTATTCCAGGATAACAAACACGTGATGTTCACCTGCAAAGCAAAATCCACCAAGTTCAACCGGATGAGTTTATAAGCTTTAATGAAGTAAAAATAAACTGCAGTTTCAAAATGTCATATTTGTTGTTGATGTGTGTATGATTTAGAGGAATTTTTTCAGTTTTCTCGGACAAGTTAAGGTATCTATTGTATAAAAGGTCGAAATTTGATGCCTTGTAAGGTACTATACTTATGATTTTTAATAATCGATATGCAGGTGCCATGTATAGATTTCATCTAAACGAAATTCATTTTACGATATTGCGTTGAAATTTTTTCTTTTTCAAAATTAACCAAGATTGCGACAATAAGCATATATTGTACTCATTCATGCAATAGATACCTTGAGGCTAGTTACTCTGGGTCTTCAGAGACTAAGAACCGGAGCGAACATAAAAATGCGGACTAATATCGGGTGGCAGAGATCAAAGGTGACTCGTTTTTCCGTTTTCAAACCAAAAATACGAGCTTGCACCTTTTGGATATTTAAACATCTAAATAGTATATTAATTCATGGATATGTTCACAAAAACACTTTATATTAAGCCAACAAGGCTATTGTGCGTGTAGTTAAGTATAAACAATGACTGACGTGCCTAAGTGACAAAATGATCAAGGACGAATGAAGAATGACACAGTACATCATAGGTTCTCACCTCTGGTCAACCATGATACAACCGCCACTGGAACATTACAGGATTATCTGTGAAAATTATAAAGTGGAAAGTAGTTGGTCGCATCCCTTATTTATCCAGGTTTTTCTCTGTTTTTCAAATTGACCACCAACGTGCAACTGGTACATTATGGCATTAAACACTATGAAACACTACCTATGTTGTAAAAGAACTAAGGTTTGCCAACAGATGGGACTAAAAGGTTTCTGTGTATAATACATATAAATGACAAAAATAAATAAATAAAAATTCTCCGTAATCAGCTGGAAAAAAATTCAAATCGTGTCGAAAACGTTCAAGTAAAATATTCTAGTTTTACGTAAGTAGCTTTCTTACAATTAAAATTTCACTTTTTTTCCTTTTTCAAGTGAAACATGGAGATATTAGAACTTTAAACTGCAATTTGATAATACTGAATATATTTTAAACTGGGAAAATATTTTCAAATATTTGACGGAGTTAGTGATATACACATAACTATAACCATGGTAAAATCGAGTTATAAAATGAAGAAGACGCTGAAACTGACCTAAATAAAAAAATATTATTTTAATTTCGAACTGATGGTAGGCAGATTCTGGAAATTCCTACAATGCACCGGTGTTTCCATACAAAGACCTAAATCCTATCTTACTAAAAGATAAAAAATGGACATAATATATATAGCGCTAGTGTAAATAAAAACAAAAATTATCGCGGGTAACTGGTCTGCAAATCTTTTAAGAAATTTAACAGTTGTCTAACCTATCCGTACAGGAGGTATAAGCTTGTGGTAATATTATGATTGCTAATCATACCTTATTAAAGATAAACTGCAATTGAAGTAAATTAAAGTCAATGGAGTCGCACAGTTTGAACACTTTGAAATAGCAGACGATTATGTAATTATACAGAAACATGTACAGGTAGTGGAATATCCGATAAATAAAAATTATTTTGAATAAAATGTCCAAATACTACAAAATATAATTTAAATTCAAAATATAAATTTATCACTGTGATGTAACTTTCGAGAAGGTATGGAATCGTTGAAAAATTGTGTATAAGAAATTCCAATGTAAAAAATATAATTTCATTATTAATATGAAACTTTTTTATATTGGTTGTAATTGTTTTTCATAACGAAAAAGAATGTTCATCGTATTAATCAAGTGACGAACACGTAATGATGATTTCACTGTTAAATCATTGGTCGCTATTTTCAGATATATACGCATAATTCATGCACGCACTCGATCGGTTGATTCGTTCAAAATGAATGCATATTTCATTGTAGTATCCTCCAGTTAGTAAAGGTTTTTGTGAGAATAAACATAATACGCATTATTTTGGTCTTTCTATAAGATTGAAGTAAAATGTAGGGTGGAGCATATGTAGAACATCTAACTGGCTTAGACAGCATGCGGTTGGTTATTCGCATTTACGCTCCGCCCACTACGGTCTATTCTGTGAAGACATTTTCTTCAGGAATAAGGCGATTGCTTTTAGTCTGTGTCACCATTCATCACAATATCGACGTTTTATGACACGCTGAATAAAAATCTATTTGCATATATTTTTCATGTGCATTTATATAGGTCAGTTCGAATTACAGTCCGATCAACAGAGGTGTTTACCTTTCCATGACACTTGCCCTCACCTCTAAATTTACAGAGGTCCATATTTATCAAGTATTCATCGGATCAGTATATTTTCTCCTAAATCTCTGGATGATTAATACCTTGGTATCTGCATAGACAAACAGAGATAGCTAGCATGTACAGACAAACAGACAGAGATAGGCATAGACAGGCAGATAGATAGCATATACAGAGAGATAGCTAGCATGTACAGACAAACAGACAGAGATAGGCATAGACAGGCAGATAGATAGCATATACAGAGAGATAGCTAGCATGTACAGACAAACAGACAGAGATAGGCATAGACAGACAGATAGATAGCATATACAGAGAGATAGCTAGCATGTACAGACAAACAGACAGAGATAGGCATAGACAGACAGAGAGATAGCATATACAGAGAGATAGCTAGCATGTACAGACATACATAGATAGATAGCACATACCGACAGAGAGAGGTAGACAGGCATAGACAGATAGACAGACAGAGATATCATATACAGACAAAGATAGATAGCTTATACAGAGATAGATAGGTATAGACAGACAGAAATAGATAGCATATACAGACAGACATAACTAGACACGCATATACAGAGAGAAATATATAGACATAAACAGACTGTGATAGATATCATATACACACAGAGAGATAATTAGAATATATAGAAAGAGATATATAGGCATAGACAGACAGTAAGAGGATATATAGACAGATAGATAGGCAAAGACAGACAGTAAGAGCATATACAGACAGAGATAGATAGGCATAGACAGACAGCAAGAGCATATACAGGCATAGATAGATAGGCATAGACAGACAGTGAGAGCATATACAGACAAACAGAGATAGATAGGCTTGGTGAGATGACAGTGAGAGCATATGCAGACAGAGATAGATAGGCATAGACAAATAGAAAGAACATATACAAACAGAGATAGATAGGCATAGACAGACAGTGAAATCAAATACAGACAGACAGAGATAGATAGGCATAGACAGAGAGTGAGAGCATATACAGACAGAGATAGATAGGCATAGACAGACAGTAAGAGCAAATACAGACAGACAGAGATAGATAGGCATTGACAGACAGTAAGAGCATATACAGACAGAGATAGATAGGCATAGACAGACAGTAAGATCATATACAGACAAACAGATATAGATAGGCTTGGTGAGATGACAGTGAGAGCATATGCAGACAGAGATAGATAGGCATAGACAGACAGTAAGAGCATATACAGACAGAGATAGATAGGCATAGACAGACAGTGATAGATAGCATATACAAACAGACAGAGATAGATAGGCATAGACAGACAGTGAGAGCATATAGAGACAGAGATAGATAGGTTTAGACAGACAGTGAGAGCATATACAGACAGAGACAGATAGGCATACACAGACAGTGAGAGCAAATACAAATAATACAAATAGAAAGAGATAGATAAGCATAGACAGAAATTGAAAGCAAATACAGACAGACAGAGATAGATATGCATAGACAGAAAGTGAGAGCGTATACAGACAGTGATAGATAGGCATAGACAGACAGTGTGAGCATATACAAACAGGCAGAGATGGATAGGCATAGACAGACAGTGAGAACATATACAGACAGATTTAGATAGGCATAGACAGACAGTGAGAACATATAAAAACAGGCAGAGATAGATAGGCATAGACAGGCAGTGAGAGCATATAAAGACAGATAGATAGGCATAGACACACAGTAAAAGCATATACAGACAGAGATAGATAGGCATAGACTGACTGTGAGAGCATATACAGACAGAGATAGATAGGCATAGACAGACAGTGAGAGCAAATACAAATAATACAAATAGACGGAGATAGATAAGCATAGACAGAAATTGAAAACAAATACAGACAGACAGAGATAGATATGTATAGACAGAAAGTGAGAGCGTATACAGACAAAGATATATAGACACAGACAGAGAGTGAGAGCAAAACACAGAGAGTGAGAGCAAATACAAACAGAGATAGATAGACATAGACAGACAGTAAGAGCATATACAGACAGTGATAGTTAGGCATAGACAGACAGTGAGAGCATATACAAACAGGCAGAGATGGATAGGCATAGACAGACAGTGAGAACATATACAGACAGAGATAGATAGGCATAGACAGACAGTGAGAGCATATAAAGACAGAGATAGATAGGCATAGACAGACAGTAAGAGCATATACAGACAGAGATAGGCATAGACAGACTGTGAGAGCATATACAGACAGAGATAGGCATAGACAGAGAATGAGAGTATATACAAAACAGACAGAGATAGATAGGCATAGACAGACAGTGAGAGCATATACAGACAGAGATAGATAAGCATAGACAGACAGTGAGAGCAAATACAGACAGAGATAGATAGGCATAGACAGCCTTAAGACAATATACAGTCAGAGATAAACAGGCATAGACAAACAGAGATAGATAGGCATAGACAGACAGTGAGAGCATATACAAACAGGCAGAGATAGATAGGCATAGACAGACAGTGAGAGCATATAAAGACAGAGATAGATAGGCATAGACAGACAGTAAGAGCATATACAGACAGAGATAGATAGGCATAGACTGATTGTGAGAGCATATACAGACAGAGATAGGCATAGACAGACAATGAGAGCATATACAAAACAGACAGAGATAGATAGGCATAGACAGACAGTGAGAGCATATACAGACAGAGATAGATAGGCATAGACAGACAGTGAGAGCATATACAAACAGGCAGAGATAGATAGGCATAGACAGACAGTGAGAGCAAATACAGACAGACAGACATAGATAGGCATAGACAGACAGTGAGAACATATACAAACAGAAAGAGATAGATAGGCATAGACAGACAGGGAGAGCATATACAAACAGACAGAGATAGATAGGCATAGACAGAAAGTGAGAGCGTATACAGACAGAGATATATAGACAGACAGACAGTGGGAGCAAAACACAGAGAGTGAGAGAAAATACAAACAGACAGAGATAGATAGGCATAGACAGACAGTAAGAGTATATACAGACAGTGATAGATAGGCATAGACAGACAGTGAGAGCATATACAAACAGGCAGAGATGGATAGGCATAGACAGACAGTGAGAACATATACAGACAGAGATAGATAGGCATAGACAGACAGTGAGAACATATACAAACAGAGAGAGATAGATAGGCATAGACAGACTGTGAGAGCATATACAGACAGAGATAGGCATAGACAGACAGTGAGAGCATATACAGACAGAGAAAGATAGGTATAGACAGACAGTGAGAGCATATACATACAGAGATAGATAGGCATAGACAGACTGTGAGAGCATATACAGACAGTGATAGATAGGCATAGACAGACAGTAAGAGCATATACAAAACAGACAGAGATAGATAGGCATAGACAGACATTGAGAGCATATACAGGCAGAGATAGATAGGCATAGACAGACAGTGAGAGCATATACAGACATAGATAGATAGGCATAGACAGACAGTGAGAGCAAATACAGACAGACAGAGATAGATAGGCATAGACAGACAGTGAGAACATATACAAACAGACAGAGATAGATAGGCATAGACTGACTGTGAGAGCATATACAGACAGAGATAGATAGGCATAGACAGACTGTGAGACCAAATACAGACAGACAGAGATAGATAGGCATAGACAGACAGTGAGAACATATACAAACAGACAGAGATAGATAGGCATAGACTGACTGTGAGAGCATATACAGACAGAGATAGGCATAGACAGACAGTGAGAGCATATACAAACAGACAGAGATAGATAGGCATAGACAGACAGTAAGACCATATATTTACATACCGACTGCAATTCCCTTCATTGCAAGTGTATAGAGCGATATATTGTATATTCCGGTAATTGCAGTCGCGTTCCCCGAGTATTAACCGCTTTACTTTTCAGCGTAAGAATACATGAACGAATCAATAAAGAATAGAATATCACATGTTTATTTCTTATATATTTAATATTAAAAGCCATATATTAGGCCTACCACAAAGCAAATAAAAATCACAGAAAGAAATCGGAAACACGAGACTACATCTGTAGCACATTGTACAGCCTACAGGCTTATATAGCGATATATCTAGGTCATGTTATGACCAAGAACCACAGACCACCGTCTGGCACAGAAATGAAAGTTCGCTTCATAGTTACAACAGAAAAAATAGAGAGTAAGACCTAGTGCAACTTTGTCAAGCACCTCTTGATAAACAAGTCGATTTGGTTGCCTTCACTGGATATTCCTATCAGAAGCAATTCGTGTGAAATCAGGTCGTGTGAAATAGGCCTACTTACGTAGGTTACGTACCAATCAGTAATCATGGTTCCCAGGTGTTTGGTAAAAAATGTCAAATAAAATGGCTACTTTCAGTTGTCATGAATGAATATTAGCTGTCTCACTTCTTGTAAGTCACACTGAAACTTTCTATAGTATATCCCATTAATAATATATCAGAATTCAAAACGCAAATTCGTTGTAAATACATTATACAGCATACTCATGGGCGCGGCCATTTGCATTTTCAATTCTCTTCTGACACATTTAACCTTCCGGTTACCAAGCAGACGAATATTCTAAAATAACTTAAAAACAAATCTGACTCTTATTCAAAATTTTCCATATCACTAGTTTCTTTCAAAATGATATGAAAATAAGAAAATAAACCTTAATTCCATTTAGCCTTTCCGGACAGAAAAGGGGAACTACTTCTCGTCTCACACAGCTGTTTAGCTGTTACGTCATATAAAAAAACTCTAAAACAAAGCCAATTAAATAGAATGAATTTCGTAACCAGCTGACTACAGATTAACAGAAAATGGTAATATATATAAATATAAAGATTGTTTTTCATTTTTTGGACTGCATCTAGTATAAATGCAATGGCTTATGGAGAGCAAATACAGACATACAGAGATAGATAGGCATAGACAGACATTGAGAGCAAATACAGACAGAGATAGATATGCATAGACAGACAGTGAGAGCATATACAGACAGAGATAGATAGGCAGCGACATAAAGTAAGAGCATATACAGACACAGATAGATACGCATAGACAGACAGTGATAGATAGCATATACAAACAGACAGAGATAGATGGGCATAGACAGACAGTAAAGCAAATACAGACAGACAGAGATAGATAGGCATAGACAGACAGTAAGAGCGTATACAAACAGAGAGAGATAGATAGGCATAGATAGACAGTGAGAGCATATACAGACAGACAGGGAGATAGATAGGCATAGACAGACAGTAAGAGCATATACAAACAGAGATAGATAAGCATAGACAGATAGTAAGAGCAAATACAAACAGAGATAGATAGGCATAGACAGACAGTGAGAGCATATACAGAGATAGATAGGCATAGACAGACAGTGAGAGCATATACAGAGATAGATAGGCATAGATAGACAGTGAGAGCATATACAGAGATAGATAGGCATAGATAGACAGTGAGAGCATATACAGACAGACAGGGAGATAGATAGGCATAGACAGACAGTCAGAGCATATACAAACAGAGATAGATAAGCATAGACAGATAGTGAGAGCAGATACAAACAGAGATAGATAGGCCTAGACAGACATTGAAAGCAAATACAAACAGAGATAGATAAGCATAGACAGATAGTGAGAGCAAATACAAACAGAGATAGATAGGCATAGACAGACAGTGAGAGCATATACAGAGATAGATAGGCATAGACAGACAGTGAGAGCATATACAGAGATAGATAGGCATAGATACACAGTGAGAGCATATACAGACAGACAGGGAGATAGATAGGCATAGACAGTGAGAGCATATACAAACAGAGATAGATAAGCATAGACAGATAGTGAGAGCAAATACAAACAGAGATAGATAGACATAGACAGACAGTGAAAGCATATACAGACAGACAGGGAGATGGATAGGCATAGACAGACAGTGAGAGCATATACAAACAGAGATAGATAAGCATAGACAGATAGTGAGAGCAAATACAAACAGAGATATATAGGCATAGATAGACAGTGAGAGCAAATACAAACAGAAATATATAGGCATAGATAGACAGTGAGAGCATATACAGACAGACAGGGAGATGGATAGGCATAGACAGACAGTAATAGCATATACAAACAGAGATAGATAAGCATAGACAGATAGTGAGAGCAAATACAAACAGAGATAGATAGGCATAGATAGACAGTGAGAGCATATACAAACAGAGATAGATAGGCATAGACAGACAGTAAGAGCATATTCAAACAGAGATAGATAAGCATAGACAGATAATGAGAGCAAATACAAACAGAGATAGATAGGCATAGACAGACAGTCAGAGCATATACAGAGATAGATAGGCATAGATAGACAGTGAGAGCATATGCAAAGAGACAGGGAGATGGATAGGCATAGACAGACAGTAAGAGCATATACAAACAGAGATAGATAAGCATAGACAGATAGTGAGAGCAAATACAAACAGAGATAGATAGGCATAGACAGACAGTGAGAGCATATACAGAGATAGATAGGCATAGACAGACAGTGAGAACATATACAGAGATATATCGGCATAGACAGACAGTGAGAGCATATACAGACAAACAGATATAGATAGGCATAGACAGACAGTGAGAGCAAATACAGACAGAGATAGATAGGCATAGACAGGCAGTGAGAGCAAATACAGACCGAGATAGATAGGCATAGACAGCCTTAAGACCATATACAGTCAGAGATAAACAGGCATAGACAGACAGTGATAGATAGCATATACAAACAGAGATAGATAGGCATAGACAAAGAGTGATAACTATCACATACAGACATAGACAGACAGTGAGAGCATATACAGACAGAGATATATAGGCATAAACAGACAGTGAGAGCATATACAGACAGACATAGATAGACAGGCATAGACAGATAGAAACTGATAGCATATACAGACAGATAGCATATACATACAGAGATAGATAGCATACACAGATAGACAGACAGAGATAGAAATAGACAGACACTGATAGATAACATATACAGACAAATATGTTGACAGGCATAGACAGACAAACATAGTTAGCATATACAGACAGAGATAGATAAGCATAGACAAACAGTGGTAAATAGCATATACAGACTGACAAGGGTAGATAGGCTTAGATAGACAGAAGTAGATAGGTAAAGACAGAGATATATCGATATAGACAGAGATAGACACACAGAGATAGATAGGCATAGACAAACAGTGGTAAATAGCATATACAGACTGACAAGGGTAGATAGGCTTAGATAGACAGAAGTAGATAGGTAAAGACAGAGATATATCGATATAGACAGAGATAGACACACAGAGATAGATAGGCATAGACAAACAGTGGTAAATAGCATATACAGACTGACAGGGGTAGATAGGCTTAGATAGACAGAGTAGATAGGTATGGGGCGCAGTTTTACTTTTTAATACCAGTTACTGATATCACTCTTTCGAATAGGTGATATCACTTATTCGAATAGGTGATATCACTCATTCGAATCGATGACATCACTTATGCGAATAGGTGATATCACTTTTATAAATTCTTAAATGATATCACTTATACGAATTAGTGATATCACCTATTCAAATGAGTGATATCACCTATTCGAATGAAAGATATCACCTATTTAAATGAATGAGTGATATCACCTACTCGAATAAGTGATATCACTTATGCGACTGAGTGATATCACCAATTCGTTTTGTAAAGTTATATCACCGATTCGAATAGTGATATCACTTATGAATCAATGCCAATGATTGCTCTCTACACAAAAATAAAATATATTCCTGGGTCTAACAAAAATTGTGTCATCTTGGGCATTATAAATTATGAATTTTCTAATTTTTATTTAAGAATTATATAGGGTGTTTTAGGTTCAACCACTTTTAAAACAATTTTGTGTGGAAATCGGAACCTAGTTCAAAATGGCAGGAGTCGGCGGTATGGTTTCGGCGGCTCTGTCTACTTTGAATGCTGACCTCCGTCCAAATCCTACAATAGACACGGGAGATGATTCCGATTCTGCAGCACTGTGCCTTTATCACGATACCGTTATATCGTCCTTTGCGCTTTGTTCTTCCATAGATGTAGGCCTAGTGATATTCGCTGGAGATCTACATTTATGGAAGAAATGGGGAGCATAAGGTTTTGTACTGTTTCCAAATTTGAATATTCGGATGAGTGATATCACTTATTCGTTTTGTAAAGTGATATCACCTATTCGAATAGGTAATATCCCTTATTCGAATAGGTGATATCACATATAAAAACGTATAAAGTGATATCTCCTCTTTGAAAGAGTGATATCACCTATTCGAAAGAGTGATATCACTTATACGAATAGGTGACATCACTTATTCGTTTTTATAAGTGATATCACTTATTCGTATAAGTGATATCACTCTTTCGAATAGGTGATATCACTCTTCAAATAGGAGATATCACTTATTTGAACAGGTGATATCACTTATTCGGTATTCCAATGGTTGATATCACGCATTCGAATAGGTGATATCACTTATTGAAAGAGTGGTATCACCTATTCGAAAGAGTGATATCACTAACTGGTATTAAAAAGTAAAACAGCGCCCCATAGATAGGTAAAGACAGAGGTATACTGATATAGACAGAGATAGACAGACAGTGATAGACAAGCATAGACAAAGAGCGGAAGAAAGGAATAGACAGACAGTGATAGACAAGCATAGACAAAGAGCGGAAGAAAGGAATAGACAGAAGGAGGTAGTTAAAGAGACAGACAGACAAAAACAAAATGAATCAAATGTTGTCTATATGTTCAGAAATCTATTTGATATCAAAGTAAACCTATTTTATAGAGATACTTTCTGTATTCATAGATCAAAACTTTAACAGGCATGTCGATTAGAATTTAGTTCCTATAACGAGGTCATTAATACATATCATATTAAACGTAAATTGATCTATTAATTTTGTTGCTTTCACAATTACAAAACTTTCAGAAATTAATTTTTGCACGATTATATTATAAATGACATATACCATTAATGTAGCAATATATTTCGTTAAACCTATCAGAATATGAGTGTAATTATATCTGCGGAGAGACGCCAGCTGTAGACTACAGGGATTGCTTTATGATGTATAAGTTAGTCCTTATATACACATCTGTGGTGTTTTATATAATTATGTATCTATTTCCGTGACAGACGTGTCACAATAGAAACATGATACAAAGGCCCACACGTAGTTTAAATGTCCGAAAATTGCTAATTCGTCGGAACGAATGGTTTACACGACCAAGATCGCACAATTTGCAGGATATATTCGCGATTTGGGTACAAAAAAAATCAGTAACACACGAGAGATATGAAAAGTTTGAAGACTTACGGAGCAACCTTTTATTGGCTAGGATCAAATTTTTTCTCCTGGATTTTTTTTCTTTGAAACATCCAACCTATCCTGTCCTAGATTGTTTTTGTTACCCACAATGATGGAACGACCTTTGACTCTAAAACTGCCTTAAAGAACATGTATACATACATATATAACCAAATTAGTTATTATCAAGTACAAATACATTATATATGATCTTTCTTATGCAGTGGCTGATCTAGATTTTTTTTTCAGAAAGGATGATGGAGGTGGGGATGATCCTGGTAACATAAAATGAAATTGCATATTAATTTAAAACTGTTATAAAAATCATTAGTCACTGCACATATTTCTAAATGACATGAAGCTACACCAGTTTACTAACATGAAATATATAAGGCACGTGAGATACCAAAGTATTAATCATGAGAAATGGTTTGGAAACAACATACAAATCAGGTGAAAATTGGAAAAACACAGACCTCTGAAAATACAGAGGTGGGATAAGGTGTCATGGAGGACTAAGCCTCCCCTGCCGATTAGTCCTTCCGCCGTGAGACCATAGTTGAAGTCAAATGAAGTAACAAATATCACACAGATATCCATCTCGAAAGAAGGTTGTTTAAGCAAAAATAACTCATATAAAAGCTAAATGCTAGGAGGTCCGGGTGTATGTTCCACTGGATATATTAAATGACATCCTGTTTTGTAGCTTCAAGACACTAAGTTATTACCCGTTTATCTTTCAAACATATTCCATTTATAGACTGAATAACTCGAAAAATGACAAGAATTTCAGCAAACATAAGCTGAATGTTAGGAATTTTACATGAGACATTTTACAAGAGACAATTCTTATGACACATGTAGTGTTAGGGGGATCCAGGATTATAAGTTAGAGGGGCGTGCTTTTGACCCTCACAGTTTCCTAGGATGCGCATCTAGATTTTTTTCAGGGGATGGTGGGAGGTAGAGTTACATAATTATATACTAGATTGTTTTACAATACATGTTTTTTTATTAATTGTTGGATAAACAGTGAAGCGATAATTCATCTGAGACAATGGGGACACGCGCCTTTTCAATAATTTTCGAAATTGTGAAGCTTCCATAATTATACTGGTATTAATTTTCCAGTTTTTTATAGAAAAAAATTACACCTATTTTGCCAACTATAGGGGTCACATATCGCTAAGCTTATGCCTGAAACCTTTCCTGGTCATTCCCCTCTAAATACGCCAGTGGTTGTGGATCTGGGGTACTCATTAGTATGCATCCCCAGTTGTTTTTTTTTTTAACTTTAAAAGTCCCGGGAAGCCTTTTTATAGCTTCCAAATGCTAACTTAAGACAGGTTTATCTTTTCTAACGGGTCCATTGATATACTTTTATTTATTGATTAAACTTCCAAAATGAAATGAAATTAAGTGGCAGCTTGGGGGTAGGGAGTATCCTACCGAGTACCTGGATACATTTTGGAATTATTCAATTTGAAAGCTTGACGAGGCATTCTCTGGATTCCAGAAACAAAATTGCAGGTTTCCCATGGTCTAGGGTATGATACCCAGAAATGTTCAGTTTTACTGGACCAGAGAGTTCGTTATTTAGGTTCCAGATATCAAATTGGAACCTTTTTATACCTCAAATGCACTATATTGACAGAATGATTACATTCGCAGTGAATTGATTTTCAGCAAACATAAATCATCCTCTCTAATAAAGCACATGACTAATTCCGAATTTATGTCATGTTGAAAGAATATTAACAGTGTTTAATATTTATTTCTCTTTCTATGAAAATATCAGTTCTAGTGTGGTTTTAAACCCAATACCGACTCCAGATTCACCAATGTTTGTTTGTTTGTTTATTTTTGTTTAACGTCCCACTCAAGAATATTTCACTTATATGGAGACGTCACCAAATGCCGGTGAAGGGCTTCAAATTTTGGTCTATGCTCGGCACTTACGGTCATTGAGCAGTGAGGGTTCTTTAACGTGCCGACACCTACTGTGACACGGGACCTCCAGTTTTTACTGTCTCATCCGAAAGACAGGAAACCAACCTGTCGCCGGCGGGACTCGAACTCACGACCTCACGATCTACCGACTGAGCCAGGCCGGCTGGATTCACCAGTGTAATGCATAAATAAATAATATTGTATATGAATAGTTTAGATCCCTCATAAGACTCGTAGCATTTGGCAATGGAAAGGAACAAAAAGTAAGGCACTAATTAGCGACTTTTCGCCCCGACAACCGCTAATTAGCGACTTTTCGCCCCGACAACTCTTTTTAAATAAGCGACTTTTCGAGGCGAAAAAGTGAAAGGTCGTTATTTAGCTAGTTTTCGACTTTTAGCCTCGCCAAGCGAAAAGTCGCTAATTAACGAGTTTTCGGGGTGAAAAGTCGAGATGGCAAAAATCAGCAACCACACACAGTTGAACCTAATAACAAAATTACCGAACCAAACGTCAGATATTCTGATATAAAATGCATTCAGAACAGTCTCGTTTAAATAAGAAATTATTTCACCATATTTGTTATTCAAGAATAAACATAATTTTATAAAAAAAATAATAATTTCGCGTCAGACGATACTTTGCCATTAAGGTAGATATTTACAAACCATTTTCAGAATATGATAATCTTGTGGCGCTACTGTTTCTAATGTGAAATCTTCAATATTAAAGTTGATTAATTTTCGAGATGAGTGCAGTAATTCAAATTTGTGCAATAAACAATTAAGATTTTTTGTTTTTCTACAATTTAAATTGACTTACAGTTTTTAATTTTGATTTTTTGGGCTTTTTTATTTATTTAAGTTGTAGTTCAATATTAAGTGAAGGTTAAAAATGATCAATATCGTCTCATATTGGTTGTTCCAAATTCTTTTACATTTTTTTTTTTTTTTTATTATTATTATTATTATTATTATTATTATTGTATTTTTAATAATTATAACAATTGATTTATTTTATTCAACTTATAAACATTTCCTGAAACTGTTTTCTTCAACAGCTTCATCCTGCCTTTTTTGTTTTTTTTTTTTTGTTTGTTTGTTGTTTTTTTTTTTACTTACTGCCACTCCTAGATTTTTTGTCACCCTGAATTCTGGTCATGCCTTTTTATTTCAAATTTAATCCTAGCCCTCCATAAAAATCAAATGGTCGTCCTCTTACAGAAACAAATGCGCTTTAGGTCTGCGAATATTCGTTATATCGGGAATAAACTAGATATAGTTTCTGTAAATTGCATAAAAGTAAAATTAACGAGTTAGGGCGCAATTAAATTCTTCAGCATGTTTTCAACTTTTCCACAAGTAGATTATAATATATGTAGACCAGAACTGTATTCTATAATGCTGTCTTAGAGGAAAGTTGCCGAGTGGCAACATAGGCAGCTGATTGAAGCTTTGACGTCACATTGTCCATTCCATTCATAAATCCACATGTGAGGCACGAAAAGGAAATTCATTAATCATTTTATTGCTATGAAGAAAACAGTAAATGATCCCAGAGGGATCTTGTCGCCCACCATCGAATGTTCTTCTTTTAATCTATGACAGACTGTCCTTTTCTCTTATTTTGTGGCTCAACAGAGAAATTTAACTAAAACCTAAATATCTGTCAAATGCTTTCTCACAAGATTATAATAATACCAAATATAAACTGCTATAATCCAAGATAGCTTAACCATACCTGTCAACTTCTAAGAGTAAAAATGCTGGTCATGACCTTCACTGAGTAAAACTAACATTACACATAATAATCTGTCTCGCTGGGCCCTGATTTGATATCAAATGTACGTAGCAAAATGTATATTTCGGTGTCGTCCTGATTGTCCCACTTTTGGTATATACAAGTAAAAAAGGTAAAATAAAATGTGGGACAATCAGGACAATTAAGACAAAATTTGTGGGACAATCAGGACTTTCAAATGTGGGACAATCTGGACATGTTTTGATTGGAAAAGAAAAATTGTCACCTGTATAAACAAATTACAAGTCATTATTAAAGTATAATGTTTTGATCAGAAAATGTCAGAAAACTGAAAACATGAAAACAGAACATTATAATTTTAAGTTATTTAATTTTTTTTATTTTATATAGCACATATATATTACAAATATTGATTCAAATTTATACAACATACATTTAAAAGCACTAAGTAAACAAAATTAAACATCTATAATTACACAGTTCTTCATGACTTAAATAGAAATCACTAATTTTAACACAAAACTGAACATCTCAAGATATATATATATACACACAGTTCTTCATTACTTAAATATATAAATGTAGCACTAATTACACATAATTGAACATCTCAAGATTAACATTTATGAACACACACAGTTCTTCATCATTTATATATATATATATATATATATATATATATATATATATATATATATATATATATATATATATATATATATATATATATATATATATTGCAGCATTTTAATGACTTCTATTTTGGTTGGGTCTGGTTGGTGACTCGTGTGTATACATAATTGCTACATTAATTAAGAATCATCTTTTTCCATAAGGTGAACATATATCAGCTGAAAGATATATTTTCAAAATAAACATGATTACAAGATGGACCAATCACTGAATGTTTTGCAAAAATAAAAAATGAGATCAATAAAGTCAATAAATGTTTTCTACAGCATAAATGAAAATAGCATGAACAAATAAATAAACAAAATTATGAATATTTTTTAAAGTCATTTCGATATATGTTTACTTTTATTTTCATTAAAATGAGTTACTTTATCATTATAATAATTGACTCAGAGAACATTTACCTATTATCTTTTTCCTACCGTATTTTAAATTAATATTTTTAGAGAAAAAAGTTTTTAATATATTAGAACATATTTTATGTATTTTATCAAAACTGATTTTTTACAAAATTCTTTTAATTTTATTTTGTAAATTTTTAGCTGGAGCAAAATTGTCCATTATAACTGTACAAGTATTCATAGAAAAATATTTTTTATCTGACTCAATTTAAATTTTAACTCGTTTTTAAATATATTTCTTGTATTTTAGTCTGCATATTGGGATCCTATTTACTTAAACAAACAAGCAAACCAATTATTTTGATTAGTCCTGATTGTCCCACTTTTTGAAATACAGTTGTTGTTTTAACAATCGAAGTTAACTCTGAATTTTTGTGGGACAATTTGTACAAGGTATGTGGGACAATCAGGACAACTGAATTTCAAAAAGTGGGACAATCAGGACTAAACCGTATATTTCTGGGATGTGGCAGTACCACCACATACACTACTGAATGTGTTTTCCATATAAAGGAGACCTCAAGGAGAATATATATGTCAAATTTCATAAAGATCCCTTCAGTATATTCTGAGAAATAGCGATAACAAACTTTAATTGTCGAAATCAAAGATTGCCACCTGGCTGCCATTTTGTGATCTAACCCGCCTGAAAATGTACACTGAACAACTAGACCTCAAGGAGAATCTATATGTCAAATTTCATAAAGATCCCTTCAGTACTTTCTGATAACAAACTTTAACTGTCAAAATTCAAGATGGCCGCCTGGCAGCCATTTTGTGATCCGATCCGCCTGATATATATATATCAAATTTCATAAAGATTCCTTCAGTACTTTCTGAGAAATAGCGATAACAAACATTTATTTTCAAAATCCAAAATGGCAGCTTGGCAGCCATTTTGTGATCTGACCCGTTTGAAAATGTACACTGCACAATTAGACCTCAAGGACAACGCAGGATGATGAGAAAAGCCCACCATCTGTTGATGGTGGGCTAAAAACAGAAGGCTCGAGGCCATGTATCATTTCATTATGATCAATAATTACATACATTGCAAGATAGCGGTAGGGAATCAGTGTTGATAATGTATATTAAAACAACCTTCAATGAACCCCCATAAATCATTGTATATGACGTATCTGTCGTCGCAAAGATTCAATACGTTCGTAGTGTTGCGTAAGATACTATACCGGTATGATACACAGCACTGATCAATTTCAAGATACATTTCATCTTTTATCTGGTTTTCTCTCAGTCTTATTTCATGAACAATATTAGAAATTATATACAATCTAATCTTGTCAACAGGTCTGTTAATTTGATTTTTTCATTAACATTTCAGCTTTAGCAACTACTGTAATTTTGTTTAGATTAGGAAAATAATTATTCAACCACAACAAACCTACCTGAACCAAATCGGATCAATATATGAATAAAAATATCAGGTCACTAAAAGACATTTTCCCAGTCTTTAATGTTACCCTGAAAAGAATGCTGACATTGCCAAAATCTAAACAATATAACTGTGAAAATTATGCGTACCTCAAGTTTTACAATCGTGCCGTCATGTCCTGTGGAGTTGGGCAGTTCATATTTGTCAAGAATGATAAAGCCGAGTATGGGATGGGACGAGATAAAATTGGTCGAGATCATTCGCTATACCCGGCACGTGGACAATTTCAGAAACGACCGTTTTGAAACGACGGAAAAGACCAACTTTGCCTGATTTAGGTATGGAATGATGATGTAAGAGAAAAAACGCAAAGGGTAATAAGAATAGACTAAATATTAACTTCAAATAGCACGTCGTTATTGGACACTCGGTTATCTTCGTAAGAATTACCGAAAGTTAATGTATGAGAATGATATCAAACTAATATTACGGGTTACGTTTGGCAACTTTAGGGCAATTATACGCATGCAATATTCACCAGATTTGTATATGAATCCCGTACATCCAGACTATTTATACTTTGGTATCTGAGATTTTAATATGATACTTTTGTTCAATGATAAACGACTTTACACCTAGGTTGTTACATCATTTTAATATTTCATATGAATTATACCAAGTGGACCACTTGAATAGCAAATTAATGGCCGTCAACATAAGAAAACATATTATAACGTTGTACACTGTCATTTCGGATTCGCCAGGTTTAGTATATGATTTTAACTAATCACCTATGATTATCTGCATTTCAAGGTTTCGTTAACGAATGAAATGCAAAGTAATGCACGAATGGGAAGCTAGATTGTCTGCGGGTTATCATCAACGTCTCGGTAATGATGTTCGAGTGATCGATTGTTAATTTATTTATATTATGAAGGAAAACACCGCACCTGCAAGGAACTTTGAGAGAACTGAAAATTACGTTCTAATTTTAGCCATCATGCGACTTTGGAATGAAAACAACATATTCTTCAAGACGTCATTGTTTTGTATCACATTGTGAATGTTTCCTTTTTTAATTTTTGACTGATCGACTAATACTTTCGGTAGATATACACACATATATATATAAGTGGAAACATTTTCAAATCGTTTTTGCTTATACATTCATATAGACATGCAATCAGAGTCCAGAAGTCTTTAAAATCGACTGGCGTCCAAGAATGAATAAGTGTGTAAATATGTCCCCTTATCTGACCCATAGCTGATCCTTATATTTGCAATTCTTCACCATGACCTTGCATATCTGATTTGGGTATGCTTATCTCCACTGTTTCGTCCGTCACAGACATCCCTATTTCTCTGTTATACTTCGGTTTACAACAACCACAACCGAATGTACACATACTTCCGGTTTTCTTGAAAAGTTTTTGTCTGACTAATGAAGAAGAAAAAACGAAAATGAAAGGGTTAACAGTGTAACTCATAATCCAAATCAATGTAGCTATTCTTCCAAGAATTAGAAGAACAAAATATATGTCCAAGTCGCTACAAAGAGACTTCCAAGAATTAGAAGAACAAAATATATGTCCAAGTCTGCATACATAGAGGACATCTTAAGAATAAAAGTGCAAAATGATAATCCAGAGGAAGTTAAAAAGACAAGAATAATACCGGATATTGTAATTGACATGCGACGTTTGATTTTTCTGCTCGAATTGATTAGAGATGAGTTCAGTGAACGCATCTTTAACACGTGAAATACTAGGACTGTAACTGACGGAAATATGGTCATAATTCCCATATATATTGTCCCAAACACTGTATAAACAGACGTCGATTTAATAAGGATCAATGTTATGTTGCAAATGGAAACTACTGTATAACCAAGGAAACTTAAAATCAAAGACAATCGAATCACTCTTCTCGATGTTACCTTCCCAGAACTTGTCAGAGGACGAGCTATCAGAACATATCTTATACCAGCGAGGATGACAACGTGCAAAGTCGAGTTGAAATACGATCCATCTTGTAGGGTTGTCATTACA
The DNA here is from genome assembly GCA_030159075.1 of Atrina japonica. Taxonomy (NCBI): domain Eukaryota; kingdom Metazoa; phylum Mollusca; class Bivalvia; order Pterioida; family Pinnidae; genus Atrina; species Atrina japonica. Next base: position 316,650 of record BROG01000325.1, on the reverse strand, counting down.
ACGGGAAATATTTGGTTAGGAAATACACAAATACTCAAATGTTCAATGACAGACGAAAATGTCTGAAAGTATCCGATTGTCAAACTGATCAGATCTGCAACTGACAAGCAAAGGATAGCCGTGTATGTTCCGTTATGAGTGTCTTTTCTTCTGGTTATCTTCGTAATTACAACTGTGTTAGCGATACTTCCCACAATATAAAGAAATAAAGCAAAATTATCTATATGTTTTTCCCAGTCATAATTCCTTGTTATCCGATAAAAATCCCATTTTGAACAAAAGTCAATCGAAGTACTGTTGTCAAAGTTGAGGTCTTGGTCACTCTCATTCATTTTTAGCAAATTGCTTACTCTGTAATTAAAAAAATCCACAAGTTTGGAACACTTTAAGCCTGAAATATTCCTCAGAGGAATAAAGCTTGAGTGACAGAATGTGTTTACCGTTCCGTCGTCCTCTTTCTATTAACACTATTGTTACTATGTCCTAATTATGAAAGATTAAATGTCAAACGAATTGAACGACAGGATGCACGGTTCCTGAGAGGAATTCCGTTTATGTATATACACAATCAAACACCTGTTGTCACATGTCACAGATACATGTAAACAATAATAGCTAGGTAGAGTGGTCATCTAAAGTCGGTATGATGAAGGACATTTCATAACTTTCAATGAATGAAGGTTAAAAGGTGAACCTATACTTCTAAAGGATTAAACCACATAGATAAAACTAATGTTCATCACATGGGTAATTGTAGATAAACATTGTAGGTCAACCAAGGTAAAGTGGTTCAGTCAAAAAACCAAAACAATACAGTCTATTTTCAAATAATAGGGTGAACAGATAAAACATATTGTCTTGCACAGATTCCATGCATTACCTAAGCTCTAATATGTTTGTGTCGACAAGTGGCCTGTCATTACTGTTATGATATATTACAGACTCGTGTTTGTATCCATGTACCAGTGTACCTTGGTAGACGTATACCTACAAATGATCTTATGGACAAGATGTCGACGCCATTTTTGTTCATATGACCTTCGGATATAAGATGTTGCGTTTGATTGCCAGTAGGAGATATTGAGATCAATAACACGAGGGGACTTTTATTTCTACTCAATAATCAATAGCAGATCGTTTATTGCAAAAGTACTTTATTTTGGTTTCACTGCTGTTTGTTAAGTTTTTGTAGTTTTATTGTTTTGTCATTATGCTGTTAAATGTCACACTTACAATTTTTTAGTCATAAAGTGGGGCCAGTTTTAACTTAATGTTCGTTTTTGTTTTTGTTGTTGTTGATGTTGTTTAACATTCCACTCAAGAATATTTCATTCATATGAAGACGTCACCAAAATATCGGTGAAGGGCTTCAAATTTTGGTTTTTACTCGGCACTTTCAGCCATTTAGCCGTGAGTGTTCTTTAACGTGCCGACACGGGACCTCCGTTTTTACGGTCTCATCCGACTTAATGCTCGTAGACACGCCTTGAAACGTAAAAATAGCGAAGCCGATCAAAGGGTAAGATTTGGGCAACCATTCTCTTATACAATGTGCATGATCCAACCTTTTCAATCGCATTTTGAAAATGATCACACACGAGTCTAGAATTTTACAAAACAGAAGAAACAGAGTTTACTCATAACAATTATTTGTTTAGAATTAAAAAAAAAATGGTTTGGTAAAATTCATCTTAATGTTATATAAGTAAATTTGCAAATAAAACGTTAACCCATGATATATAACATATGCACTATTTACTTGCAATCAAATCATATGAACGTAATACTAAAGAAAATATGATATCCATTAAAAACATTCCGAGCAGTTAGACAAGTTTTAAGGTAAATGATTTAGAATTTTCTAAAGACTTTACATAGTGAAAATCCGTTCTAGATTATCGTTTATTGCTTACACTTACAAAATCAGAATGAGTTTATTTTCAAATAAATAAGTTATATACCAAACGGATTTAAATGGAAAATGGATGGGGTACGGGATCTGAATGAACTTTTTTGTTGTTAACAGAATAAATACTTTGCGTTGCTTACTAAAGTGACCAATTCAGTGTCTTAATAAATTTCAGGGGACCATGTAATGGTGAATTGCAGATTATGGAAATTTGAACTAAAACAGTTCAGTACAACAATTATTGAAACACAAGTACCACGTTTCAGATATTCCAAATGAAATATAATCAAAGTACTGAAAGTCGGGCTTACAAATACCAAGTAATAATAATGCCAATTTTCATTCTGATGATTTTATTGATTCATCGATAATATCAATAATTGTTTTATTATACCGAAATGCCATATACTGAACAATTTCAATTTTATTTATATTTATTCAAATTGCAAAATAGCACACCGATGAATATTTCATTTGTAATAATTAATATTAATATGATTTGTAAATAATTAATATTAAGAGGGGGCCTCCGTGGCCGAGTGGTTAGAGCATTGCGCTTTAAATCACACCTCTGGTTCGAATCCCGCTAGGGTAATTTCGAATTAAGTGGGAAAGTTTGCCAGTTTTCTTGCGGAAGGTCGGTGGTCTTTACCTGGGTAACCGGGGTTTCTCCTCCACCAATAAAAACTGGACGCCATCATATGACTGAAAAATTGGTGAGTATGGCGTAAAACAAAAAATCAAATCTAATATTAAGACTCCATCAAGACTGACTTCAGCAAATATATTTGCCAATAATGGCACAATTCTGTCAAATCATTAAATTTCGACTGTTGTTTTTGTCTACTCCATTCTGCATCGAGCAAATATCCGTTTCAGAACTCATTACACCTAATTACTACAGAGCCTAACAAAAAGAAAAAAAAGGATCGTACGCGCATCCATTTCAGCGCACAAGCGGGTGACATGAACCGGCATAGAGCGTGACATAAATGTTTCAGGGTGACATGAAGAATGTTTTAGATCACATGATACGATTTTTACTAATCAGAAATAAAGATACATATTAGAGGTATAATAAACACATATTTAAATGGAAACATTTTAAAATCCTACTTCAGTCCTTGTATATGTACACAAAAATACACATGCTTAAGAATCCAATTTTCTTTCAAATTCACTGGGTTGAAAGATGAAACCGATACAGATAGTAATGTAACGTCCCTCTATCTGACCCCAAAGCTGATCATTTATATTTCCAATTCTTCACCTAAATGTATATCAGATTCAGGTATGGATATTTCTACTGTTTCGTTCGTCACAGGCATGCTTATTTTTCTGCTATACTTCGGTTTACAGGAACCACAACCGAATGTACACATACTTTCGGTTTTCTTGAACATTGTCTGTCTGAGAAATGAAGAAGAAAAAAAGAATATGAACGGATTAACAGTGTAACTCATAATCCACATCAATGTAGCTATTCTTCCAAGAATTAGAAGAACAAAATATATGTCCAAGTCTGCATACATAGAGGACATCTTAAGAATAAAAGTGCAAAATGATAATCCAGAGGAAGTTAAAAAGACAAGAATAATACCGGATATTGTAATTGACATGCGACGTTTGATTGTTCTGCTCGAATTGATTAGAGATGAGTTCAGTGAACGCATCTTTAACACGTGAAATACTAGGACTGTAACTGACGGAAATATGGTCATAATTCCCATATATATTGTCCCAAACACTGTATAAACAGACGTCGATTTAATAAGGATCAATGTTATGTTGCAAATGGAAACTACTGTATAACCAAAGAAACTTAAACTCAAAGACAATCGAATCACTCTTCTCGATGTTACCTTCCCAGAACTTGTCAAAGGACGAGCTATCAGAACATATCTTATACCAGCGAGGATGACAACGTGCAAAGTCGAGTTGAAATACGATCCATCTTGTAGGATTGTCATTATAACGGGAAATATTTGGTTAGGAAATACACAAATACTCAAATGTTCAATGACAGACGAAAATGTCTGAAAGTATCCGATTGTCAAACTGATCAGATCTGCAACTGACAAGCAAAGGATAGCCATGTATGTTCCGTTATGAGTGTCTTTTCTTCTGGTTATCTTCGTAATTACAACTGAGTTAGCGATACTTCCCACAATATAAAGAAGCAAAGCAAAATTATCTATATGTTTTTCCCAATCATAATTCCTTGTTATCCGATAAAAATCCCATTTTGAACAAAAGTCAATTGAAGTACTAATGTTAAAGCTCCATATTAGATCGCTTCCATTCATTTTTAACGAGTGATATACTTGTTCCGTTCTTGAACGAAGGTTTATATACATTCAAAGGAGAGCTGGAAATCTATATCCTGCACACTGACAGAAATTGATGTACCATCTGATGTTCCTATTAGCGCCGTTATAACTATCACATTAGGGATGTATAAATGTCAAACTATTTTAACGACAGGATGCATGGTTAGTATTAGGAATTCCGTTCGTGCATTTATTATAAAGAAACTCTTCGCTTTACATAGAACGGTAATAGGCACTTTATACTATCATTTAATGTCTGCATAATGAAGGACAGTGTATCATCTATAACACCATATACATCACCTACGTGTAAACCAATGTTATTTACGATATGCACTCGTTACTAATTACAGTTTGGGGGCAACAATGACTAACTTTTTTATTTTTCCTATATATTCAATATAAATCCAGATTTTTTTTAAAAATAAACTTTGATAAAAAAAATATCTAACAATTTCATTTTTCATGAAATCAAATTATCTCTGTCACCATTCCAATTTACTCAATAATTAAAAAGAAAAATCACCATTTTGTATCCTGCCAAACTGATCAGTGTTATACAACGAAACTATGGAAATACGTAAAACACAGAAATGTAAAAAATGTAATGGAAAAAATTGCACATTGCATTGAAACTGAATATCAATTGAATTTGTTTTAGATTTTTGACAAAAAAATGTGTCTTATATGAAACATATAGTGAAAATATTTACTAACTTGTGTTGCCCTGTTGTAGAAATCGACAGATTAATACATTCAAACTTAAGGTCAAAACTCCCAGGAAAATGACGGATATTCGTGTGATTCTGATGGAAGTATGATATTAATGTAACCTTAGATGTATTGTGTGATACGAGATTCAGTAGAAGATAATGGGACGTTAAAACAGTCAATGTTTATTACTATAATCAATAGCAGAATGATCATTTATTGCAATAATACTTTATTATTCTTTAATTTCCTAATTAATTTTGTTAACATGCCTTTCAAATGTTAAATAACAAACACAAACAAACCGACATTTTAAAATGCATACTGGAAATTACAATACGAAATAAACACTATTTTGAGTAATGAATGAGTGTTTGATAAGTCAAAAATACAATTATAATTGACAGTCTTGACGTTATAATTGACAGTCTTGACGTTATAATTGACAGTCTTAACGTTTCAATTGACAGGCTTAACGTTATAATTGAGTCTTGACATTACAATTGACAGTTTCGACGTCATAATTGACCGACTTGACGTTATAACTTATAGTCTTGACGTTATAATTGACAGTCGTGACGTTATAGTTGAGTATTGACGTTTTAATTGAGTCTTAACGTTATAATTGAGTTTAACATTATAATTGACATTGCAACTTTATAATTTACAATTCTTAAAGTTATAATTGACAATCTGAACGTTATAATTGACAGTCTTGATGTTATAATTCACGGTCTAGACGTTACAAATTGACAGTTTTGACGTTATAGTTGACAGTCTTGACGTTATAATTGAGTCTTAACGTTATAATTGATAGTGTCAACGTTATAATTGACAAATCTTACAGCTATAATTGACAGGTTTAACGTTATAATTGACAGTTTCGACGTTATAGTAGACAGTCTTGACATTACAGTTGACAGTTTCGACGTTATAATTGACAGGCTTAATGTTATAATTGACAGTCTTGACGTTATGGTTGACAGTCTTGACGTTATAATTGAGTCTTAACGTTATAATTGACAGTGTCAACGTTATAATTGACAATTCGTACAGTTATAATTGAGAGGCTTAACGTTATAATTGACAGTCTTGACATTAGAGTTGTGTCTTGACGTTATAATTGAGTCTTAACATTATAATTGATAGTGTCAACGTTATAATTGTTGACAGTTGACAGTTTCAACGTTATAATTGACAGACGTAATGTTATAATTGACAGTCTTGACGTTATAATTGAATCTTGACGTTATGATTGAGTCTGAACGTTATAATTGGCCATCTGAACGTTATAATGTAACTGTAGAATAATCATTCAACTTTATCACGTGTACTTTGTGTCAAAATGTTATATTTGCCATGTATTCAGATTTATTTTTTCATACGATTTGACCCTGTTCTGTTGCCTCTTATCAAACACGGTTTTATTTAGTTTTTGACATCTGCGTAGCGTGGCTACTATAGACATTATTAAGCCATCAGCAAATTGGTTGATGACCTTTACTTGATACATGCAGTTTTTATTATTCAGTATTGATGTTCTCATCAAATATTATAGTTTTTCGGGTTGTTCCATTCCGTTCAGTTTTGTCGGAATAGTTTGTACACTCAGATCACGTGACTTCAACAGAACGTCGGGCGAGATCGTTTCCGGTTTCACAATATTTACAATGTCAAGTGCCATCACTCTTTCTTCCTGCAGCTTTTCGATTCTGGCACTTAACACAGTATGATATATATATTTCAAGTAATATATATGATACAGTGTTTAACCGGATGTGATGTTGCCCGCATTTTTCTCTGAAGTTGCATACTGTCATGACGGACCGTGACGGAACAAACTGTTACAAATAGGTTGAGTACTGTTCTTTTCCATGAATAATTCACCAGCTAAAAGTGCAGTGTCCCATATTTTGACCTGTCCTATGGACTTATGACACTCGGTGAGATATCTTCAAACTAAATCGCCCGTCGTGACAGGAAATATCGGTTGGAAACAATATCTTTTTACTTATTATCTTCTGATCAATGTGTAAATGAAAAACGTGTTTCCAAGGAAATATCAGTTTATTACAAAATGTTACATACACGCACACCTTTTGTCAAAAATAAAAGATTATAAAACTTCATGATTGAGTACAACAACATCAAGACATATTGTGCAACAAACAAAATATTCCTGTTCAAAGACAATAATGTCGGAGGATATATTTGTACAACAATGCAGAACTTCTGAAATGATACAAGTATGACATAAAGAAAAAAATATATATAATCTATAAAATGGTCACATGACGTATGTATAAACTAAATAAAATAATCACATGCTGACACATGAATACTCTCTGTAGCATGCAGGACATGTGCATGATATAAACGTTACACGCATCACCTATATATGATATATATGTTACACACATCATCTGTATATGATATAAACGTTACACGCATCACCTATATATGATATATATGTTACACGCATCATCTGTATATGATATATACGTTACACGCATCATCTGTATATGATATATACGTTACACGCAGTATCTTTATATGACATATACGTTACACGTATCAACTTTATCACACGTGTGATTCCTCCAGATCAAATTCTTATACCAATGTTCGGTTCATTTATATGAAATGATATATCCAATGTTGTACGTTTGAATTCTTGTGTAAAGGTTGCAAAGAAAAATACGAAAGTTACACAAGTAAGCCATTCACAAAATGCAGCCATTACATGAGCCTTGAAACCCTGAAAGAAAAGAGAATATACGTTTATAACCATTGTTAACATGATGTACAGAACGAAAACCAATTCCATATCTATATGATCTATATGTATATATTCTGGACATGCTAGAAATTTATGCTTTGGTATCTGAGGCTTTTTGTGTTGTATAACTTGTTTTACATTGAAACTAACTTCAACAATATAAATTGAAAATATTTATATTTCTATCATGAAATGATTCAGTTTTCTGAAAATAATATCAATTATTTCACCTTTTTTCAAAACTGAAAAGTTAAGAAACTTATACTGAGATATGGTATCTAAAACGCGTCGTGATGTCCTTAAACAAAATGAAAAATACGATCTGTTGACTTTTTGAACATTTTCGTTTTGTACCCACTAGTTTATGCAAAACATTTTGCCCCTACTAAGGACAATACGTGACGATGTATTTATACTTTTATATGTACATCTAAATATTTCATCGCCAAGTATCCATCTAAACGTCAAATGGACTGGGCATGCACATACTTACTCCATCTTCCTTTTTCCAGTGGAGTTCATCTGGAGTGTGCGTCTGCCACTCAGCAATCAGTGTTCCAATTAAAACTATGTCTAATTAAAGAAACTCTTATACAATGATTAAGATGGACACACTCAGTGAATTTGGATAAACTTATGAACATTAATGGTGATCCCTGATCTCTATTTTATCTATCTATCTATCTATCTATCTATCTATCTATCTATCTACCTATCTATATATATATATATATATATATATATATATATATATATATATATATATATATATATATATATATATATATATATATTTAAATATCATTTTGCAAATCCGATGACAATAATTTCCTGTCAAATAATTACAACTATTTTGAATATGCTTGGTACCACAGTATTTGTAATGATAAACATGTATATTCTAAATAAGACAACTATTAGAATTATAAAATATATCTTATATACCTCCATATATCTGGAGTAAAAGGATACATAATGTGGCGAACAGTGTGGAGGCAATTGCCATGGAGAAACGGAGTCGACACATGCATACGTTTCTGGTTTCTGAGAGCGTCTTGTAAGAAATGACCGACTGGAGAAACATATAGATGATACCAGAGCATATCGTCATTGCTGCCCCAGCGATGTGTACTGAATATACGGCTCTCTCCTGAAAGATTGATAGATTCTCTGATGACATTAATTTGTGACCGCTGTGAACATTATCAAGTAATTAGTTCTATTTGTTCGTGCCAAGCATTCTGATTTATTGCTCATTAGAGTATACCGGTAGTTGTTGATCAATTGGGATGTCCTGAAGTGGGTGTGGTTTTATACTTGGACCTAATATAGGTATTGTATTTGAATCTATGATCGCACTTGCAATGTTTCATCACTTTTTGTTTTGATAATAATATTGATGATGATGATGATGATGATGATGATAATTTTGATATCATCATCATTATCATCATCACCATCATCATCATCATCATCATCATCATCATCATCATCATCATCATGTTAATATCAGTTAATCAAATAATATCATACATTATAAAGATCTACAAATATACAAAGAATAATTAATTCTAATTGAACCCAGAACCCAGGGTATGCAGAGCCAATCTCTTATATCACGCGTTTCCGTCAAAGGAAGCAATGACAACAATCTTATTTACTTGCTATGAAATAATGTAATCAGTGGTCTTGAGTAGATTCTATTAACTGTAATGGGAAGTTCGATTAAAAGAAAGTAATGAATATACAGACAAAGTCGAAGTTAAAAAATTTTAATCAGTCAAACAGCCAGTGGTTTTCACTCACCCGTGGTCTAATATAAGAAGTAAACGAATAATAATCAATATGTGAATTTCATAGAATTTTGAGTTCTTTGAGTAAATTCTAACATTACGAATATATAACTAACAAGTTTTGACAAAAATTATCAAATGTGATGATCATCTTAGACTCCGATTAAATTGATAACAGAAACGTTCAAAATGGGTTTGAGAAGCGCTATCTCCCATGGAATCATTCATGAAGATTTCAGAATCGTAAATAATTTTCATGATCGAACTATTCTCATTAATATAAATCAACGTACCAAAATGAGGTTCAAATGTAAAGAAAGAAACTGGAGTTATTTGAAAATTTGCAGATAGCTGTATATATAGACAAAAGGGCAACAGATCAATAACAATAAGACCACAATTTGTAAGTACATGAATATACAAACGTTACAAAGAGGAGTGAACAGACAGACTAATAACAATATATACAATTGAAATTGCAATCCCTTGATACCTATAAATTCCAAATTTCATCAAAATCAGACAATTTTGAAATTTCGATCAATCAGAAGCCTCGGTTTTCAATAGACAACCAAGAAACCCATTCAATTGAAATCGCAGTCCCTTGACACATATAAATTCCAAATTTCATCAAAATCAGACAATTTTCAAATTCCAACCGGAAGCCTCGATTTGTTATACACTGCAAACAAACTCATACAATTGAAATCGCAATTACTCAAAACCAATAAAATCCATATTTCACCAAAATCGGGCAATGTTAAAATCTCAACCAATCAGAAGCCTTAGTTTGCCATAGACGGCAACGAAACCCACATGACTGAAATCGCAATCGTTTCATACTTATAAATTCCAAATTTCATCAAAATGGGACAATTTTGAAATTTCGATCAATCAGAAGACTTGTTGTTTTCGGAAAACGGACAGTTAGATACACTTTAAATGACCCTCTGTAATACCCATGTGAAGTGTGGTAAGGATCGTTAAAGCGGTTCTTAAGATATTTACGTTTAAAAACTTGACAAATCAGAAGCTACAATTTGGACATGTGACTTTTATTCGTAAAATGGGCAGTAAGTTACACTACAAGTGACCTCCAGTAAAATCCATGTGAAGTTTGGTAAGGATCAGTCAAGCGGTTTTAAAGTTATTTACGTTTAAGTGTTTGACAAATCAGGAGCCACCATTCGATCATGTGACTTTTTCTCGGAAAACTAAAGGTCAGGTACATTATATCTCACCCTCATTAATATCCCTTCGAAGTTTGATCCAGCGGTTTTGGAGCAAAGTGTCGGTCAAGTTAGAAGAAGAAGAAGAAGAAGAAACGGAGTAAACACATAATGTTCACCCCACTTTGTTTGGGGGTCATAATACACAAACCGAACTAAGGGGAAACAGACTGGCCAATACCATTATGTCCGCAAGTTTCCGGTACACAAATATAAAAGCGGAACAAACGAGGGACAAACAGACAGACTTATAACAATATGTCCCCAATCTGTAAGTACAACATACAAAGGTAACAGATGGGACAAACAGACAGAGTAATAACAATATGTCCCCAGTCTGTAAGTATAACATACAAACGTAACAGATGGGACAAACAGACAGAGTAATAACAATATGTCCCCAGTCTGTAAGTATAACATACAAACGTAACAGATGGGACAAACAGACAGAGTAATAACAATATGTCCCCAATCTGTAAGTACAACAAACAAACGTAACAAAGAGAGACAAACAGACAGACTTATAACAACATGTCCCCAATCTGTAAGTACAAAATACAAACGTAAAGAAGAGGAACAGACATACTGACCAATGACAATATTTCCCCAGTCTTCAATTACATATATATATAAACGTAACAAAGAGGAACAGACATACTGACCAATGACAACCCCAATCTTCAATATGTATACGTAACAAAGGCAGACTTACACAAAGTAATATGTGTAGGTATTGTCTGATGATATATAAGTGACAAATATTTAAATCGTTTTATTTTAGGTTTAAGTTGTTACCTGAAAATTTGCTACTAAAGCAAGTCCAATGGTGGACAGAATCCCAAACACAAATGCCACAACATTACAGATCCGAATACTCCGGTCATTTCCTTCCCAAAGTTTTATTTGTCTAAATCTTATAAACAAGGTACAGTACGCTGAAATGAACAAGAAACGATAAGTAAATCACATATATTATAAAATTCCATAACTCAAATATTGCTGCCATGTTATTCTTGTTTAAACTCACCCTCCCTTTGACATAAAAAGAAATATAAAAGTTGGTTAAATTTGGAGAAATTAAAAGAAAATGTCGAGATGTGGAAAACAGAATGAGGACTTAATGGTTGAGTTGGTGTAAATTCAATGTGGTGATTATATATTTAAAAAATTGTATTTGAAAAATATGGGGGAAGCCCACCCTCACCCCATCCCCCGGTTCTTACGCCTATGATATGCCCGGATGATGCCAGTGATTTAATTATTGCTATATACCCCCTATTGTGACAGTACCGTCTTTTCGAATATTTTTAATATTATTTTCTCGGAGGGACACTACATAATTTTATACGGAGACAAAGTTATGTTCTAAAGTTTTCACCTGATAACCCATCAAACACGTCTCCGCATGTGTCCTATATAAAAATTTCAGATACCAAAGTATAAATCAATAGGATGTCCAGGACATAGATACAAATCCGGTAAAAATGGACAAACACGGACCTCTGGAAACCAAGAGGTGGGATCAGGTGCCATGGAGTAGTAAGCATCCCCTGTCGACCGGTCACACCCGCCGTGAGTCCACAGTCAAGTCCAATGAAACACGTGGGGAGTGTATCCTCGTCACAATTGGTACAGACGTCTCAACAACCGCCAACGAAAAGGCAACTCAACATTTCACTTAGTGAAACAGAGTAGTCGCAAACAAGACTATTATACCGACCATAAAATTTGCGGAACGTTGACATTAAACGCGGTTTTCGATATCCCTGTGTCAATAATTTGTCAGTGAGTAGTTTTATATGTATATTAATACTAAATATTCAAAATCTGCTTAGAATTCATCTTTTTATTACAAATATGTTGAAATATACCTGAAATCCGTCTCTTAGAAACTGAAATTTATGAATTTTAAAATGTTTTGTGCACGTGGGCTTATATAGATTGATAAATTTCAAGAACATGCCATTGAATCATGTTTCAGAATCAAATCACAAGAATAATCGGACACGTAATGACAAAACCACAGTAGCACAAGTTTCAATTTCCAATCTTGTATATACATCATGTTCCCACTTTTTTATTTACCGTTCCCACCTTTTGGTAGAACCACTGATAAATAAAAAGGGGAACATGATAATATTATCGGATATTGCTATGAATTTTTATTATACTACCCTTGTAAATGTTCTTGGTCTATTATCATTAATATATCTCTAACTGCCTATACACCCAGTGTACAAAAAATCCCTCATGATTAGGATGGGGGTCAATGTACTCTATAGATCAGCACCTGGTAAAATCGGCACCTAGATTTGGGACCTGAATCATTAAGATCCCGTTAGATTGCAATAAGCACAGATGTCCGTTGAAATAAATCTTCGCTGGTGCCGATATGAACATTTTAAAATTATTAAGTAAATACATATTACAAAAGTGCCGAAATAAATGATACCAAGTGCCGAAATGAATTTTTCCAAGTGCCGATCTAGCCAGCCTAAGTGCCGAATTGAACATTTTCGAGGTGCTGAAATAACTCGGTGCCTATTCCATTTGCACCCGGGTAAATAAGTGTACCATCCGAGACTGGAATATACATTTTGTATTTCAATATGACAGAGGAACAAAGTAAATAGGTGTTTAGATTTGCCTCTTAGGCTGATCAATTTAGGTTCCGTGTTATTTTACAATCTTTTGGACTTTTTGACATGCTCAATAAAATATCTTAACATTATATGATCATGACTAATCATGTATCCGGTGTCTAGGGACCTCGATCGTCCTTGCCGTCCGGGTCCGAATATACCGAACTGTCACTGTCCGATTCCACCTGAATCACTCAGCTCTCTCTTTGAACGCCGAATTTACTGGCTCTGGCTCTGGTCCCACTCATATGGAGACGTCACCAAATTTTGGCCTATACTCGGCACCTAAGGTCATTGATAAGTGCGGGTTCTTTGACCAATTAACGTGCCGAAACCTACAGTGACCTCGGTTTTCACTGTCTCATCTGAAGGACAGGAATCCGACCTGCCGCTGGCTGGTCTCGAACTCACGACCTCACGATCAAGAGTCGAGCGCGCTGCCGACTGAACCAGGCCTGTTCAGATATGTCAATTAAAACAAGAGCAACAAAAGAAAGCAAATAAACCAAGTATGATAACGCTGTCGTACTTACACAAAATGGTCGAGACATTTAAAAAGAAGCTAAATAGACAGCTCTCCGGAGGCAGTGTTCCAGTGTCACTATAAATAGAAAGAAAACAAGGTATATATCGCTATTAAACCCTGTCCACGTATCGTAATATGATCAACGTAACTTTGTAAAGATATAAACAGGTACTTATTGTTCATAACATGTTTCATTTGCTCCATTCGAGTTTGCAAAAAATATAGATGCTTTTTCTTGTACCTGTAGGCGGTTTTTACAGATATGATATCTAAGAAATACACTAAGGCTAAAGGATTTATTTCTCACATAACACATGAACGTAAACTTTTATATTATGTGCATTTGCAGATTAACGCTCGTTTCACATGGTTACTAAATGTAAACATGCTTTCGTTTTCATTATTTGTTTATTTATCACGAGAGGAAATCATTTTACATTTCTAAAGTTTCTTGTTAACATCTTCATTAGAAAATTTATTCAATTCATTTGGCAAAAGGACTTGGATAATCTTATATGCATACTTCTCCTGGGGTACCTATAGCCTAGAGGTTAGCGCATAGTACTTTAAACCATTAATTCTCGCTCATGAACATCGTGGGGTCGAACACAGCCTGAACCTAAGCTAATTTTGTAGGGGATATAGATACCGCAGGGGATGGGAATCAAAATATAGCTTGGGATCAATTTTAATATAAAATTGAAGAAAAAATATGCATTATAACATATCAAAATTATACTTATGTGCAGTATAGATATTCGTGATTATTACTTAAACCCCTGTGTCTTCAAGGCGATCCCGTAGCGTCCATGAGAAATGCAGAACGCTGAGGTGCGCACAGTATTTTCCTACAGCGCCGCGAAAACACGACGGCATCTCCATTTGACGCGGTTGGGTCGCCAAGAACGCCATGCCACGGCGCGCACTTTGAGCATGCACAAAGTACGCGCCGTGGTTCTGCGTTCTGATATACACGCATTAGAAACGAAGTGGGGTCACCGTAGCAGCACCGCAACGTCTCCAACAGTCCCACAAGAGCTCCGTTGGCGGGCTCAAGTGACGCACGTGATCGCAGTATTGCTGATTTCGTCATTCGTCAAACTTACTTCACAGCATTTTGTCACTTATCAGTTCGCCACTCGTCCAACTAACTTCACTACATTTCGTCACTCGTTAATTGTATATATATATTGTTTCTTTTCGCCTGCAGTAAGTCAATAACAAAATGTCCTTGTGAAGTCCACATATGAATTTTGTTTCAAGAGATTTAAAACAATAATTTCCAAGTATTGTCATCAGGATATATTTTAGAAGTAAATGATTTCACTTTTGACAAAATCTTATTGCAAGAAACCGCAACACATTGAAAATGTGTTTAAAGAGTACTTTTGAATTGTATCACTGTTTCATATACATTTGCTCTTGTATTGTAGACATTAGGAACACATTTGTTTGTATATATTTTACAGTGTCTGTTCTGTTGTCTATTATCTTCCTTTTCAAACTACAACTTATGGGTAACATTATCATAGATAACAAATAAAGCAAGACCACCAATATCACTGAAACTCATACATGTGTGTAAGTGATTGCCCTGTATAGCAAGTCCAGTAGGATTAAAGGTAACTTCAGCACCCCACTCAAATAATCTAATAACACGTGTTCAACCATGTACTATACGTTTTTGGTCACTCGAAATGGTCCCTCGTTTCGCTCGGGTACCATTTCTCTTGGTGTACCATGTGTGTAGCTGATTACCCTGTATAGAAATTCCAGTAGGATTAAAGGTAACTTCAGCACCCCACTCAAATAATCTAATAACACTTCAATTTGTTTCTATCGTTGTTGATTAGTGTTAATTAGATGTTATAGGGAATGTATAACAATTTATTTATCTTCGTGTGAAACCATGTACTAAGTATACGTTTTTGGCAAGCGAAATGGTCCCTAGTTTCGCTCGGGTACCATTGCTCTTGGTGTACCAACCTATACTTCGACTGTTTTCTTTGATACTCCTTTGAGAGTGTTAGATTTCTGTGGTATTTCCGTCTTCATGTTCTATATTACAGATATGTCAGTTGTTCTCTTGTTTCTTATGTGAAAAAATTGTAGCCACTTGTACAGTTTAAGTGAAACAATTGCCATATTTATTTCGAAAATGAAACCATGGTCAGAGAAAATAAAATAAAAATTAACAAAATGTCAATAAGATACCGCGGTGGTTGGGGATCAAAATATAGGTTGGAAGCAGTTTTAATAAAAAAAGACGTAGAAATGATGTACATGATGACATATCACAACTCTACATATGTGCAGTAGATATATCCATGAGCATTGTTCACGTCTAATTTTGTTATGAGGTATGTACTTCCATTTGTCATTACAATGGGCCGAAGGAAAGGTGGTTTCACGAAAGTTCTTGTTCTGTGTGTGGGTAATTCTGCAACATCATTATTTATTGCCAGAGAGATCTACAATCAGAAATCATCGTGTTTTAGGTTGGTAAACGATCAAAACTTTAAAAGCTCACGATGTTGACAACGTCTTCATTTCACTTAATTTGCATATCAGCATTTATTTACAAAGGGCTGGTAACTTTTTCTGTATATATTTAAAATATTATGCTCATTTATGACGGAGAAATTAAGATTCAACAAGAAACATCAGTGAACTCTACGCATATGAAAATGCATATACAAATATATCAGTTGTCCTTTTGTTTCTAATATGAAAAAATGCTGTCAATTGTACAATTCAAACAAAACAATTCCAAGATGTTTTTCGAAAATGAGACCATGGTATGTGAAAAGAAACGTCAATAAGATATCGCGGCGGTTGGGGATCAATATATAGGTTGGAATCAATTTTAATTAGAAAGGGTTAACTAACGTTTATATAGTAGGTATTCAATATGCCAATTGTGATTACAAGAAAATATAATTTTCAGATTTTCGTGCATGTATGAATAGTTTTATACTGCAAAGCAAACTTGCATTTGAATCCGTTTTACACAAAAGGTCGTTTTTAGCTTTTTTTTCGGTGTAAAGCTTTTTGTTTCAGTCCATTATAAGTACTGCAGCTACAGCCATGAAACTTCACATGACATTGTCTATGGGCATTACTCAACAATGCAGGGGGTGCTGGTTGATGTGACATAATTTTGACCCAGAATTTAAGCTCGTCTGCACTTAATTATTAAATATATCAGTAGTACTGCGTTAAGGTTTTTGTTTCAGTCCATCAAGGGCACTGTTGTTATTTACTATATCAATAGCACTTTAAGCTTTTTAGGGTAGGATCAATCGACCAATATGATTTAAATAGTAAGGATGAGTTAATTAATTGCAATTGAAAAAGTGTCAAATCTGGGTTTCCCAAGCAATTTATACAAAATATATAGGAATTTAAGAATTTAAGACAGCTGTTTTTCAGTTTGTTTTCTTTTATTACTACTTAGATTGATATACAACAACAAAAAGTTGTATATATATATATATTTATATATATATATATATATATATATATATATATATATATATATATATATATATATATATATATATATATATATATATATATATATGCTTATGCCCCTTTAAGACATACATTATTGATTTACAGTAAATATTGCATCTGCATTCATCATGACCTGTTACAAAGTCAAATAAAATAACATGCTAATAAATGTTGTACATCAGTTTATTATTTGTTGACTTTTTCACTTTTATTACTGATTAGAGTATTTTGAATCCAACATGACCCAGTCTTTCTAACAGAAGATTTATATTGTATATTTGCTTATATGTTGCGAACCTGTCACCCAACACATAAAATTGTTTTTTTCCTAGAGTTTTATTTACTATTCGCTCATTATACAAAATATAATATGATATAGATAACAGGTAACTATGATAATTTGATCATTTAACTTTTATAAAGTATGCTTTTCTTGTTTGCTTGTTTTTCTGTTGATTTTGTTATATATTTTTTTTTTTTTGGGGGGGGGGCTTCAAATGGTTTTCGCATTAAAACATTTTCAACTTTGAATTTCAGTAAAACTGAACATATGCTATCCAATTTTAAATATGATATATTCTAAATCAAGTTATGTTTCACTTTGTGACAAGATTTATTAGGTATGATGCTGGCTATGATTATACAGATTTGACGTCAGAAAACTAAGAGCTAGGTATGATTATACAGGGTTGACGTCAGGTAACTAAGTGCTAGGTATGATTATACAGGGTTGACGTCAGAAAACTTAGTGCTAGGTATGATTATACAGGTTTGACGTCAGGTAACTAAGTGCTAGGTGTGATTATACAGATTTGACGTCAGGTAACTAAGTGCTAGGTATGATTATACAGGGTTGACGTCAGAAAACTTAGTGCTAGGTATGATTATACAGGTTTGACGTCAGGTAACTAAGTACTAGGTATGATTATACAGGTTTGACGTCAGGTAACTAAGTACTAGGTATGATTATACAGGTTTGACGTCAAGTAACTAAGTGCTAGGTATGATTATACAGATTTGACGTCAGGTAACTAAGTGCTAGGTATGATTATACAGGTTTGACGTCAGGTAACTAAGTGCTAGGTATGATTATACAGGTTTGACGTCAGATGACTTAGTGCTAGGTATGATTATACAGGGTTGACGTCAGAAAACTTAGTGCTAGGTATGATTGTACAGGATTGACGTCAGAAAACTAAGAGCTAGGTGTGATTATACAGATTTGACGTCAGGTAACTAATAGCTAGGTATGATTATACAGGTTTGACGTCAGGTAACTAAGTGCTAGGTATGATTATAGAGGGTTGACGTCAGGTAATTTAGTGCTAGGTATGATTATACAGATTTGACGTCAGGTAACATAGTGCTAGGTATGATTATACAGGGTTGACGTCAGGTAACTAATAGCTGGGTATGATTATACAGATTTGACGTCAGGTAACTAAGAGCTAGGTATGATTATACAGATTTGACGTCAAGTAACTAAGTGCTAGGTATGATTATACAGGGTTGACGTCAGAAAACTTAGTGCTAGGTATGATTATACAGGTTTGACGTCAGGTAACTAAGAGCTAGGTATGATTATACAGGTTTGACGTCAAGTAACTAAGTGCTAGGTATGATTATACAGATTTGACGTCAGGTAACTAATAATGATTTATAAATGTATTCCTAAGTATTATTTCTAAACATTGACGTACCTGATGAACGGAAAGAAGACTGCTACGTCATTTCGAGATACTGAGACAATATACGTCATACAAAATGTCGAAATAGTAACGACTGTCAGACAGATTGGGAAAACGTGTAAACCTCCGCAACACATTCTGTAAAATAAAATTTCTGTTACATGTTTTATATTAATTATTTTAATTGGTTTGTTAAAAAGGTACATTCTGGGTTTGAGTTATTTATTTTTCTTGTTAGAAAAAAATGCCCTCATACTTGTTTTGGTAATTTTAGAAAATAGATCTTGGATGACTGTCATTTTACATGAGGTTCTTTGGTAGAATACTTTCAAATTTCAAAAAATATGTTTGTCCTGAGTGTCAGTGAATAAAAATGTTCCTTTAAGTTCCGAAAAGATTTTCGCTTTTGAGATGGTTCTTTACTTTCTTTCCTTATTCAGTTTTCCTTCATTTGTAGACGTAATATCGTAAATTGGGATATCTTGGCCATTGTTTAATTATGGTCAATTTGGTCACCCTCTTAAAATGGCCGAAATGAAAACGTCCAAAATATGTATACAATGTTTTTACCGGTACTTTTTAAAAATGTTTGTGTTTTATGGATTATCAAACAGTTTATTTCTTAAAATAACAATGTGTGGAGATTAATCTTACCATGGGACGAATCAATTCTAGCTATTCTACTGGCACTTTTTAACATTTTGATATTTCAAACACCTAGAATGTTGGACACGACAAGACCGAGATCTGATAGGTCAAATTTAAACATGAAATAGACATAAGTGGCCAAAATTCAACTGAAGAAAAAATAACCTTTAATTTTATGACCACATTGACCAAATTTTAGGGACGACAAAATATCTCTATTTACGGCAAGTGAAGGGTCACAAATTTTGATATGTGCTATAGACTTTTGCTAATTCAATGAATGTTCTTTACGTGTCATGCCAGTTGTAATATTGGACCTCGAGAGCCGGCCTGGCTCAGTCGATAGCGCGCTCGACTCTGGATCGTGAGGTCGTGAGTTCGAGTCCCGCCGGCGACAGGTTGGTTTCCTGTTTTTCGGATGAGACAGTAAAAACTGGAGGTCCCGTGTCACAGTAGGTGTCGGCACGTTAAAGAACCCTCACTGCTCAATGGCCGTAAGTGCCGAGCATAGGCCAAAATTTGAAGCCCTTCACCGGCATTTGGTGACGTCTCCATATGAGTGAAATATTCTTGAGTGGGACGTTAAACAACAATAAACAAACAAACAAAATACTGGACCTCGATTTAAAGTTTCTTCTGAAAGCGCTTGGCTTTATAACACACAAACAAGTGTTATGTATGAATTGGAGTGGGGAGAATTGAACACGGGGCCTCCCATGTTTTAGGTCAATGCTGAAATTAGCAGAGCTACCATGAGCGATATACGCTCTACAAAGGAATTACTGTTAATGAACAATGAAGTATACACTTAATTTTATATATGCAACAGAGACTGTCTTAAGTGACTGGCAAGTGGGCTTGCAGATTTTGGTCACATGAGGGAGTCACATAATAAAGACCAGTTTATATATAGGAAGTACTCTCGTGGGTAACCTTACGTAGTCACACAGGGAGTCTTTATATACATGGAATCACTTGGACAGTCTAGACAGTGTAACTCTACAACTATTTTTGTATACTCATATTTTCATACATATTCGCTTATACATGTATATGAATTTGTTATATGTATTTCAAAACTGGACATGACTTTAGTTTCGCGAGTTAGAAGCGGTACTTTGAGTACACATTTAAACTGCCATACGTGTCTCTTGTATGACTACATTGGTTTTATATTTAGAGCTTGTTTTTATTGCTACCTTGAGAAGTTTATTTCTTTATATAAACAACGCTGTGTACACATAACTTTTTTGTAGAAACACTTCAATAGCAGCTAAATATTTATCTTTGGCGAAATAAAGGTAATTTACAGTAACTTGAAGTTTCAACGGCCGTATCACCTCATGTCTCCTCGAGTCTTACTAAGCGCCTATGTAATCATGTGGCGAAGGTTCCTAGTTTACACAAGATGTGCGTTGGTTTTTTTTTCAGAGTAGGCGATACCATACATTGTAACTGGGTTGTAGATATATGATACATTCGTGTAACTGAAACTTTGTGGAGTTATGCGAAATTATTAGGCCTAGTAATAAGAACTGATATGACTATTGCAGATATATTTAACTTCTTTGTATGAGATAAGAAATAAACTTTTTCGATTATTTTGTTACCTGTTAGGAAAAACGCAAGAATGATTATTTCACTTTTAAATGAATATAATTGTCGAGCATTTATTATACTCTGTCTTATATCGTTAAACTGATTTCGTAAAAAATCGACAACAACATGGTTATACATGTGTATGTTTAAGAAACACAAAGGCCATGATAGCTAAATCATTGATGGAGAATTAGAGTCCAATAACAAATATTTACGAATGATGACCATACTCTAACTAGGGAAATCAATATATTGCAAACAGAGCAAAATAACCATCTAGATGTCATATTATATATAGCATTGAGACTACTATATAATATATAGTCATTGTACTATGATGCTAGATTGACAGTACTTATGTATATACTACATAGCCATTATTCTATAATGCCTGGTTGACAGTACTTAAGTATACACTACATAGCCATTATTCTATGATGCCTGGTTGACAATACTTAAGTATATACTACATAGCCATTATTCTATAATGCTAGATTGACAGTACTTAAGTATATACCATATAACCATTATTCTATGATGCCTGGTTGACAGTACTTAAGTATATACTACATAGCCATTATTCTATAATGCCTGGTTGACAGTACTTAAGTATATACAACATAGCCTTTATTCTACAATGCCTCATTGACAGTACTTAAGTATACACTACATAGCCATTATTCTATAATGCCTGGTTGACAGTACTTAAGTATATACAACATAGCCTTTATTCTATAATGCCTCATTGACAGTACTTAAGTATACACTACATAGCCATTATTCTATAATGCCTGGTTGTCAGTACTTAAGTATATACAACATAGCCTTTATTCTATAATGCCTCATTGACAGTACTTAAGTATATACAACATAGCCATTATTCTATAATGCTAGATTGACAGTAGATAAGTATATACTACATAGCCATTATTCTATGATGCCTGGTTGACAGTAGATAAGTATATACTACATAGCCATTATTCTATGATGCTAGATTAACAGTAGATAAGTATATACTACATAGCCATTATTCTATGATGCTAGATTAACAGTAGATAAGTATATACTACATAGCCATTATTCTATGATGCCTGGTTGACAGTAGATAAGTATATACTACATAGCCATTATTCTATGATGCCTGGTTGACAGTAGATAAGTATATACTACATAGCCATTATTCTATGATACTAGATTGAAATAATTTGAATTATTATAAAAATCAAAATGACAAATATATAATTGGATTTCCCACTACCTGTTTCGCTGTTTACCCGTGTCACCGCTCACTACCTGTTAATACACAATAGTTACCTGTACGCTCTCTACATATAAACATCCGCGTATCTTATCTCTCGGGCATGTGACACTTAATAACGAGAATTTTTAAAACTTGTGTCGTACGTTGGTGATTCACATTTCTCATGTGAAAAGAACAAATACACTTTCTATATATTATACCCAGGCATACTTAAAATTACCTGCTGATTTTGATCATATACATGGAAAGCTTCTCTTAATTTAATTTTCAAGATCTTTGCAGTAATCAGTACGTGTATGTCAAGTTTTGTATCCCAGTGAGGGTTGGGATTTGGGAGGATTAACATATCAGTTGCAATTGGAACATTTTGATTCCTCCATACGGGCGATTTTTTTTTCAGTGTTATCGGGGTTCTCCATGAAGTTAATGTAGAGCAAGGGCGGGAGATTACCGTTGAATAATACCATTCTTTAAAAGATATAGGAAGTTATAAATAGATAATCAATAAGAAGAAAAGATAGAAAGTTTTAGGAATCTTAAAAGATATAGGTCTGTACGGTTTACTGCTTTGTTATGTGGATATTATAAACATAATACCAAAGTTATAATGCTCAAGATCGTTTCTGTCAATTAGACTTCATCAGTTGAGCTCCAGTTTAAAATATATATGTATTTTCTAAAGAGAAAGCGGTATCATACTATCATACAAGGCCAAATAATAAATCTAAAAGTATAGCCGAAATCCGTCTAAGAGTAACCACTGTAAAAAGTTGACTATCTTAGCTTTAGAAAACTTTGGAATTTAAATGGTGTTATCAGTGCCAAATATTACTCTAGTATAAGATTATCAGCTGGTACCGAAATACCAGATACTAGGTTTATGAAGTGAGAAATATTATAAATATAGCTTCATTTCATCCGTACATTAAAATGAAGAATGTCATTCTTAGGCATTTTACTTACTAAAGACACATATAGACGGGGAATTAACAACTACGCTATACGACAAACGCGACGATTTCGGCTTTCCTATCGTAAATGTTCAACATTTAGGTAGCAATATCCCACAATCGCCTGCATACGGAATTTATATTTCACAAATGATCCCATATGCCAGGGCGTGTTCAACATAAGAACATTTCATATACAGGGGTAAACTACTCACTGACAAATTATTGGCACAGGGATATCAAAAACCGCGTTTGATGTCAACGTTTGCAGGAGTTCAATTATTTAAAAAATATTTCGATTAATCATGTGTTGCTTCATTTTCTGCTTTGTAATTGTTTTACATCCAGAAATTTGTATTACATGAACACGTCATCAGCTATATAGGTGAGGTAACACAAATGTTTACATCTGCTATCGACTTTTCAGTTACGGATCATTAACATCCCATATCTTCCTTGCAGTAAAGTCTTGTGTATTCCGAAAAACTGTCTCTGCTAGAAGTTTTAAGTGTCAGGAATCGATCATGGGACATTGTGTCTGCGAGTCAAATGTTCTGTCCCTAAACCACAAACAGAAGAGTATGTTGTTAGAACATACCAAAATGAGACTACTACGATCATTGCTCTAATGATCTTGTAATATGCCGATACTATAAAAGTTCAATAACATGTCATTTACACTGGATACTTTGGTATTTAATATCGTGTAAATTTTACATTCATATTCAATTCATATACAAGATAAAATACTTAGTCCCTACCTTTTCAAAGTCAAAGACCTGCTTCGGCATTTATCTGTATAACTTTCGGTTATGCCACTTCAAATTTCTTTGAGCCACACCACATGTGGCATAAGACTTTAAGTTTGTGACTCCTTGTGTGAAAGATACAAGATCTTCCGTGTCTCTATAAAAAATTATTTTAACCTGTTGGCTTTGACTTGCTTTTGATTTTTAGCGGACGAAAGTCAGAAGAGCTAATGCCATACCCCCCGGTGGCGTCGTCGTTGGTACCTTGACTTTTGGTCCAGTGACCTTGGACTTCGACCTACTTTTCAAAAACTTTTACCTTGGCTTTATCTTTTAAACCATGAGGGATAGGGCTTTGATATTTCACATATAGATTTCTTATGACCAGAGCTTTCTTTTGGTACCTTGACTATTGACCTAGTGACCTTGACATTGGACTTTTAACTACTTTTCAAAAAACTTTTCTTGTTGTTTTATGCCACACTCAACAATTTTTTGGTTTTATGATGGCCGCCAGTTTTTAGTGGTGGGGGAGAGAACCTTGTTACTATGTACCTGGGGAAAAACCACTGACCTTCCGCAAGTAAACTCGCAAACTTTCTCACAAAAATCAGCATAGTTTTCCAAGCGGCTCGAACCTGCACTGACCAAAAGAAGTTCATGGTTCGTAGCGTGATGTTCTAACCATTCTGCCACAGAAGACCCACTCAACTTGTTGGGTACGACAACTTAGTGTTAAGGAATGATAAGAAAAAAAAACTGTTTTAATACTTTAATATAAACAAGAAATTATCAATGGATAAGAATACTTGTAAATGAATGAATGAATTTAAAATTCACAACATAACAATGATAATATACAGTAAAGTGATTAAAAGATTAGTTTTTCTTCTTTGTTTGGATTACACATTAATGATACAAAAACTTTGGAGCTGATTTCATATCCATGGTAACATCATTTAATTAGTATATAAAGAGCAGCAAATCTTTTCACAATACTTCAAAAGATGACATTATCTGAAACTTTGGTATTTGATTTGTAAAGTTTAATGTCTATTTTTAAAGCCTCTCATTTTAGAAATTCTAAACAAAACATATTACAAACAAACAATTTCTTCTCCTTAAAAACATGATTTTTAAAAGTTCCATGTTCCAATGTAAAAATTGACCTGCATACAGAATGGCTTGCACTTTTATCAGGAATTTTTTAAACTGATACTTATATCATTTTCCTGTATATACACCGAGTGTGAATTATACAATTTATATAACAGATTCTCTAAATATGTTAAAATAATTCATATTCATAAATAATCTAAGCATCAAAGTGAGTTAAACATGCCACATTCAAACTGTAATTCTGGACCATGAAACATGATCTGTTGATTAAAATTCTATTTTATTTTATTGATTGATTGACAGCAGGGAGATTGTTTTACGACAAACGTGTGCTGTTTCACATGTTTCAACATGCACAAAATTATTCAAAGAAAAATAAAACATTATTCATAAGATACAAGCCATAAAACTGTAATCCATTTTCCTACGTCACACGTTTTTGTAAGAATTGGTACATGGCGAGAACTATGACAGTTCTACAGAGAATCATGACTGTTATAAAAATAATACCAAAATTATAGTTCTGAAAAAGAAAAAAAATGGAACAAAACAAACACTCAAGATGATCAATTCTGTCAATAGGATGTCATCAGGTGAGCTCAAATTTAAACTAGAGATATATACATTCGAAAGTGTCGATGGTAGCATACAAGGGAAAATTATATATCTAAATGTAAACCAAAACTGTCTAAAAGTAACTATCTTAGCTTTTGAAGAATTTAGAATTTAAATGATGCTATCAGCTGGTACCACACAGAATTAAAAATATGATTTTGTGATCATAAGGCTTGGTCATTGATTGACAATAGAGATTTCGAATTTGTTTACAATTAAACATAAGACAGCAAAGCTTAGGTACTAGAGTAGCATCCTTTAATTATAACATTAAGTACACCATAAGCAATCTGCTAATATCTTGTGTGATGTCATAGCTAGACGCCAATATGGAGAAACCTGTCACAACAAATTCACGTCACATGGTACAGATGACGTATCTTATCAGTTTCTATTGGCCATCCCAAGGCAAACTGTACAGGTTTAAACATTACTCAGAGATGCTGCCTTCTCCTGACCTCTAACCTTTTCTAAAGGGTCATCTGTGATAACCAATTATCTAACAGAATACAGCCAATGGCTTTATATTTACATGGGACTCTACAGATAAAGAAAGTAAAAACATAATTACTTTCCAGCACATAACAAACGGTCAATCAAAACAGTTATTTAAACAATTGCACGATCTTGAAATTAAACAGGCATCTTAAACAAAATGTCTTGGTTGCTACACTTGTGTGGGACAAAAAGATATAAATAATAACATGAATAACACATACAACTATCAATTGCATTTTGTAAAAGAACAATCAATGTACAGCCAATTGGACAAAAAATTCAAACTATAATGCATTTGGTCAATATTGGCCTAGTGGGTTTGCGAAAAAGTTGAAAGTTGTATAACCAACAGACCAACAACTAAAAATGATGTCGACACTCTGGTCAGGTAAACAAACACATCCTGGATAAGAGTGTCACTTCTATTTCAAAATCTGCTAAAAGTCCTAAACACATACATGTACTTGTATTGTACAGATCAAGGTTCTGATACAAAAACATTAACACTAGGAATAACTGTTAAACAAATAAGATTTGACTTTAAATAAAATTATATTTCTATCAAGAAGAAATTTTAGGGAAATTTAGACAAAATCAGTTCTTTTTTTTTAAAAGTTTACAACAGAAAATACCAGTACTTAAAGGAGCATTAGCTGTGTTTACCAAAAAAAAAAAAATATTTCGATTTTTTCTACTTGTTCTTTATGTACAATAACAAAAAGGAGCTATACACAGACATAAAACATAGCATACTCCTATTTATTTTGTGCAAAAGAGACCAGGTCCAGTGTGGTATTCATATACAAATAGTAAGGATGAGCTAATCAATTGCAATTGAAAAGGTGCAAAACCTGGGTTTCTCATGCAATTTTCACAAAATATATAGGAATTTAAGAATTTTTATGCCTGTGTATAGACCTTTTTGGCTATTGTATTTCAAGCTAAGTAGTAGTAAAGGAAAACAAAATTTTTGATAAAAAAAAACCCACAGCTAATGTCCCTTTAACTCATAATTCCAGTATTTAACTAACAATTCCTGTATGTAACTAGAAATATTCAACTCCAAAATCCAATAATTCACTAAATATTTCAGTAGGTAACTCCAAAATTAAGATATAAAACTCTGCTTCCAATATCTAACATATCATTCAAGTAATTAACTAAATATTACAGTTAGGTAACTCCAAAATTAAGATATAAATTTCTGCTTCCAATATCTAACTTATAATTCAAGTAATTAACTAAATATTACAGTTAGGTAACTCCAAAATTAAGATATAAATTTCTGCTTCCAATATCTAACTTATAATTCAGTAATTAACTAAATATTACAGTTAGGTAACTCCAAAATTAAGATATAAAATTCTGCTTCCAATATCTAACTTATAATTCAAGTAATTAACTAAATATTACAGAAAGTGACTCCAAAATTAAGATATAAAATTCTGCTTCCAATATCTAACTTACAATTCAAGTAATTAACTAAATATTACAGTTAGGTAACTCCAAAATTAAGATATAAAATTCTGCTTCCAATATCTAACTTATAATTCAGTAATTAACTAAATATTACAGTTAGGTAACTCCAAAATTAAGATATAAATTTCTGCTTCCAATATCTAACTTATAATTCAAGTAATTAACTAAATATTACAGAAAGTGACTCCAAAATTAAGATATAAAATTCTGCTTCCAATATCGAACTTATAATTCAGTAATTAACTAAATATTACAGTTCGGTAACTTCCAGAATTAACTGAAGTTCAAATATTTTGAGACTTAAGAACATTCTAAAGTTCTAATTGGTGTGTTTGGTATCTTGTCAGAATGGAAGCCAATATACAGAATCATTGTTTATAAAGTTAAGTAAAATTAGTCAATAATGAGAATAATTATGATAAATAATAATACTGACATCAAGTCCATATTTCAAGATCTTATTATGATGCAGATATACAGATGAAAATAACCAAGAAGATTTCAAATTCAAAATGACATAAAATTCAAGCTTCTATTTGATGTATTACTGGTTATTTGGAAAGTGTTTTCAGTCTGTATTTATTTTTCATCATACAAACATATATAATCAAATTCAGATTCAAGGAAGTAACAGAATAACATTGGTCATTGAATGATAAACATACAGTTATCAAAAATTACAAAGCTTACCTAACAGCAACATAGAGTAATCAAAAAATACAAAGCTCACCTCACAGCAACAAAGAGTAATCAAAGTTCACCTTACAGCAATATAGAGTAATCAAAGTTCACCTAACAGCAACATAGAGTAACCAAAGTTCACCTAACAGCAATACAGTAATCAAAATTCACCTAACACCATCACAGAGTAATCAAAGCTCACCTAACAGCAACATACAATAATCAAAGCTCATCTAACAGCAACATAACAGTAATCAAAGCTCACCTTACTGAACATACAGTAATCAAAGCTCACCTAACAGCAACATACAGTAATCAAAGCTCACCTAACAGCAACATACAGTAATCAAAGCTCACCTTACTGAACATACAGTAATCAAAGCTCACCTAACAGCAACATACAGTAATCAAAGCTCACCTTACTGAACATACAGTAATCAAAGCTCATCTAACAGCAACATAACAGTAATCAAAGCTCACCATACTGAACATACAGTAATCAAAGTTCACCTAACAGCAACATAGAGTAATCAAAGTTCACCTAACAGCAACATACAGTAATCAAAGCTCACCTAACAGCAACATACAGTAATCAAAGCTCATCTAACAGCAACATAACAGTAATCAATGCTCACCTTACTGAACATACAGTAATCAAAGCTCACCTAACAGCAACATTGAGAAACAAAAATTACAAAGCTGACCTCACAGCAACAATTTTACATCAATAAACCTGACCTCAACCAATCTTCTTTTTTACCACAGCACTTGGAGCCCTTATTTACTTGAAATCCACATTTTAAAAGAAGACTTTCATTCCCCATCAATCTCAATTCTTCAGGGTTCAGCTATATATATATATATATATATATATATATATATATATATATATATATATATATATATATATATAAAAGCATTTTCAAGTGACACCAAGGTTTCAATAACTATTTTCAATTGGAGGATCAATGTTACTTGTAATAAGAATCTACAAAGCATGATTTGACCTTTCAGACTTACAACAGTGCACATGAGCTTTCATACTTGCATCAGTGTATGGATATTACAATATTTTTTATCAAAAGCAAAATCTAGATTTGTTTCATGAGACATTTCAGAAGAGAATTCTGACCATAGATATGAACCCTAAATAACTGGAGGAGAATTCTAATCCTAGATAAACTGGAGGAGAATTAATACCCTAGATATGAGTCATAACAAACTGGAGGAGAATTCTAATCCTAGATAAACTGGAGGAGAATTAATACCCTAGATATGAATCATAACAAACTGGAGGAGAACTGATACTGTGATTTTTTTAAAAAAAGAAATTCAAAGAAATGTTTAAAAATTAATGCACGACACACTCAACGGTGAGAGTTGGCAACAAACTGAAATTTGCTCACCTGAGTATGATCTAAAAATAGAACTATGTAATGAGACGACTAATGTTATGTGGCTTTCCCTGGATTGAAATTAAAGATAATCATATTTAATTGATCTGATAAAGTAATGGCTAATGTTACGTAGCTTTCCCGAGGTCAATTTTTTTCTGTAAAGCTCTAGCTGAATGGTATATCATTGAGTCTATAAGTCCAGCAACTGAAATGAAAAAAAAAAACAGATAAAAGAATAAACCTGAAGGAAATAGTCCACACAATGTTATCATTTAAATTGACAATCCACATTCTTTTAGATTATTTGTATTGCAAGATGCTGTTAAAATGCTGTTTTCATAGCTGATTTAGCATATCCACAATTACTTTGTGAGCCCCACACATTCATGAATATGTCACTTAATATCAAACTCAGTGCAATAGGGACAACAGAACGATTAGTATTTTTTCAGGATCAGATAATGGTTTTTGTCTAGGAAGAATCTTTAATGACATATTTCATTTGGATTTGACTCACGGCAGGTGTTTATTGATCAACAGGGGGTGCTTACTCCATGGCACCTGATGCCACCTCTTGATTTCAAGAGGTCCGTGTTTGTCCAGTTTTTACCAGATCTGTATCTATATCCTGGGCCCGCACACTATAAAACTTGAGGATTTACTCAAGTATGACAATATTCTCAAATTGGCCTGCTTAGCCAATCAGATTTCAGGATTAGCCAAACTTGAGTAAAATTTTTAGACTTAAGTAATTCTTAAGTTTTATTGCAGGATTAGGGCCCTGGACATCCTAAAGATTTATACTTTGGTATCCGTGATATTTTTATAATTGTACTTTTGAGTGCAAGCAAACAATATAAATTTTTATCAACTATTTTAGATGATGTTAAACTACAGATGAAAGATCTTGTTTAAAAGCAGGATAACAATAAGATCTGTATGAAACAGAAAACACCTGAAAAAATAGAACATATAGAATGAATATGAAAATTACCTGTAAATATTCCTCCGATAATAGCACAAACACCAGTTAAAAAGTGCATAAAAGATCTGAAATGAAATCAAAGTACTGAAAGTACTGAAATGGGTTGTTATTTTGGCAAAATAGCCATGGGATTTAAACTAATTCTATCTAACATATATGAAATGAAAATAATCAAATTAACGTTGATCTAAAAACAAAAAAATTAACATTCTAAATTTTTTTTTTTGTATCTTCTACACTGACTTTAAATATTGTCTGTCATGCATTAACACTCATTTCAAAAATAAATCCATACACTGGTTTGTGAGAAGAAGACTTTTTAAGAAGTACACAATTTTAACCAATTTTTGCCCCTTATGAGGCCCCAAGGGAAGATAGCCCCACAATTTTCGCAAACTTGAAGCAGCTCCTCATGGGGATGTTGCCTGCCAAATTTATTGATGTCAACCTGATGGTTCTTCAAAAGAAAACAATTAAAGAAGAATTTTACATTTTCCCTTTTTAACCCCTTATGGAGCCTCAAGGGGGCACAGCCATTATTTTTGCTCAAATAAGATTGAATTCACTAGGGGATGCTATCTACCAAATTTGGTTGAAATCTGAAAAAAAATTGAATTTTTTACGTATTTCAGCACCCTCTATTGGGCCCCATTTATGGGCAGAATTTTTTTTTCATTCACATACTTTGTAGCCCATCCCCTATAGAGCTTCAATACTAAATATGAAGCCAATCCATACACTGGTTCGTGAAAAGAAGATTTTTTAAGAAGTACACAATTTTACCACTTTTTTGCCCCTTATGAGGCCCAAAGGGGAGACAACCCCACTATTTTCCCAAAACTTCTCATAGGGATGATGCCTGCCATATTTATTTGATGTCAACTTCCAGAAGAAAACATTTAAAGAAGAATTTTACATGTTGCCCCTTTTTAACCCCTGATGGGGCCCAAAGGGGCACAGCCATTTTTTTTTACACAAATTAGATTGAATTCACTAGAGGATACTATCTACCAAATTTGGCTGAAATCTAAAAAAAAAATTTACCAATTTCTAGTGGGTCCAATTTACAGGCAGAATTTTTAATTTTCATTCACAAACATTGTAGCCTATGCCCTTTAGAGCTTAAATACTAAATATGAAGCCAATCCATACACTGGTTCATGAGAAGATGATTTTTTAAGAAGTAAACAATTTTACCACTTTTTGTTTAAGGGCGAGAGGCCATGAAAATAGATCACTAGGCCCTTCAGGCCAGTAAGATTGATTGGGGCACATGAATCTATCAATTTTTAATGATGGATAAAATGTTTTTATACAAGAAAAGTGAAGAAATTGATGATTTCAGACCTGTAGATGTGAAGAAAAGTGAAGAAATTGATGATTTCAAACCTGTAGATGTGATGATTCTGATAGTTTTGGACAGAGACTGGTGTTTGGAAACCCCCCTGTCAGTATTATCTGTTCTTATCAAGTGTCAGGTTTGATAAAGTTACAAGAGTTAAGGAAAGCAACACAACAGTATTCATTAGCAATAATAATTATTATTTAAAATACAAATATCATACCTTCTTTTTTCTGTATATTTTACCATCATGGGAGATAACTCATACATAACAAATACTCCTGGTAGTCCACTCTCCCCGAGACCTCCACCAACAACTTTAGAATGCTTTGTTACAGAGTACTGGTTTGTGTATAAAGTCTGTAATGTCAAAATATTTAAATTGGTATATAAAAAATTCTACAATACCAAAAAAATTAAGTTTAAAAGTTTATTCTCTTCCTATATCCCTTTGGACAATAAATTGTCTGCTGGGATAAATAGGACAGCTGACAGGTGAGTTAACTAGCAGACGGCTGCATTCACTCCTCCATCAAGACAAACTGTCCATCACCATATACCGTATTTGACCCATTAAGTGGGGTGCCACAAAAAATAGGAAAAAAGGGATGGGCGGTTCTTGGGATTGATTGACAGTCAAAATGAGGAGGTAAAACAGTTAATTCTTTACAAGGCACAGTGGTAAATTTGTTGTACATAAAGTACACTTATTTACATTCTACTGTTGCTAGGGGGCTTGAGATAAACTGTTACTTATGTTTTTCTAATCCACATCTCCTCTTCCTAGTGTACCATCTAGAAAAGATACTCTATCGTGTGTAGAATATGTGACTTAATCTGGACTGGGGAGGGGGGTGGTGTGCTTATAGGTACATGGACATTTATAGGGTCAAATATCCAGTGTGGTGTAAAACATGAGCCTATATTGCTCACCCATTTTAAAGGTAAACAACAGGATCAGAGATAGAACATTTATATACATATCCCCTATCTCCAATATTAAGTCCCCTAAATAATGGGTCATTCTTCAACTGATAAGCATACAACATTTGATGTACACATGATGAGCAACCAGATACCAAGAAACGTACCAGTGTATACCACATATACCAGGCAACATATCAACCACATATACCAGGCAACATATCAACCACAGATACCAAGAAACATACCAGTGTATACCATATATACCAAGCAACATATCAACCACAGATACCACGAAACATACCAGTTTATATCACATATACCAAGCAACATATCAACCACAGATACCAAGAAACATACCAGTGTATACCAAATATACCTAACAATATATCAACCACAGATACCAAGAAACATACCAGTGTATATCAAATATACCAAGCAACATATCAACCACAGACACCAAGAAACATACCAGTGTATATCACATATACCAAGCAACATATCTACCACATATACCAAGCAAAATATCAACCACAGATTCCAAAAAAAACATACCAGTGTCTGCCAAATATACCAAGCAATATATCTACCACATATACCAAGCAACATATCTGTCACATATACCAAGAAAAGTACCAGCCTCTACCAAATATACCAAGCAACATATCCATCACATATACCAAGCAACATATCAACCACAGATACCAAGAAACGTACCAGTGTATACCAAATATACCAAGCAATATATCTACCACATATACCAAGCAATATATCAACCACAGATACCAAGAAACGTACCAGTGTATACCAAATATACCAAGAAACATATCCATATACCAAGCATCATATCTACCACATCTACCAAGAAACATATCTGCCACATATACATGTACCAAGCATCATATCTACCAAATATACCAAGAAACATATCTGCCACATATACCAAATATATACCAAGAAATGTACCAGTGTCTACAAAATATACCAAGCAACATATCCACCACATATACCAAACAATATATCTACCAGATATACCAAGTAACATATCTGCCACATATACCATATATCTCACACATATAACAAGCAACATATCTACCACATATACCAAGCAACATATATGCCACATATACCAAGCAACATATATCTACCAAAAAAACTTATCTACCACATATATGAAGTAATATATCTAACACATATACTAAGCAACCAACATGTCTACCAGAAATACCAAGCAACATATCTGCAATATATACCAAGGAATATATCTGCCACATATACCAAGCCACTTGTTCACCACATATACCAAGCCACTTGTTCACCACATATACCAAGCAACATGTCCACCACATATACCAAGCCACTTGTTCACCACATATACCAAGCCACTTGTTCACCACATATACCAAGCAACATGTCCACCACATATACCAAGCCACTTGTTCACCACATATACCAAGCAACATGTCCACCACATATACCAAGCAACATGTCCACCACATGTACTAAGCAACATATACCAAGCAACATATCTTCGATATCAAGTGTCAATTAGCTCAAGGAGAACTGTCTTGCAAACTTAACATAAATTTCAAATCATTTTTCCTTTTTTTTTCTCATTTATTTATCACTTTTCTGACCTTAAAGCATCCTGGCATTTCAAAAGGTTCAATGTCCCTTACTGACCCCAGTCACATGTGGAGACAATTACAAAATCATAAATTTATCAATTAGATTCGTATTTACCTCGCCATCTACATGAACATAAGTTGTCGGTACAACTTTCACATAGTACTGAAACATCATTTGCTCTGAAAATAAAACAAAACATCAAATGAGGTGATGCTTGAAGTGACATCAATTTAAACATACTTTGAAACCATTAAAACTGCCTTGCTTATACAGTATAATTGCTTTAATCTGATCAAACAGTTTGGTCCCAACATATCTTAATATTACTTGTATACATATTTATCAGGGATGTAATGGGGGAAAAAGGCAGGAATTATGAGGGATGTAATGGGTAAAAAGGCAGGAATATGGCTCATTCATAGGGCATTAATGTGGAAAATAGAGATATAAAGGGGCATTAGCTGTGTCTTTTTTCAAAAAGATTTTTTAAATTTTTTTTACTACTTAGATTGATATACAATAACAAGAAAGATATATACACAGGCATAAAAGTTCCTAAATTCCTGTATATTTTGGAAAAATTGCTTGAGAAACCAAGATCTGACACTTTTTCAATTGCAATTGATTAACCCAACCTTACTATTTGTATATGAATACCACACTGGACCTGACCTTATTTTCACAAACTATATAGGAATATAAGATTTTTTATGCCTGTGTATAGCTCTTATTTGTTATTCTACATCAAAAACAAGTAGTAATATTACAACAAATGAAATAAATTGTTTTGGTAAACACAGCTAATGCCCCTTTAATATTGCAGCAAAGTTTTGAAAAAAGAGGAATTTCTCGGATTGGAGGAAAATTCTCATCCCAGATTTATATCATGTATTCCATATTTTGTGTCCTCCAAATTCCAAACATAAATAACACAAAATGTTTATCAATCTTCATAATTATGATAAATACACAGATACAACTGCTTTGCAAATGAAATTTAATTGACTGTCATCTATTGATCTAATCTCGTTTTTGATTTGGTGAATTAGAGATTGGCAGTGATCTATGAAATATACAAGTTTTATAATAACACACATATAATGTAATGCAATATAGAATATATCTTTGCTGATTCTATTCTAAAATTTTCCACAATCCAAACTTCCATCTATTCCGAATATTTTTATTGGTCCCATTGCAATGCATAATTTTACCACTTTATCACTCTTTTGACATGAAGAACACAAAATACGACAAATCTTGTGATATTACAGGGAAAAATAGACCACAAGTAAATAAGAACAAAGTGGCCCAGATTTTCCTGTGAGACATAATGCAGAAGAATGTACATCAGATAGCAGAAAAAGTAAAGATACTCAATTTGATAAGTTACTAAACGTTTACAATTTCCTCAACAAGGACTTAACGTCAGATTACTATGACTATGTGGCGTAGCCAAAAGATTCGGTAAATAATGGCCCAATATTTTTTACAACCTCTTGCCTCTCCCTTTTTCTTCTTGGGATGTTGAATCCCTTTGGACTATGATATTAATTTGGCCTAAAGAAGCACATTCTAAACTATGGTAATTTGTTTCAATTTGCCGTCCTGCTCATTTGTTTAAGTTATCCCAACAGGCATTACTAAATGTGCCTTTTAATTTGAAGAGTTCCACTAATGACAATAATGTGTATTTAGAATAGACAGGTTATACTGTAATTACATCTCACTACTGAGACAACTCAAATTTCATCTCACTCATGAGGCCACAA
The DNA here is from genome assembly GCA_030159075.1 of Atrina japonica. Classification (NCBI taxonomy): domain Eukaryota; kingdom Metazoa; phylum Mollusca; class Bivalvia; order Pterioida; family Pinnidae; genus Atrina; species Atrina japonica. The sequence goes on along the minus strand of BROG01000325.1, from coordinate 279,879 downwards.
GAATTACAAAGCTATCCCCACGCTGTGATCTCACATTACATACAGCGTCTAAGTTAAGATACACTATGTTTTTACGTAAAAAAACAAAAAACAAGAAGCCCAACAGGCCTTAACTGTCACCTGCTAACAAAAAGAGTGTCTACAAGTTCAGGAAAAGTTGATATTTTCTGTTTACTGGGTACTTAGCTGCCAGTGACCTTGACCTTTGACCACATGTCCTCGAAACTTTGTCATTATGATCCTTAGATAATTCCTAACACATTTAAATGTTTGTATACAAAGTCAATCAGTTCTGAGTTAATATTAAAACCATTTGTATAAATCAGAACTCTACATGTATGTCAATAGGGAACTTTTGTGTTAGCCTGGTGTATCGACATCATGTGATTCTTGAAAAATGTTCATCAACATTGTTTCTGGTTTTGGAAATATATAGAAAGCCCAGTTAGGCAGTTCGTAAGAGCATCCTGCTAGTGTTTGGAAGGTTCTGGGATAAAATCTTGGTACATCTGCATATTTTTATCTGCCTGCTACATTTCAATAATTTGGCATTTAAATAAATAACCCACTGTGGTATATTTTATGAGTCTCTTGGATTTCTTTAGACAAGATAATATTGATGTGCAAAAAACATATGGATATTCCATGTATGTTGTGAAGGTAAATACATGTATGAAAACCAGAAGAACGTATGAGTAACAAAACTGAAGGAGCCTGAATAAATGCAGGATCATAACGGCAATCAATAATGGTGTCATACAAGGTATGATATTTTGAACCCCATGATATTTTTAATCCAGGTTCAAAATATTGCTTTGTTATATAGAACATCCTATGATATTTGAATACCTTATGTACATGTGCCTAATTGTTTATATTATGCAAAATCCAAATATCCTAACAACAATAAATTATACTTTAACCAAATAAGGGACTGTAGGGGTGTCGCAGCCTCCTTCCTCCAACTATTCCAATAAAATTTACTTTGTTCACGTGTTGCATTACATGTGGTGAAATGTCTTGGAAACTTTTGCGATCCACACCCATACACCATATATATTCTTGTTCCTTATATAAAAAAAAAGATTATTTGTGATAGGTGTAAATCCCTGGGGGTTATCCTGGGTACCACCCTTTCACTAGTGGTCAAATATCTTGAAGACACCCACCCATAAACCATATATATTCTTATTCCTTATGTTAAGACAAGTTCAATGGTATTAAGTATAAATCCCTGGGGTCATGCTGGGCACTGCCCTTTCACCAGTGGTCCTGTATCTTGAAAATTTTTGATATCCCCACCCATAAACCATACCGTATATATTCTTATTCCTTATGTCAAGACAAATTCATTGGTGTTTAGTGTAAATCCCTGGGGGTCATGCTGGGCACCGCCCTTTTACTAGTGGTCAAATATTTATAAAACTATTGAGATCCCCACCCTTAAACCATATGTTCTTGTTCCTTATATCAAGGTCAGTTAATTGGTATTTAGTGTAAATCCCCAGGGGTCATCCTGGCAACCACCCTTCCACTAGTGGTCTAATATTTTGAAATCTTTATCATGGCTATGATATTTTGAACCTCTCCCCAATTTTTATTTCAAGTAGTTATAAAAAAAATTATTCTTTTACATCATAATTTTACATGTTAAAATTAGTTTTACATAAAAATTATGCTTAAATAAATTCAAGCAGAAGGTTCAATTTATCAGAGGCCCTTGGGTCGAGACTGTCATCTAAGGTAAGCAATTTTTAATACATTGGTTATCAGAGGAAGTAGTTTTTAGTGTAGATCATTCAGAAACAATTCATTTTTCAATTCATGCAGCTGTTCTGGAGAAGATTTTCAAAGAGGGGTACATGTTGCTACCTATTTTGCCCCACCCTGGATCCACCCTGGGTCAATCTGGCCCAAAAACACAAAAGTAGAGAACCTTCAGTATTTACTTCCTATAAAGTTTTATGAAAATCCCTTCTGTGATTTTGAGAAACAGGCTGGTAGTGTGAAAAAAGCGTTCCTCCCCTCCCTTCCTCTTTTTTGCAGTCTTAAAAAATTCATTAAAAAAAATTATAAAAATGGGATTTTCACAAAATTCTGGCACAACAAAATTTCTTCAACAAATTACTAGTAAAACACACAAAATATGAATGCATCAAAGTGAATACAAAGGGAGATAACTGATGGGGGAAATGCAAAAATGAATGAATATGACAAAGTCTGAAAAGACCTAAAAAATTTGTCAAAAATTAATATACCATTTCTATGAAAATTACAAAACCGTATTTAATTCATGAAGCGGTTTTGGAGAAGAAGATTTTTAAAGAGGGGTACCCCTTGGGTCAATCGGACTAAAAACTACACACTTGGTAAAGGACCTAGAGTTGCTTCCTGTAAAGTTATGTCAAATTCCCTTGAGTGGTCTTGAAACAAAAGCTGATAGTGTGAAAAATGCACCCTTCCTTTTTTTTTGCGGTTTTAAAAAAGTCATAAAAATTTTCAAAAATTAAATTTCCACAAAATCTTGCATAATAGCATTTCTTCACCTAATTACAATTAAAACACATTAAATGAATGCAGCAAAGTGAATACAAATGGAGATAATTGAGGAAATCATGCAAAAATGAATGGAATGTTTTCATCAATTTTCATAGAAAAAGTTTGGGTAAATAAATTAAAGGATGGGGTTTCATTTTTCATGGCCATGATTTTTTGACAACCCCTCCCCTGCTATTTTATTCTCTGACTAAAAGTGAAAATTCCATTGAATTGTGATAAGAAATGGCATCACAATATTTTTTTGTTTTTAAATGTGGTTTTATATGAAATTTAATGATAACATATTGTGTCTGTGCACCACTGATCACTGGGCCTAATTATTGAATGCGCTCAATATTAATCTGTTTTGGGGGGTTTTGATTACACTTAACATTCTATTTCAACGAAAAAATGACATAAGAGAGTAAAATAGATTGGGCCAAGCCGGGAGTCGAACCCGGGACCTCTCGCACCCGAAGCGAGAATCATACCCCTAGACCACTTGGCCGTACCTTTGCTCGATGTTAAAGTTGTTTATAAAGACTGACACAGAATAAACATCTATGGACATTGGAATAATTGTAATTTCTCTTGTGTAAACTTATTAAGGTTCCAGAGATGCACTCTTTTTTCGCTCTCAATTGTTATTACTCGGTTTCAATTTCAAGAAATAGGCAAAATAACAACCGGAAGTTTTAAAAACGTGGGCTTGATATAAACCGGAAGTTGACTTTGTAATAACCAAGGTCGCAAACGTACGCTAGGTTTATCACGCAAAAGAACGGTGAGTTTTTTTTATATGTTGAAGGATTGAAAGAACGAGGTTAGTGCACATCTGTGTAAGAATTTCGTATCCTAGCCGACAAACAATACATTATTTAACGTAATTTATTAAGTGATATTAAAAATAACAAACTGCGAAACATTGGCACGCCGGTTGGAAAGGGGGGGGGGAGAACAGTTGTGTATTTTCAACTTCGACAGAGGCAGTGTCCCCTGTAAATACAGGGGCTTTAGTGAAACTGGCCACAGATAGCAACAAAATAGAGGCGTACTTGCCTCTGTTCTCAAAGTCAATATTTTCCCAAATTTGTTTTAATTTTTTTTTTGCAATGTGTATGTTTGTAACTGGTCCTAATTTACGTTCGGTTTACCCTTGGCCTAATCCCTTTGGGGATTCTGTCGCGGCCATTTTATTGTTGGGTTGCCCCTGGCGGGGCAATAGGATAAAACGGCCGCGACAGAATCCACGAACAGAACGTGTTTTACATTGAAACACCAAAAAGAAATGTTTGATCAAACCTCTAAACTGATAAAGTACTCTGAAATTCACAGGGTAGCACCCCAATTACAAAAATGACAAATCAAATTATTAACTCTTGTAGACGTCAAAATTGTGAAATTTGTGGGTTCGTAGTCTGTTCGCATTGATTTTAAAATAACTATGCTGCATAACCTAAAATTTAAACTCGTCCAGGTCAAGAAAGTGTTAATAAGACACCACTTGCCAGATTATATGGATTTTACTATATACCTACAATGTGAAGGGCACATTTCCGTTGACATCACATAATCCGAGTACACGTATGTTAATATTTAATATCCATCACATCAAGTATAAGTATAATCATGTATTACATTGTACATGTATATAGCTTTTTATAAGATCCTGCATTCTATAACTTCTGAGCCCAGTCTAGCTGGAACTTTATGAATAAAAAACATGATCAAACATTGGTCACACACATGACAGACTGACTCCCCATGAAAATTTTTGTTGACATGGTCTCCTCTATGAACAGTTTCTGTAACTGAGAATTGTCTACTTCTAGTGCAAGAATGCTGGTGAGAATTGAAATTCAGTTTGTACAGTAAAAACCTGTATATAGGGGCCACCCAAGGGACCAGAAAATATTTACCTTTATGTGCAGGTAACCCTTATACACAGGTTCAATTTAGTTGAAGTATGCAGTAAAGGGACTTAAAAAAATGGCCTTTATAAACAGGTAATCCTTATATACAGGTGGCTGCTATAGCAGGTTTTACTGTACTTTGTAATTTTTGAAAATTTTACTATGTATAATTTTATGTGCCAAAACCTGCTTCTAGTGCAATTTTTAGGACATTTCATCAGATTATTTTCTTTGGATTATTTTACACTTCTATGACTGAATCCCAAGATACACGTGTTGAGCACAGTAAATACCCCAAAATCGTATGCACATGCACCAAATCATATTCGGGCCTTTTTCTGCCAATTTTGTGAAAATGCCATTGGCAACACAATTTGAAATTTCAATGTAAATTTGTGTCAAATTGGGGGAAAAAGTTTTCACGCATGTATATATATGAATGTACTCTGTAATGAAACCCTATTTTAAATGCATCCCCCCCCCCCCACTTCAAAAAATCATTATTTATTAAAGTTAGGTCTGTTCACCAAACTGGGAATTCTTTTCATCAAATTGGGAAAAAACATGTATTTTGCTTTGGGAATGGGGTCAAATATCGGCCCCGTGGAAATTACAGAAAAAGGCCCTATATTGGTCCTATAGCATCTTATAATTTTGGGGTATTGATTTTGACATCTATTTATTTTTGCCTGTATTGTTATAAGATAAGTTCCTGTATGGTTATTTTACACGTGATTGATTTGTTGACTACATGTACTTGAAATAATGCAGTATACATGTATATGTAAAAAAAAAATAATCTAGCTAATTAACCACCATTTTGTGGGACAGAAATTTGAGTGAGTATACCAATTGTTTTCATGATGGATGAGAAGCACAATTTCTTTGTCCCTGCGGACCCTCCCCCAACATATATTGTAGTAAATGATCCTTTTTCTCAAAATTTTACGTACAAAATGTACTGTAAATATGATATTTCTGTGTGTTGTTAATTACCCGGTACACGATTTTCTTATGCATACCATACGCCTGTGCTGGTTTTTTTTTTTTTTTTTTTTTTTTTTTTTTTTTTTTTTTTTTTTTATGCAGTGTCACTTCTAAATGTGAACAGTCATCTTAGAGCAATAGTGGGACTGGTACTCCAGGGTAATTTGCATGAGAAACTCTTCATCGTGTACAGATATTTTGTGTAAATTTCCACGTTTACAGTTTATATCATGTTTCCATTCATTCTTCTGGTCACTGAGAGGTAAAACCAAGTAATTATAACTATCACAATGCACACAAAATCCTGAACTTGTGGTTGAAGTTGTCTGGTGCCTACAGAGATGTAAGATATTCTCCTCCAAGTAAATAAGAACATTTGCCAGTCCAAAGTGTGAGAAAAGCAATTTGTGTAATCTTGGTCCTACAAGTAAACCATTACCTAACACACTTTTCTTTACAGATACATATAGGAGCACCACAAAAGCATGCCAGCTCCACCACCTAGTGGCTACCAATATGGGCAAGGTCCTAGTTGCTGGGACAAAATGAAACTTGGTTTTACAATTGGTTTCTGCGTTGGTCTGGCATCTGGAGGCCTGTTTGGTGGATTTTCAGCATTGCGGTAAGCAAGAGTATTTCGTAACTCATTGATAAATCCAAGTCTATTGGTGAATAATGATGCGAGGATGAGTAACACTGTAATACTTTTTAAATTTTAACCTGGCCCAAAGGGCTAAGTGGACTATTGCTATGGACCAATGTCCGTCCTCACGGCCTCAGCCATTAACTTTTCCCGTTAAACAGCTACATTGTACCTTAAAATTTTCTTCTTCTTCTTCAAAACCATTTGACTGATTTCAACCAATTTGGCAGTAAGCTTGCTCCTAGGAAGGGGCTTCAAGTTTGTAAACAAAAGGAGGCTAGTACCCACAGGGGCTAAAAAGGGCCAACACTTATTGGTACATTATAGTATATATTTTAAAATCTTCCCATTAACCAATGAATTGATTTGTTTCATATTTGGTATGCATTATTGTCAAGTCAATATCTACAAAGTTTGAGAATGACATGGGTAGTTTTATACAAATGGCTCATTTTTGTAAACAAAGATACATGAGAAATGTATTAGGAATTATCTGTAATCTGTAACAGTCATGGATATAGGCAGATTAATTGTGTAGTTTGATAGGTAGCTTTTATGGCTGGACGGTTAGTGTTTAAATATTCATGTACATGTACTGAAGTTGAGCAATGGCGAGCGCAGTCAGCATCTGGATGGGTGACAATCTGATGTGAGGTGCTCGGCATACCCCGGGTGCACGTTACATTTGGTGGCAGTGAGAGAAAATGAAAATCCTGGATGTACAGCTGAAGGGCATAGTGTAAGCTGTGGATTTCAGACTGAAGCCATGAAGCTTCAGGACGAAACTTGTCAGCAGAGGGAATAGTATAATAGTCCTGGATATAGGCAGATTAACTGTCTAATTCAATAGCTAGCTTTTCTGGTTGGATGGTTGGTGTTTATATTCATGTACTGAAGTTGAGCAACAGGGAGCACCATCAACATCTGGATGGGTAATCTGATGTGATGCGCTCCGCAGGCCCCCGTTGCATGTTACATATCAAGTGATCATGGTGACCAAAGTAAATATCGGTTGCATAATTGACCAAATTTGCCCTGTGCCTCTGGTATATTTTATATTATCCACAATAGGTAGATACATTTGAGAACATTAATTGAGCTATATAATTTATATTATACTTTACAGGTATGGACTAAGAGGCAGGGAATTATTACAGACAGTTGGAAAGACAATGGTTCAAGGAGGCGGAACATTTGGGACTTTTATGGCAATTGGAACAGGAATTCGGTGTTGACAGTCTATTTCAGTTCATAAAGACATAATACATTTCATCAAATATTCATTTAGACTGGTTGCCTAATATCATTCTCAATTAAGACTGGTGACAAAAACTATATTGTACAAAGTACAGCTGGCAACATGTGAGTGAGTTTGCATACATAACCAGTACAAGGACAGGAAATTAAACCATAGATTGTCATTTCTGTTATGGTCTTGCCATATTTGTTGTGACAGAAAGTTTTGCCTCCTGAAACATCTATGAGATGTGTTTCTATGTAAGACCAAACTTAACAGTATGTGTATGATTTGTAAAAATGATTAAGACTATCCCACTGGTGGTCATCCGTGTGACAATTTATACACCATGGTAATATATACCATTATTGTTTTCATATATTTTTTCCTGGAATATAATAAAAGTGAAATCATGATTACAAGATAAAATGTCTGTCAATTGGTCTATGGTCATCAATTGCTCTATGGTTACCAGATCATAACACCATGATGTTAAAAGAGCCTGGACTACTCACCCGGCAAATGACATCGAAGTTATACAGGGTATATTTGCTTGTGTACATGTTTCTGAGGTGTAATACATTGAAGTTATATGGGGTGTACTTGCTTCTGTACATGTTTCTGAGGTGTAATACATTGAAGTTATATGGGGTATATTTGCCACTGTACATGTTTCTGAGGTGTAATACATTGAAGTTATATGGGGTATATTTGCCACTGTACATGTTTCTGACTAGAGGTGTAATACATTGAAGTTATATGGGGTGTACTTGCCTCTGTACATGTTTCTGAGGTGTAATATATTGAAGTTATATGGGGTGTACTTGCCTCTGTACATGTTTCTGAGGTGTAATACATTGAAGTTATATGGGGTGTACTTGCCTCTGTACATGTTTCTGAGGTGTAATATATTGAAGTTATATGGGGTGTACTTGCCACTGTACATGTTTCTGAGGTGTAATACATTGAAGTTATATGGGGTGTACTTGCCTCTGTACATGTTTCTAAGGTGTAATATATTGAAGTTATATGGGGTGTACTTGCCACTGTACATGTTTCTGAGGTGTAATACACTGAAGTTATATGGGGTATATTTGTCTCTGTATATGTTTCTGAGGTGTAATACATTGAAGTTATATGGGGTATATTTGCCACTGTACATGTTTCTGACTAGAGGTGTAATACATTGAAGTTATATGGGGTATATTTGTCTCTGTATATGTTTCTGAGGTGTAATACATTGAAGTTATATGGGGTATATTTGCCACTGTACATGTTTCTGACTAGAGGTGTAATACATTGAAGTTATATGGGGTATATTTGCCTCTGTATATGTTTCTGAGGTGTAATACATTGAAGTTATATGGGGTATATTTGCCACTGTACATGTTTCTGAGGTGTAATACATTGAAGTTATATGGGGTATATATGCCACTGTACATGTTTCTGAGGTGTAATACACTGAAGTTATATGGGGTATATTTGCCACTGTACATGTTTCTGAGGTGTAATACACTGAAGATGATATTGATCATCTCAGCTGAAATCCATGACTCCTGTAAGTTGTCTATTGAAAATATTAATCATCAGACTTCCCACTTCTTTTTCAGTATAGGGGTTTCTGTACCTCATGGGTGGCAAAAATTGGGGTACAAGGATATAAATCAGGGTACACATACATAGAATTAGATCAAAAGCCAAAAACCAGTTTTATTTCACTCATCTTACTTTGGCTAAGCCTGGAAATTTGATATAACAGCATATCTGATATAACAGCAATTTTATTTGATCCCAACCTGGCCATTACAACAAGAGTTGACTGTACATGTATAAATAAATTGTGACATCACGTGTGGATAATACACTTTGTTCAACATCTTTTGTCAACTTATAAACTTTCATGTTACGATAGATAGCACTGGGATTCAAGAGTATTTAGATACTGTGTCAAAAATTGTATAATCCAAATCTTTCAAATCATTCCTTTATCTTGGCACCCTGCAGTGAAGTTGAAGTCTTACATCAGAATGCTGCAAGCTGTGTTCATTGGAACGTGACCTTCAAATGATGAGGATCATGCAACCAGTGTTTGAAGTTGGGAAGGTCTTGAGGAAATTGTTATACATGCAAATACACTCAATTTTTAGGATTAATTGTTTTATAATCACTGACACTGTTCACAAAGTAAGGATAGGATACAGGGAACTGACATTGCTGTGGTGTTACTATCATAATGACAATATGAATGATGATGTAACAGGCATCCACTACGTGTGAATGCATGTGGTGTGTTTTGATTTTTTGTGTTTTGTAATGAAACTGCGTGATTCACTCAGGTTTTTGCGTGTCTGGGTACACTGATCATATGAACTTTTTTGTAGATCTTTTAAAGCAAACTTTGTAAAGATTTTGTTTGGCATTCTCAAGCATCTTTCTATCTTAAGCCTATCATAGTTTTCACATGAGGAAGCATTGAGACATATTGGGGGTGTATATGACAATAAATGACCTTACTGAGTTTTAATTTCCCACTTTGAAGTGAATAATGTAAGTTTGCTTCTTCACATTCAGAGGATTTATAGTTTTTTGCAGGTGAATTATAACCAGGGTTTTCTTTAACATCGTTAAAAATCACAATGTTGACTGATTAATGAGACATACCTGAGATTTATTTCATGCCCTTGATAACCATGTCATGCCCAGGGTGCCATGTCATGCCCTGAGAGCTATGTCATGCCCTTAAGAGCTATGTCAAGACCTGAGAGCTATGCCATGCTGAGAACTATGTCATGGAATTTTTAAGTTTCAGAACTGTGGCAAATGTTGCTGAATGTCAAACACAATTAAAACCTGTGCAAGATCTAAATGCTATAAAACAACATACCAAAACATTACAGTGAAGCCTCGCCACAGTGAGTCATTCAGATGAATGTTGCTAACATATTGAAATGACATGCCCCCGACCTTTGATTTTGAGGTTATGAAAATGGATGTAAATGACACACAAACAATACTGACCTTCCTCTGCTATCTGTTCTGTATTGTCTAATGGGTTAACAATACCTGGATAATCTGTACCAAATGACAGGTGTTTTATACTGTGTGATAAGTTAAACTGTAAAAAGAATTAAACTCTGGTTAACTGTCTTGACTTTTTACAGATAGTATTACCGTAATTTCTTGCGTATTGCCCATGGGTCACTACAAAACATCAAACATGTACACACGTATGTTTATCCTACCACCCATCACATGTATGTTTATCCTACCACCCATTACACATATATACACATGTATGTTTATCCTACCACCCATCACACATATATACATGTATGTTTATCCTACCACCCATCACACATGTACACATGTATGTTTATCCTACCACCCATCACACATATACACACAAGTATGTTTATCCTACCACCAATCACACATATACACACGTATGTTTATCCTACCACCCATCACACATGTATGTTTATCCTACCACCCATCACACATGTACACATGTATGTTTATCCTACCACCCATCACACATATACACACATGTATGTTTATCCTACCCCCCCATCACACATATATGTTTATCTTACCACCCATCACACATGCATGTTTATCCTAACACCCATCACACATGTATGTTTATCCTAGCACCCATCAAAGTCAGTGTCCTCTGAGTCGCTGTGAATCGATATGTTTGCAATCTAGCAATGCGGGCTATCTAGTATCCTTTTTTCTAGTACAAAAGTTTTAGGTCAATGGGGGCAATACTCAGGAAATTACAGTACTGTTTTTATCCTACAGTGGATAAATAAAAACAGGTACAGTAAAATAACAATTATCATATAGACTTTACCCTCATACAAACTGGTATTATATCCCAATTTTAACAAATTATTAATTTCTAAATAAATCTATTTAAAGAGAGTGTGTTTCATTGGCTGTGACAATATATAAAACAAGTAAAAGAAAAATGATTCAAGTAAATGCGTGATCAACGGTCAAAAGTAATTGTTATTTTCACTGGTCCTGTAGTGTAATTGGCAAATCTACTTGTTCCATTGAAAATTTCACTTATCCTAATGATGAATGCAGTTGTTTTTGAATGCCACATTTTTAAAGATTCTGAAAAAAAAACAGTGATTTTTACCATAGAAATTAATTCCTTTGAAATGCACTTGTGTTATTTTCAAGGATGGCAGAGGGAAAATTCAAGCATACATGTAGCATACAAGCAGGGTTAAATAGCTGACATTGATCACACAGATACAATACTTACAAACAAGAGAATTCCAAGAAGCTATATATATCTCAACTGCGGTGACATATAATCAAGGATTATTTGTGTGAAGTAAGGTGCCAATCCACCAAGCAGTTAAGAAGTTCTGCTCCAAAAATGATTTTCAGTGACTGTGACGAACTTTCCAGAAAATAAATAGCCCCAAAAGGCACATCCAGGGTATATGGGGATCTTTTGTTCCAAGTATGGTTCTAATCCCCCAGCAATTTTTCAGTGACTATGACCTACTTTCCAGAAATCAGGTTAGACCAGCTCTGGTACCCCAAAAGGCACATCTAGGGTACATGGGGATTATTTGTTTGAGGCAATGTGAAATACAGTTCCAATCTACCCAGTAGTTTAGGAGATCTGCTCCGGAAACTTTTTTTAGTGACCGTGACCTATTTTCCAGAAAGTAGGTCAGACTGACCCTTGAACCTAGAAAGGCACATCTAGGGTCATCATTCCAAGTCAAGATTTTTTTATCCACGTCATTCTTCAATCACATTGACAGATTTGGCCTGTAGGCTATATTGTGACTATGCAGCGTTGATTTCAATTTGCCACAACAATCGTTGAATGAGACAAATACAACGTGTGAGAGAGCACCTTTAAGATAATAACAATAAAATAAAAAATATTGACCTACCTTTTGACCTCCGAAAGCTTGCAAATCATGGACTGAAATATTTAAAAACCCATAAAATTAGCATGTGATAAAAGCTGGAAAAAGATCAACAATTGATACATATGTAGATAAAAATAAAACTCTTCTTAAATCTCCAAGGCATATACTCGGTATTAGCTGTAATCAAGAAAATCAATAACAGAAGCACTGAGATGACGTGAAGTTTTATCTGTCTGTATTACTATCTTGTTGCCACTCGCCAAAACACCCAAGACTTTCAAATAGTATGTGTGTATATATATATATATATATATTGCACTGATATTGCAAAATGTTGTGTAAAATTAACGAACATAATTCATTTAACGATTCATTCAGCTAGCTAATCAAAATTTCTATTTGCCATTTTTTGGGGGGGGGGGGTGTTACACTTTTGTGAATCTAATTAAAAACTAAACTATCATCGCTATTGTTTTCTGATATGTAGTTTAAAACTCTGCTGTGGAGTCACATGCAAATGACCTCTCAATAGGTTTGTACAGATTGACCAATGAAAATACGTCTTGCAAGATCTTGAAAGTTTATTGAATGGTAAAGAGATGTAACTCATTTTCATAACAAAACAATACCAAGCCGCAGAATTCATTTGGAGCATCTTTGTCGACTAAATCCTATTCAAGGTCATGAAAGAAATTCTCTACTTTCTGATTTCGTGTGTTCAGTGTTATTTACAATGTTTATAATGGTTACATTCAATAAACTTTCAAGTTCTTGTAAGTTGCGTTTTCATAGGTGGAACATAACAAATCTACAGGGTCACTCCCATACAACCCCATAGAAGGTTTGGTTAGATCCTCTACGAGACATACTAAATATTTTAATTACAAATTAATTATTGTTTTAAACTGATTTTCCACTGTTATTGGGGCCTCCGTGGCTGAGTGATTAAAGCGTCACGATTTGAACCATGAAGTCTCTCACTTCTGGTCAGTGCAGGTTCGAGCTCCACTTGGAACCGTAGCTGATTTTTGTGAGAAAGCTTTGCAGTTTACTTACGAAAGGCCGGTGGAGCTTCTGGGTACATTGTAACCGGGTTCTCTCCTACACCACTAAAACCTGGCCGCTATCATATACCGTAATCGGCCGTGTATAATCCGCACTCTTTTCACTCTAAAATTTGTCTCAGGCAGGGGGGTGCGGATAATACAGTACTACAGAATCTTAGGACATTTTTTTCCACAGGAACTACTGCATGAGATTCGATGTGGGTGGTAAGCCTGACAAAGTTTTTTCGTAATAACGATGTACGAGTCAATGTAAATCATCATTTATGTCTACAGTGACGGTGAATAAATCAATAAATGAATCTTGTTGTCTTTTATTTTTGTGTGTTTCAGTTTACAAATAGGCTAGACTACACAGGCACTTGTGTAATGCAATCCCTTGATTGAGGGTGTTGTGATCGGTAGATTGTATAACGCAAGTGCCTGTGCAAGGCTAGCCTAGTTACGATGTTTGGCGAGGAAACAGAATAGTACAGTACCTGTTGGTTATCTTCATCATGAAGTTTTGTTATTATTGAAAAATAGAACAATCTCAACAAGAATTCTAATAATTATTTCACGCTGGTGAACGATGAAGCGAACAGCCATGTTGTAACTGTAAATGAGGGGGCTAAATGGAAGAGCAAATATGTAGTATCTTGTAGTTTCATATTTTCCCATTTATATCATATTATGTAGTTTTGCGTTGTTTGTTTTGAGACGATGACTATACATTAATAAATAAAACAATGTTTTCTGGGTGTTTTGTTCTGTGGAGGAATGTTATTTTTACACATTTCGTACAAAAGGTATATACCAGTAACTCTCTTACTACAGTACATATACAGTGTAGTACTAAGTTATGGAACATGCCAATTATACAGGTAAGTACGATGAGTTATTTTAAATTGAAAATATGATAAAAGGTGTAAAATAACACAATGCCACACCAAGGTAATTAATGTTTGTAGTATATGTCTCCATTCATAATCAATGATGCGTGTAACAGACAACAGTATACTTGGATCTGTATATATATCCCTTTGTTTCAATAATTACGCTATACACGCGTATTCTGGATATATAGATCGCTTGTGTACAAGTGCTCTCCGCTAATCAAAATTGTTACAAACTTTTATGTCGCCGATTTCCGCAAATATAATGTCTATTTCAAATGTTGTTCTAATACATACTATTAATTAAATATATAGGCTACCATGCCAGCAAAAGCAAATGATTGCGCTGTAATTAACGGAATGTAATTTTACAAAGACTTCGACTGATGTTTTGATATTTCTTTTGTTATTTATTTCAAATCATTAATTTGCTTATCATATCCCTTATCTAATATCTCAAATATATATATCTATAATAAATATTTATCTATTTCTTCCAAATACCGATCTGCGAATTTTGAAAATATTTCCGATCGTCATACTGCACTTATACACAATAATAATCAATCTCACTGACGATTTTCGGCCATACGGCCGTGGAAAAAAGTCAACGTGGATTATACGCACGAAGTCCTTTTTTCTCCGAGATCTGATGCTGAAATGGGGGGTGCAGATAATACGTAAATGCGGATTATACACAGCCGATTACGGTAACTGAAAAGTTGTTGAGTGTGGCGTAAAACACCATTCAAAATTTAAAAATTCCACTGTTATTGTGGAGGAAAGAAAGGGTCAGCAGCTTACATACCATGAGCATGATGCTGCTGAAAACTTTTTCCAGGTGCAAAATGGAAATTTCCTTGAACTTTGTTGACCTCTAGGTAACCATACACCTGACATCCCTCATTCTTCTGCGCCTTCATTTTTTCACTCCATCCTTCTCGTTTACACTGTTCTATGTTTTCAGGTGTGTTAAATGCCCATCCTTTTTTTCTATATGCTTCCCTGACATCTTCACAGGTATTACAACACCTTTATAAATATACAAGAGATTACATTTACAGGTAAATATAAATATTTCACAGAAATTGAAATAACAAATTTTACAGTGAGATATATGAAGAGTAGCTCTGACATGACTGATGAGAGAAATTTTGTTAACTTTCTTCTATACCAGTTTAAAATTAAAAGCCATTATATAACTGCAGAAGTAAGTGGTTGGTACTGCCTTTTTGCAGAAGTAAGTGGTTCATACTGCCGATGAAAGAGATTTTTCAATCACTTTTCCAGGATGTTTCAGAATGGTTTTCAAGCATCTTCAACAGGTATGTTTAAGCTAAAAAGAAACACTCAGTCAGCAAGGTTCTTTCACATTTCAATGGTTGTCCTCAAAATACTGTTTAGAATTGTACTACACACTAAAGAGATCCAGCAGTACAGCATCACAGAAATGCTTTACTCATATGGAATATACACGGTGAGGTGTCTATATGATCAAGTTCATTTTTCTTTTTGTTAAAGTCTTTCTTTAGTGATGAATAAACATGCAAGAAGAAGAATTCAAGCACTCTGATGAAATAAATCAAGCATTTTGTCTCAAATTCAAGCATTTTTGAAGGTCTGTGCAAACCCTGAGTAAGTATACAGTCTAACCTATTTTTGTGTCTCTATCTAACAACAACCTGTCTTTAGTAACCTAAACAAAATCTTCCTAAAACATTTTCCCAGGTAAATGAACAGATGGTAATTACTACCTGCCAAGGTAACAACCATAACTTTACAAAACTTTGAAACTTCTCTTATTTAGTGACTTTGATACAACGTCTTGTTTACATACTTAACCTTATCATACCCAATATTCCATATACATGTGGTATATCCTGATCATTTTCTGTTGTCTTGGATCAGTCAATTATAATATTTAGGGTTGACAGGATTAAAGTAAAAAAAATGGAACCAAATGGACTAATTCTACAGTAGTATACAAATGTATTTTAAAGTCAAATGAGCTGTTGTCAAATTTTACATCCAGTTTTTTATGCAATATTTTACCTTGTATATATTCCAAAGAGACCACCTGGTCTGGGTTGCACAATGCCTGTACTTTGTTATATTTAACGTGAAGTTAACCAATGTTAAGGCAATAGGCTAAACATAGGTTAAATTTAACAACGTATTTTACAATTGGATCCTGCTGGTTAAAAGAACAAACACAAGCCTATTAATAGAATAAACTTGCCAAAGTTAGCCAGTTGTAACTGTTCGTTTGAATTCGCTATTAACATTCGATATTTTTTGTGGAGATCACCCAGTGTAAAGGAATCATAGCATATCATTCATATGCCACTCAAAGATGGGATCGGATGTGTGTACTTGTATACACTCCTTGAAAAAGCCTTAGTTTTCAGTTTGCTCTATTTTATTTCAAAGGGACTTCTGTGGCCGAGTGGTTAGAGCATCAGGCTTTGAACCATGGAGTCTCTCACTTCTGGTCAGTGCAGGTTTGAGCCCCACTGGAACCTAAGCTGAATTTTTGTGAGAAAGTTTACCAGTTTACTTGAGGAAGGCCACTGGTCTCTTCCCAGGTACATTGTAACCAGGTTCTCTCCTCCACCATTAAAACTGGCTGCCTCTATATAACTGAACACTTCAAAATTAAATTGTTTCAAAACTGCAGAGACAGTGAAACTTAAGAATTTTTTCACAATTGCTTTATAATCATTTTAGCCCAATACCATAAAAATATACAAATATGAAGGAATAGTTGAACTATACACAAGTTGGAGGTGTTAAATTTTTGTTTCTTACTTTTGTTGTGAATTTTCAGCTCCATAACAGCTTTCACATCTGTCAGGGTCTAAGGTAGTTTGTACAGTCTACAAAATATAATGAATAACATAATAGAAATAAAGGGGCCAAACTGGTGATAAGTATATAGAACTTTTACTCTAGTCAGTGTAATTTTAATGTTGTTATGCTTTATTACCTAAAATTTAAACTCATCCTGGTCAAGAAAGGGTTCACAAGACTCCGCCCCACCAGGTTATATGAATTTTACTATACACACCAATGTGTACATGGTACATGTACAATATACAGTCAAACTAAGTTACGGAATAGTCTAGCAAGGAAGATCAACAAAAGACCATAACTAAATAAACTGGCAGAGGGGATGATTATGGTTATTCAACACTCAGTCCTACGACATTGTATGTACCATATATGGTGAGTCTAGGTTGAGGAATAGTAGATTTATGGACCAGACAAGTAAAAGGTAACAGGCAGACAGCTGGACAAGGCCATAATACATCCAGTCAGCTGGACAAGGCTATGATACATCCAGTCAGCTAGAAAAAGCAATAATACATCCAGTCAGCTGGACAAGGCCATAATACATCCAGTCAGCTGGACAAGGCCATAATACATCCAGTCAGCTGGACAAGGCCATAATACATCCAGTCAGCTGGACAAGGCTGTACCATAATACATCCAATCAGCTGGACAAGGCCATAATACATCCAGTCAGCTGGACAAGGCAATAATACATTCAGTCAGCTGGACAAGACCATAATACATCCAGTCAGCTGGACAAGACCATAATACATCCAGTCAGCTGGACAAGACCATAATACATCCAGTCGGCTGGACAAGACCATAATACATCCAGTCAGCTGGACAAGACCATAATACATCCAGTCGGCTGGACAAGGCCATAATACATCCAGTCGGCTGGACAAGGCCATAATACATCCAGTCGGCTGGACAAGACCATAATACATCCAGTCGGCTGGACAAGACCATAATACATCCAGTCGGCTGGACAAGACCATAATACATCCAGTCGGCTGGACAAGACCATAATACATCCAGTCGGCTGGACAAGACCATAATACATCCAGTCGGCTGGACAAGACCATAATACATCCAGTCAGCTGGACAAGACCATAATACATCCAGTCAGCTGGACAAGACCATATTACATCCAGTCAGCTGGACAAGACCATAATACATCCAGTCAGCTAGACAAAGCAATAATACATCCAGTCAGCTGGACAAGACCATAATACATCCAGTCAGCTGGACAAGACCATAATACATCCAGTCAGATGGACAAGACCATAATACATCCAGTCAGCTGGACAAGACCATACCTTAATACATCTAGTCATACCATAATACATCTAGTCAGATGAAGGCCATGATAAAATAATATTTCAGATCTTTGAATAATAAAAATATAAATAATAAGAAACATTTACCTCAACTGCATCTTTAGAATTATCTCCTAAATCTGAAAAAACAAGATAATAGCATCATTATAATTCTTCACTGATAAGATCAGCATACATATACATGAAAATCAGACAATTGAGATGTCTACGGTTCATAGTTCTTTATTACAAATGTCTGTAAACTAAAAAGTTACAGATAAGTGCTGCCTTATTACAAAATTGTCCTTTATATAAATATGTATAATTCACAAACTGAAGTGTGATAAAATACAGTAGCTCATGGTTGTTCTATATATAACAAAACTGTTTAAATCTTGTCAGGACCTATACAGGCAACATGAATATGACAAAAAAAGATAATAAGAATAACTCAATCATCCTCAACAATAAGCTTCTATAGATTTCTGAATACCACATGACTTGCCTTGACTGGACATTTTTTTTTCAGTCTGGTGAGCTGGCCTGGCTCAGTTGGTAGCACGCTCGACTCTTGATCATGAGGTCGTGAGTTCAAGTCCAGCTGGTGGCAGGTTGGTTTCCTGTCCTTCGGATGATACAGTAAAAACCAAGGTCCCGTATCACAGTAGGTGTCGGCACGTTAAAGGACCCTCATTGCGCAATGGCCGTAAGTGCAGAGCATAGCCCAAATTTGAAGCCCTTCACTGGCATTTGGTGACTTCTCCATATGAGTGAAAGATTCTTGAGTAGGACGTCAAACAACAACACAAAAAAAATTGTTTTCAGTCTGGTTAATATCCATCATCAACATTTTATATCTTACCTTGTTTTTCTGGTTGATCTTCTACCTTCTCTCCATCTAACGCAAGTCGCTGCTTAAATAAATGGTGATCTATATCAAATTGCTGTTCACCAGAGGCATCCATAGCATCTATACTAAGATCTATAAAAACAAAACATCCTTGTGATCAAGATGCATGATACAGAATGATAACAAACAAAATGCCATCTGACACAATGAAAAGAGGATACAATTACAAGATGTCAAAATGACAAGACATAAGATGACATAAGAACATGACACAATGACAAGATATCACAAATAGCTGACAAAATGACAACATGACATAATAGTGTGACACAGTGACAAGATCACATAAGTAGCTGACACAATAACAATTTGTCATAAGAGTGACAAGAGTTTGACAAGATGACATAATTATATGACATGACATAAAAATGACACATTGACAACATGAAGAGTGACACAATGACATGATGACATTAGAGTCTGAAATAATTACAACATGACATAAGTATTTGACATGGTGACATAGTGTGACACAATAAAAGATGTTATAAGTTACTGATATAATGACATGAGAATATGACACATTTAAAAGATGACATAAGCTGCTGACACACTGACAAGATGACAAAATCTGATATATCAATGTCTAAGCTTTATCAGATGTGATAATTTAGCAGATAATTGGGCTTATTGATGTCTTAGATATCTGTTACCTTGTCAGACAATAATGCCAGCTAATCAGAATATTATATGTATCATCTGACACACTGATGTGATTATCTGACAAGGTGACATGATTATCTGACGAGTTTAGGTGTTCATCTGACAAGTTGAGGTGATAATCTGATAAAATGACATGGTTATCTGACAAGTTATTATGATTATCTGACAAGTTGACATGAATATCTGACAAGTTGACATAATTCTCTAGAGTTGACATGGTTATCTGACTGACAATATGACATGATTGTTGACAAGTTGACATGGTTGTCTGACAAGTTGACATTTATCTTACAAGTTGACATATGTATCTTAAATGTTGACATCAGTATTTTGACAAGCTGACAGATGTTTCTTGCCAGTTGACTGTCTGACAAGTTGACATAATCATCTGACCAGTTGATAATATTTGACAAGTTAAAAACAATCTTATACATGTAGTATATACCAGATGATGTACTTTGTCCGGTGTTTTTGTTTTGACTACTTACATGCACATGGTATTTTTGGAAAATTTAAATCTAAGTTGATTTTTATTTTCTGTCCTCTAGTGGTATCTACAAAAAGCTCAGGTTGTATATCTTTGGTCAGGTAGTAGTTGAGTTCCGAAATAAACAAGATGAACATCAAAAGTGAGCTGACCACTGTCACTGAAATAACAAAATAACACAAATATAAAGTGAGCTGACCATTGTTACTGAAATAACAAAATAACACAAATATAAAGTGAGCTGACCACTGTCACTAAAATAACAAAATAACACAAATATAAAGTGAGCTGACCACTGTCACTGAAATAACAAAATAACAAGAATATAAAGTGAGCTGACCACTGTCACTGAAATAACTAAATAACAAGGAAAATTTAATTGCATTTCTTAAATTTTATATAAATATTTATTTTTAAAAATGCAAAATTATATGCTTTGTCTTACTCTTATATTTTTTCCTAGATGTGTTTACGTTATTTGATTCCTCTATTTTGACAAAATATTTTGCGATACTTCTGTGTCTTGGTTTATGTAATTTTGTACAGTGGACCACTCTCATGAAAGACCACCTGTCTTTTAAGACCACGATCTAAGAACCACTTGGTTAAACAATCCTTTAGATAAAACTTCTTTTGAGAGACCACCTGTCTTGAGAGACCACATTTCAGTGGCAGATAAGGTGGTCTGTCAAGACAGGCCTACTGTACAATAAAATACTTATAAGCAAGTGAAGCAAGCTCTTTATGATTAAAGGGGAAATAGGTATAAATGAGGGTTTTTTCTTACCTTTTGGGGAACATGGCCCATTGTGCTGGAATTAGGAATTTCAAGGCATTTTGGGATTTTCTCATATTTTTTCTATTTTTGTGTTTCATCTATTTTGCTATTTGCTATTTTTTAAAATCTATTTTATTGTCAAGCTGTCATATTTCATCTTTCAAGAAAAACAAAAGTGAAAATATCAGCAAAAAAGGAGAAATAATAAAAATATGTTCTGTTACATGTATGTTCCTGATTAGGAATTTTGGGCAAAAAATTTGGAAAAAAAGATATGATTTACAATTGGGAATGTAACCCAATAATATCATCTATAAGTTTGGAGGAAAAAAGCCCTAATACACACACACACACACACACACACACACACACACACACACACACACACACACACACACACACACACACACACACACACACACATATACATGTATATACACAATGTATATATATATATGGAAATCCACAATAAGGAACAATATGCTGGTAAATGTACAGTGCATTCAGTTCAGGTGTCATTTTCTCCCACCTTGAACAGTTATAACCATCATTTTGCCCGGCCAGAATTTTCTCTATCATCACCCTAGGGTGTAGACCAAGCTACGCACGCTACATTTGTATGATGTCACAAATTAAATAATTTGATAACAAAGGACTTCTATGCGATGATATGACTGTGTATTATAGTTGCATCAGTTTTTATTATGTATATTAACATGTATTTGAAGCATGGGAGAAAAAAAATCAAGCATGGGTGTGTTGAGTGACAAAGAAAATCTCAACCATTGGCACTTGTACATGTACATATCGTAAGAATCTGAAAGTCTCGTATTGGACAACCTGATTCTTACTACAGGGGTAGGGATTCCTTATCCACTCCACACAACCATGTAAAATTCTATTATTCTTCCCATAATTCAAATGAAGACCATGTGATTACTTTACATTTCCGTGTGCTTTTCCTATCCTGACAAATTTAATGCTTGACTTCAAGGTTTTGCCTTAACTCATATCAAGTAACATGGACAAGTCAGTGATCTGATGAAAGTTTTGTTAAAGTGTTAATTCAGAGGTTTATGCTAATTAAGTAAACCAGGTAAAGCTGTCTGTTGATGATAAACAGCTCTGAGTAATTCTATAAAGGAAATTCAAAGCCTGTATTGAAATTTAATTGAGAGACAATTTCCTTACTTATAAAGATAACAGGAAGTGGGATGTGGCAGAGAACAGGTGTTTGAACTGACCAGAATGTTAATTACAATAACTGCAGTGTAGAAAGTTTCAGAAAGGTGAGAGTAAGTGCATGGACATACACATGTACATGCATAGTTAACTCATCAACCCCCTGAAAAACAATGGACTCTTCTATAAATCAATGACTTAGATCAGTCCATATGTGTCTTTAGGGATAAATGAATTAAATGTAGTTTTATAGTTTTGATGGGGAAAATGATTATAATGATATATTTCCAACATTTCTTGATGACATTATCATATTTACTACCTCTCACATAGTTTGACACATTTAAGTTACATGTAATCAGATGTCTGATATAAAAATGACTAAAATCGTTAGACAGAAAGACAATTAAGAACATTACATTGTGGAATTTTTAAATCTGAAATGGACAGGGATGTATCCTACAAACAACATGGGACACAGCTGTGACTATATATAAAGGTGAGTTTTGAAATGGACAGGGATGTATCCTACAAGCAACATTGGACACAGCTGTGACTATATATAAAGGTGAGTTTTGAAATGGACAGGGATGTATCCTACAAGCAACATTGGACACAGCTGTGACTATATATAAAGGTGAGTTTTGAAATGGACAGGGATGTATCCTACAAGCAACATTGGACACAGCTGTGACTATATATAAAGGTGAGTTTTGAAATAGTCAGGGATGTATCCTACAAGCAACATTGGACACAGCTGTGACTATATATAAAGGTGAGTTTTGAAATGGACAGGGATGTATCCTACAAGCAACATTGGACACAGCTGTGACCATATATAAAGGTGAGTTTTGAAATGGACAGGGATGTATCCTACAAGCAACATGGGACGCAGCTGTGACTAAATATAAAGGTGATTTTTGAAATGGACCGGGATAGATCTTACAAGCGACACTGGACACACCTGTGAATATATATAAAGGTGACTTTTAAAATGGACAGGGATAGATCTTACAAGCGACACTTGACACACCTGTGACTATATATACAGGTGACTTTTGAAATGGACAGGGATGTATCCTACAAACAACATTGGACACAGCTGTGACTATATATAAAGGTGAGTTTTGAAATGGACAGGGATAGATCTTGCAAGTGACACTGGACACACCTGTGACTATACATACATGTGACTTTTGAAATAGACAGGGATAGATCTTACAAGTGACACTGGACACATCTGTGACTATACATACAGGTGACTTTTGAAATGGACAGGGATAGATCTTACAAGCGACACTTGACACACCTGTGACTTTATATAAAGGTGACTTTTGAAATGGACAGGGATAGATCTTACAAGCGACACTGGACACAGCTGTGACTATATATACAGGTGACTTTTGAAATGGACAGGGATAGATCTTACAAGCGACACTGGACACAGCTGTGACTACATGTATATATAAAGGTGACTTTTGAAATGGACAGGGATAGATTTTACAAGCGACAAGGGACACACCTGTGACTATATATACAGGTGACTTTTTAATATTTTATAATTCATCATGTTTATCTTGAAAAAAAAAACATGTGTATAGCATATGTCTTCAGACTTTAAAAATTCATACATGTTATACATATATTGTAGAAAGGCAATTCTAGCTGGCCTACATATGTACATGTACATTTTACACAACAAAGAACAGATGACAGAAGCTGTACACTTTTTATTATTACACCTCATTAATAAAACACAGTCATGGATTGGTTGAGAGCCGTCATGTGTCAGGGAGACTACACTTCATGTCTCCCTCGCGTGTGTCATATTTCCCTCGCGTGCGGCATGTCTTCTTCATGCCAAAACCCTTGCACTTATTTGACAGTCTTTTTCTATTCTGTATTTCGGTATAATAAACAATTTATAAATGTATAATGTAACATACATGTACCTGCAGAGTTTTCCCTAGGATGCTATTTTAGTGAGTCCCAGAGACCCACAAGAACAAAATTCCTGAGCCGTTTGTTATATTTGTGAGTCCCCCAAATTAATGAAATTCAAGAAAATACATAAAAACAAAGGCACACATATTCAGTCTCAGGTTTGTGCGTCTTTAGGGACTCACTAATATTCAAGTTTTGTGTCCTGAAAAGATTTTATGCATCAGAGACACAGAAATCATGTGTAAGGGAAAACCCTGACATGTAATTCAGTTATAATGTTTTTTTCAAATGTTGGACACTAAAGTTGCTGATTTTCGAAGTAGAGTACTGTATTTCACACTACTCCAAATAGCTTAATATAGAATGCTTTTAAGTGACAAAACACCACATTTGTACTGTAAATTATACATAAATTATGTAATTATGTAACAACCAAATGTTTTTATTATTTCATTTTGAATCTTGAGCGTTCACAGCATTTTCATAAAGCTACTAGAAATGGAAATTAACTGTGTGTTTACTACATCAGCTCAAATTTACTGAGAATGCAGTATGCTCTTTCCAAATGGTGACTGCTAAAAGCATTGATTTCATGGCTGAAGAAACAATGATCACAAGCATTGATTTTGAAAATAATTATTGAAATTTTCTGTCCAAGAAAAGTAACACTAGCAAAAGTGTAACATTAGCAAGACTTCCTCTTTATTTCATATAACCTTTGTGTAACATTAGCATGGACAACCTTATTTCAGTGGGACATATTCCATCCATGTAACAGTAACACTAGCATTAAGTCTTGTAAAATCTCCCAAACAGACAATAATAAGTTATTGATTTTTTGTTTTAAAATGACATCTTAGAAGATCATTTTCCTCAAAATCTACATTTTTGTACTGGTCTGCTGTTTTCTTTACTCTGTCTTTGTGAGAGTGAAGCAAGCTCTTTATGATATCATAATGCAGTTTTTCATTATAGAGGGTAAAACCCTCATATATGTAGAGAGAGTCACTTTTTTCTTTTAACATACAGGTACAAATGTACATTGGCCTTTACTACTGACTGTACATGTATTGTAAAAAATCTGCTTACATCAGGAATTTGGGCAAGGCATAAACAAATTATCAGAACTACAGGAACTTCAACCTGACACTTGACCAGTACATGCATGTTTGTTTCATTTGTTTATTCATGGTGTTTTACGCCACATTCAACAATTTTTGTTTTGTTTCAAACTAAGACAGTGGCATCCAATTTTTAATTAAATGCTAACATGTTAAAAACAAAATGTAAAACTGTTGGTGAATGCTTTTGTCCTCTCTATACAGGGATTTTTCTAAGCCATTTTGGAGTCCAGTTACAGAACCCCATTCCTAATGCAAATAAATCAGGGACTCATTAGATTCCTGAAAACTTTCTTCCCACAATTCATGCACAGATCATACATTGTAAAACTACATTAAATTTACCAGAGGATTTCCTGACTCAATACATAATGTTATGTTATGTTATGCATATATAAGAGGCAACAATGACCAAGCTGCACTTGCTTCAAGGCAATGCACAATTTAATTACATGTATATGTTTGTTTGTTTATTGTTGTTTAACATCCCACTCAAGAATATTTCACTCATATGGAGACGTCACCAAATGCCGGTGAAGGGCTTCAAATTTTGGCCTACGCTCGGCACTTACGGCCATTGAGCAGTGAGGGTTCTTTAACGTGCAGACACCTACTGTGACACGGGACCTCCAGTTTTTACTGTCTCATCCGAAAGACAGGAAACCAACCTGTCGCCGGCGGGACTCGAACTCACGATCCAGAGTCGAGCACGCTACCGACTGAGCCAGGCTGGCTCATTACATGTACATGTATTTCGATTATAAATGTATTAGCTAAGTTATCAGAGGAACATGTACATTGGACGATTGGTAGAATTAATAGAAAACCACTTAAATTCTGAAAAGCATATCAAGCTCTTTATGCAGGTAAAAATGAACTGAACATATGTACGATAAAAATACCTTTTTAAAATTTTAAATGTCAATTTTTAAACCAACAACCTGACGCTTCAATAGTCACTCTTCATAAAAGCATATTCAAATCAAACATTTAGGAGACCTTTTTCTGGTGAAATTTTTGCCAGATGACCCTACATGTACATGTACATGTATATTTCAGCGTTAGCTCTGGGTCTGAAAATGTATCGACCAAGTCATTGGCCAACTTCAATTTTCATTGGCCAAAATGAAAATCCTTGGCCAACTCAAAATACCGACATGTAGGCTACTTGTGCCTACTGCTACTGAAAATTTATAAATTACATTTTTGAAATTTAAAATTAGTAAAAAAGGATAATTCACAATTTTAAAAATCAATCTACATTCCAATTAAAACTTTAAAGAGGCTCAATTGAATTTTTCCTAACATATTTTTCTATAGCCAACATCAATTAATTATCAAAATGAAAAACAGACAGAGAATTGAAGATTTTTACTATTACATGTATTTTTTTTTTTAAATCATATTTATTCAGCTATTATCATTATTACTGGTCCCTATATGAATTAGATTTTTATGGTTTCCAACTTTCCATTAATCTAAATATTTAATTCTTATAAAGGAAAAGTAGAAAAAATGTAAAGTGCTAGTTGGAATAGAAATTATTGTCATTTCAAGTACAGACACATTCAAGCTAGTAACTTGCCAATCCCATTTTCTGGCCTGGAATGTTTACAGAATTCTACCTAATGTCAATTGCATTAATTCAAATTTGTTCTTTTTTTAGCTTTTGTCCATTGCATTAGATATTTTTCAAGACCAATTTATTGTTGATAATTTTTTTTATTTATCAGTGATATAAGCGGCAACTAGTGGTTGTGAGTGGCATGCACATGTACATGTCAAACGGTGTCATACTCATTACCTCTTTCTTTTTGGGTCAAGTTACGACTGTTAACATTTTTATTTCATAGTTTGTCAGTGTAATTGGGGTGGTAAACATCATTTTCTGATAATGAGACAAGTAATTATAATTAATTGCGACACAAGTACATACAGTGACATAAGCGGCCCGATATCATTAGTACTTCGTTTGTCATATCAACATGTGTTGAAGTCTTCCGAGTTTTAAATCTAATCAAAGGATTATTAGGAATTAATTATCATCATGGATGTTCATTAGGGTAACACAAAAGACAGGATGATTTACAGGTATGTTTAATTAGGTTTGACGAGTAACAGTTACCTATTAGCTATTGTATACACATCAGTGCCAGAGGCATAAGACTGGGTACTGTCGAAACAATGTACAGGTGTGAAACAAACTCTAAGATTAATTGTACAATGGCAGATCAGAAATGCATATTTGTACATGTAGGGAATTATCATTTTCAAAAATTATAAAAAAAAAGATTCAGCTCCAAATTTTCATTCGCCAATGATTTTCCAAAAGAGAATTTCATTCGCCAATTTTTTTAAAAGATTTGCCAAATGAGAATGTGGCGAACGACAGCGAGAACGCTGTATTCTAAATATTTGATGTCACAATTATAATGTGATATCATTTTGTGGGATAGGTGTTGCTCTTGTGAGGCCAGATAGATTTCTGATGAACACTATTCCCTACATTTGTAAAACAAGGAGCTGCACTTGCTTTCAAGGCATTGCCTTAATTCTAGAGAACATGTATTTCAATTATAAATGTATTGTACTGTACATTGGTAGAATTCATAGAAAACCAAGGAGCTGCACTCGCTTTCAAGGCATTGCCTTAATTCTAGAGTTGCTATCATACATCACCATCAGGATGAATCATGATACTGAAAACCTGACGATGATATCTTGAAAATATTCAAGCATCACAATATTGTGACTCAAATAGAAAAGACAGTTTTTAGTGAGGGCAAAGCCCTCAAATATGTAGAGAAACTACATGTACATCCAGGGACCCATACTACTAATGGTAACAAATCTGCTCACATCGGGAATTTGCATGAGACATAAACAAAATGTCAGAATTGTCAAATCATTTCTTAAAAGCACATTGTAAATGCAGACTGAAACTAGGCCATAATCATGATAATGACTAGGGTTGTACATTGAACCCAATCACGAAGCGCATCCATTATTTGGGTATTGTGAACTGCATGAAATGATGGATGCAGAGGGATAGAGTAAAATATATAGCATAAAACATAATGTTGCATTTAATTCATGACTAATAAATAACACATGGATTATATTTAAGTACTAACACCAAGGAAAAAGTCAGCCACTTAATATTTTATTTAAAACAATGAGTGAATGACTGGGACCTTTACGTGATAAAAAACACTGAACATGTAAAACTTGTGTTGCCCCTGCCAGGGTAGGGGCAACATAACAGAATCCCCAAAGGGATTAGCCTTTGCCCTCTCCATAGGCTTAACCTATGTCTTTTTATTCATATTTATTATGTACCAACTTAAGCTACCTACACTAAACAAACACAAACCACATACAATACATTGTTGTGCAACTAATAATAGAGGGCGAAGCCCTCATATATGTAGAGAAGCTCACATTTTTTAATTCCTACTACATCCGGGGACCCGTACTACTAATGGAAAAAATTCTGCTCACATCGGGAATTTGCGCGTGACAGAAACAAAATGTCGGAAATGCGAAGTCATTACTTTTAAAGTGCATTAACAAACAGAGTAATAAACTACCGTACTAGCAAACGTTTTGCAGACCGAGACTAGGCCATAATGACCAGAGTTGTACATCGAACCCGATCACGAAGCGCCTCGATTATTCTGGTAATGTGAACTACACGAAGTTATGGATATGCTGAGATAGAGAAAAATATACTGCATAAAACCATGTTTGTGCATTTAATTCATGACTAATAAATACCACATAGATTCTATTTAAGTTTTAGCACAGAAGAAACAGTCAGTCAATCAATATTTTATTTAAAACAATGAGTGAATAACCGGGACATTTACGTGATAAAAACACTGAATATTAATCCCTTTGCCTACGGTGATTCTGTCGTGTTGCCCCCAACACGACTGAATCTCCAAAGGGATTAACTGAAGGTGTAAATCTGTTGATGAATGCCTTCGCCCTCTCCATAGGTTTACCTATGTATTATTTATATATATATATACATTCATTATGTCAGTCTTACTGAGGGGATGTTATGTATGATATAAACAACAAACAAACACAGCTTAATTGGCATAGTTAGCAAGAATAGGATTTGAAAATACCCACGAGATGGTGGGCATTTAGCCTTTTAGGATTTTCCCAACTATGGGCAGTGGCCAACACTATGGATATTATCTGGAGCACTGTTTAACAATAGAAGATTCCCCAAATTAATGGAAATCCGATTATGTTCGCGATTACATAGCCATGGGTAATTTTCCCAAAATGATGAAAGTAAGGATAAGGAAAGATAGACTCTGTTTACTGACTATAAACCGTATTGTGTCAGTGTGTTTACAAGTTTGGATACAACTGGATACAACCTATGGCTCCTCCGAATGTTTTCACTCTGAAATCCTCTAAAGTTTTCGGGTAAGCATCAAACTGACGAAGTCTGTCTACTACTGACTGCGACTGCATTGTAAGACTGTGGGTGTTTTCTTCTCCTTATTTTGAAAATGCCGCAAAAACGTAAACGAATTGCCTTCATGAACGTGTCTGGAGAAAACAGGAAATAAATACCGTTTATATATTTATTTGACTGAAGAGTTCTTCATGGAAGTAGTCGTTATCGGGATCGGTGTTTCATGTCGGCGGCACGATTTACCCAAAAAACAAAAACTACCCAAAAAGACCCAATAAACACCCAAAAAGACCCAAAAAACACACAAAAACAATTAAATCGAAATAAGTTTGCATCAATAATCATTTTAAATGCATTTTCTTCTGTATAAATATTTCATAGCTAGAAATATAAAAAAAAATCAACATTTATCACTTCTCATGGAACTTACGGACACTGTCATTTAGTAAAATGAAGAGCCAAATCGGTCTTCTTCAATTACTTTCACGATTCCTGAAATATTTTTCATATTTTATGTCAAATTTATATTATAAAAATTCTACGTAATGTGGAAAATGATTATTTCATATGTATTAAACGTCTTTACCGTCCCCATATAAGTAACATTCTGGCACATTTTAAAATGTCATGCTGACTATATCATGGTTTCAGAAATACATCGTGAAATTGGATAAAACAGCATTATCAAAGTAAAAAATATCTACAGTCATAAAAAATATTCATCATATTATAATAAGATTGCTAAAATTGTTACGTTTTAAATGTTTTTGTGTGTTTTTTGGGTCATTTTGGATGTTTTTGGGGTCTTTTTGGGTGTTTTTTGGGTCTTTTTGGGTGTTTTTGGGTAAATCGTGCTGCCCGTTTCATGTTATTCACCTTTTACAGAAAACCGTTTTCACGATTTGACAATCCCAAAAATGTAATTAGGCCTATCTGACGCCCCCTCACCTACATTATTGATGATGTGTATATTTGGTTTAAGTAAACCGGGTTTTATGTTTTTAAGTTGAAGCATGTTGCTCAATGAATTTGAATAGAAAGGGATTGAGCCCTAAGTCTACTACAGTAATGATCAGATTAAGAGACCGTACTTTCATTTTGTATCGATACATGTGACGGGTGTATTTACTAATGAGACACACCAGAAGCAGGGACAGCTCTAGGTATTCAATATGTGAATATCAGGAGACTGGTATTTTATCAATGTGATGCCCTCTGTATGTATATGTCGCTATAAATGTCGGTTTACATTGATAAAACGTCAGACTCTGTGATGACATGAAATTTGTTGATGTAAAATTGGAATTTTCAGTACCCGGGATTGTGGAAAACCAAAATTCTGAATATAAATCTAATTTGACAATTATGTGATTGATGTAAAAAAAAGAATTATCATCATGCTCTGGTAATAATTTGTGTCATGTGTAATGAGACGCACATAACAATTTAGGAAACGGGATGTTCTTATGTGACTTCAGGCCAAAATTCTGCCCCAGTTTTTAGTTACTTTTTGTTGTTGGTAAAATCAGATTTTACCCCAAATATATGTATATAGAATTTCAGCCTAATGTCATTCTGTTGAAAATGTAAGAATCTATGAACCAATTGTCAGTTGTGCTTGTCTAGTACTTTTAACCCTGATCTCTATTTCAAATCAAACTTTAGACCAGTTACTTTGATAACTGATCATTTTGCCCTCCAAAGTTACAGGACCCTAGTTATTGTGAAAAGGTTAGGATCTTTTGTCTTTGAAAAAATAAGTTTCCCCTTATAAAATGCTATGGACTCTTTATAAAAAGAGACCAACACAGTAAATGTTATCTGCCTGAATTGATCTAAGAGTCAGGAAGCTTGGTTCTGCTTCAATTTCAGGACTATAAATTTATCGCCTAAATTTATATCGGTTCAATTCATACATGGAATTTTCTATTCCTGGTGCCAAGCCTTTGGTATGAAGGTCACCATGTTTTGGATGTGATATAAGCTTTGTTGTGATGACCATGCATGGAACATCAAAGAACTCCCACTTAGCACAAATCTATTGTTAAAATATGCAGCATTTCATCTGTAAATGGTGACATCTTCATATAGACAAAAACAACAAAATTGATAAAACATAAAAAAATACACTGATTTGTAATTTTGTAGGAAATGAAAATCTATGTATAAAATTATTTATGTATTTTTTTATTATTATTTTCAGATTCCCATGCTGATCTTTTATCATTGAAATTGAATACGGCATATAATCAAATCTAAAACCACAGCAGATGGCGACATTTTTATTTGTACTTCTAATCATCAAAGCCCTGTCTTTCCAGTTTTGTCATGGTCAAGGTAACTAATAAACTATAAATCTCTGTACTCTAATCTAAAAAATATAAGAAAGAAATTTGTTTGCTGTGACCAACCAACCCACTAAAAAAAGCCTTGACCCCACTCATCCCAGCCCCTCAAGAAAATTGATAAATTGAAAATTGTAACCTACATGTAGTTATCAAGTGAACAGCCATTTTGAGTTAGATGATAATTAAACAAAATGACTTATGTCACCTTGTAAAAATCTTTGATAAAACAGAATGCTATCATGTCAGAAGGACAGTATATATCGATAGTAGAACTTATTCAGGGGAAAACTACAGTGGGAAGGGTTAATCCACCATGGGGGTGAGATCAATTTATTATGAATTATTCCTAGAATTAAATTACTATATGGGTGGGGTTAACTCCTCCACCCCAGAAGTCATATTTGGACCTGCCCATTTCAAAGAATGGTTAAGTTCAGTGTCAGAATTCAGGGGTGTATGATTTAGAATAAGAATTTCTTAATATATGTATAAATCATTTTACATGCAATATGAACTTGGTAAAGTCACATTCCAGGGACGTTATTGTAATTTTCTTGATGTTTTTGTAATTTTTTTATATTTTTTATTAGAAAACCACTCCTAACCGACAAAGATGAAAAATATTTCAAAAAATTTGATGTATTAATGGAGTTATTAGGGGAATTCTATAGGAATTCTTAAATTTACCCTGGTGTAAGAGTGATATAAAGGGTGTTCTCAATTCACTGCTAGAGTACTGTTTCGGCACAGTCTCAGAACATGTTGTAATCGAATGTACCACAGCAGGTAGTAGTTATTTCAAAGTAGTCGATCAAATTTACATAATTCACGTACGTTTATGGCTAAATCGCTTGCCCAGGACAGTGTTCCAGAGCATTTGATTCAGGTGTTCCAATTGTCTGGATTGTCCTGGACAGTGAAACGAACACGCTCAATAGAGCGTCACCACGTGACCGGCAACACCTTACCATTTATAAATAGATGAATCTGTCAGGTGTTTCCCACGATTAATTAACTAATTAGTTGGAATGGGATTTTGAAAATACGACTAACATTCATGCGAATACGCATTAATAGAGTACAGAAAAGTTTATTTATAGACATTACTCCCCGGAATGTGGCTTTAACTCCTGAATTATGACAGTAGACCATACTACATGTATTTATTATAAAGACAAAAGAGACCAAAAAACTTTCTAATAAAAATTACAGAATCAAAATTTTGCAAACTTTGAAATTTTCATTATAAAGCCAGAATTTAGTACCAAGAAGTCTTAATAATCATACATTGTAATTGTTCTGTGTACTTTAACAGATAACAGACCTCCAGACATGATCAGCAAATTCTCACAAGAATATTGGAGTAATTCGCAGTCGTTCATGTTACAATGTAAGGCTGTCAATGGTGATATTGAGTAAGTATCCTTTCATTTTCTTTGAACTTTTTAACCTCTTGAAAAACACTTACTCTTCCTTTGAATTTTAAAGGTGTTCTTTCACCAAATTTCATTATTAAATGTTTTCTATCATAAAATATCATATCAGCTGAACAAATATCTTTCATTGCATTGTTGTAATAACTGAATCCACAATAGACTATTTTTGAGTCGTTCCATTCTGTTCAATTTTACGGATGGAATTGTTTTATACTCGGATCACGTGACTTCAACTGAAGGTCGGGCATGGTCCTTTCCGGTTACTCTGTATTTACATTAACACCATTCAGTTATACCATGTTTTGGTTCATCTACAAGGAATTGAGTTCAGATTCATTTTTTCTCTTGTAAAGCTGACAAGTGACATCATTCTCCTGTCAGTGGTTTTTCAAATCTGTCACCTAGCACTGCATGATATCCGTATTACAGGTCATATATGATAGTCTGCTTAACACATCAACCCCAGAAATACAATGGACTCTGCTGCTAATTAATGACTTAGACCAGTTTAAATGTGTCCTTAGGGGCGAATCAGTAAACCGGAAGTGATGTTGCCCTACTTTTTGTTTTGGAGCTGTGCAGTATTATGACAAATCATGAGAAAATGAGTTGCATACCAGTTTGTAGCATAATTGACCAAATTTGTCATGTTAGTGCCTTAAAGCTCCTCTGGCCTCAGATTTATTTTATTATTATTTTTTTTTTGTACTTGCAGATACATATGGGAAAAAGATGGTGTGCCTGTTACAAACACCTCTGGGGTACAAGTGAATTCAAAGACAGGTATTTTGAAATTAACAAATATACAGAATACGGAGTTTGGCACCTACCAGTGTTTTGCCAAAAACAAACTAGGAGTGGCATTGTCAGCACCATTTAAACTAAGACAAGCTCGTAAGTGGATTAATAATCAGTGTTTTGAAAGAAAATTTTCCTTTGTGTGAAGTAGGATATAGTTGTGAAATATAGACACAAATTTACCATTTTAACAGAATTCTATGATGTAAACTCACCTGAGTCTAAGACTCAAGTGATCAAGAGTTTTTCTGATCACTTCATGCCCATCGTCCATCAGCATTTCGTACTCTGCACATATTTTGACTTCTTTGTGTTCTTCTCTGAAACTAATGAAGAGATTTTGACAAAACAAGTACTAAAGCATGTAAAGGTCCTCTAACACATAAACTTGTATTTTTTTGGCCAAATGGACTCAGAAGTGGATCCTTTGGGGTGAAATATGTGCCGGAGGTGAACCCGTCTTTGAAAATTTTATCCCCCCGTAACGCCATTATAAATTGAACAACTAGTTGCCTTTGTGTGATTTGGATGTTGGATTTAAGTTTGTTTTTGTGGTAAAAATTAGAAAGTTATTAATTTTTGATGCATTTTTTTTTCAGACTTTGCCTTTTGTTTCCTCTCTTCTTAATTGAAACTGTTTCTATAATTAGATTGTTCTGAGTGAATAGCGATTTTACATGTATTTAAATTGAAAAATAGAAATGGATGCATTGATGCAAGTATTACAATACATTCAACTTCGCTAGAAACTTCTCCTATAAGTGTTAAATGCAGATATGTGATTCTTGATGCAGAAATAAATTGTGATATATAAAAAAAGAATCAAGATGTTCATTTTGATAGATTGTTGAGTGATCAAATGTCTAAAAAAGAATATTACATGTACTTTTAACTTACTGTATATTAATTTATTATTAGAACATAAATAAAATGTTTGCTTTTGTGTGTAGTGCAATTCTTTAGAAATGAAATATTTTGGCCTTAAAAAAAGCAAACAACATGCCAGGAGAGAAAATATTATGAAAATTGCAGGTTTATTTTGAGGGATTAAACCCAATTCACTGATCTAATTGGATTTAAACTTTCTTTCCTTCAGTGAATAGCACCTCAAACAACAATGCCAAAAAGTTGTACAACTTGTTTGTAAATTGATATGAAATAGATCAATCTGAAATTGTTTGCTGGATTTTTATCCCATTTACCCCAGGAGACATATGGACTGGTCGTTTGATTTACGGAAGAGTCCATTGTTTTTCAGGAGTTGATGAGTTAACAATATCATGTTATGTCATGTATTTAAAATGCATTTTTTAAATTCTTGACAGGAATAAGCCAACAGACAACTGCAGACAAAACCCAAATTTGTTATTTGAATAAAGATTGTACTTTACCATGCCCTGGCTTAAGTGATGCAGATTGTGAACCAAAGGAATATTGCAGTGTGTCATGGCTTACGGATCAAAATCAAGATGTTATTGTAAATAAAAGGATAGCAATCAGCGAAGCCGGTACAGTTTATGTTTAATAATCTTACCAACATTAGAACCACTGAAATCTGGGTCCACCTCTATAGCTGGTACAGTTTGTGTTTAAGTAAATCATTTTACAGTAGAACCACTGAAATCTGGGTCCACATCTATAGCTGGTATAGTTTGTGTTTAACTAAATCATTTTACATTAGAACCACTAAAATCTGGGTCCACATCTATAGCTGGTATAGTTTGTGTTTAACTAAATCATTTTACATTAGAACCACTAAAATCTGGGTCCACATCTATAGCTGGTATAGTTTGTGTTTTACTAAATCATTTTACATTAGAACCACTGAAATCTGGGTCCACCTCTATAGCTGGTACAGTTTGTGTTTAACTAAATCATTTTACAGTAGAACCACTGAAATCTGGGTCCACATCTATAGCTGGTATAGTTTGTGTTTAACTAAATCATTTTACATTAGAATAGAATGGGTCCCACAGTTTGTGTTTAAAAATCATTTTACAGTAGGGTCCACATCTATAGCTGGTATAGTTTGGTATAGTTTGTAGCTTTAGTTTTGTGTTTAACTAAATCATTTTACAGTAGAACCACTGAAATCTGGGTCCACATCTATAGCTGGTACAGTTTGTGTTTAAGTAAATCATTTTACAGTAGAACCACTGAAATCTGGGTCCACATCTATAGCTGGACAGTTTTGTGTTTAACTAAATCATTTTACAGTAGAACCACTGAAATCTGGGTCCACCTGTATAGCTGGTACAGTTTGTGTTTAACTAAATCATTTTACAGTAGAACCACTGAAATCTGGGTCCACCTCCATAGCTGGTACAGTTTTGTGTTTAACTAAATCATTTTTACAGTAGAACCACTAAAATCTGGGTCCACAGTTTGTGTTTAAAACTAAATCTATACTGAAATCTGGGTCCATAGTTTGTGTTTAACTAAATCATTTTACATTAGAACCACTAAAATCTGGGTCCACATCTATAGCTGGTATAGTTTGTGTTTAAGTAAATCATTTTACAGTAGAACCACTGAAATCTGGGTCCACCTCTGTAGCTGGTACAGTTTGTGTTTAAGTAAATCATTTTACAGTAGAACCACTGAAATCTGGGTCCACCTCTGTAGCTGGTACAGTTTGTGTTTAAGTAAATCATTTTACAGTAGAACCACTGAAATCTGGGTCCACATCTATAGCTGGACAGTTTTGTGTTTAACTAAATCATTTTACAGTAGAACCACTGAAATCTGGGTCCACATCTATAGCTGGACAGTTTTGTGTTTAACTATATCATTTTACAGTAGAACCACTGAAATCTGGGTCCACCTCTATAGCTGGTATAGTTTGTGTTTAAGTAAATCATTTTAATCATAACTGAAATTTGGGTCTACCTCCATAGAATTGATAATTACATAAATATTTTATGTGTAACACATATCAGACTTTGATTGGCTAACATGCAGGAAACTGAACGATATTTACAGCATACACAGTTCTAGCAGGAAAATGTTAACTTAATTCTTCTTAAGGTGGATGATGATGTGTTTGTGATGTCACATCCGTCTTGAATGGGGACAACCAAGTAAAAAATTGTGTAGAAAATTCATATTATTGTATTCAAGCGATTTGCTAAATTTCAATATCTGATCAAGTATGCTGTTTGTATTAAAACATAAGCAATATTTACAACATGTTTTATTCATTTACTTCTGCTCCAGTATTTAACCTAGTTTGAACAATATGATCAACTCGAAGGAATGTAGAATATAAAATCTCATCCCCCAGTCACCAGACAATGCTGTTAAGATGGTATATTTTAGATAATATGATTAAAAAGATTTTGTCACAAGTTTCCTTTCATATCACATTCACAATACGCATTTTGAATTTGTTAGATACATGTTTATACAACAATTAATTTGCTAAATCCATCAGGAGTTGTTTGTATTTTATATCTGGGAGATATATACATGTAATGAATTGTTTCCAGTATAATAATTTAGTTTTATTAAGATAATTTTGTCTTTGATACCGTTAAGAGATAAGCTTAATCGCTGGTTAAAGTAAAAAATGCTGCCATTTACGCCTGGAATTAAGAAAACAAATTTATGTACATATAGTTTTATTAAAACATTTAATTGAATAAAACGATACATTGCTGAATCCATGTAGGGTACCGGGGTTCAAAGCCCATTTAGATTTGGCTTAATGAAGTAAAAACAAAACATTGAAATATTACCGGGGAGCATATTACCGAATCTTCTAGAATTGACTTACAGCCGCTGAAACCTTCAGTTATAATACTAATAAAGCTTATAATGTGATATTTTAGATAAGACAAGAAAGTCCTTCTTTATATAATGTTGGATAGCTATAGAAATGACCCACATAACTTTTAAGATTAAACGTTTTGACAGATATAAGATAATATACCTCCTCGGGCAAATAAATATCTCCTTGCACCTCCCACTTTTATTAATATCCGGGTCTGCAACTGCAATCTTACAAAAGTGACCGAGTAACAGAGTACTCAATCTGAAAAACATTTGGTTAACTGGTTAATGGAAATTGACCAATTTGACAACCCTTATATACACATGTATATACCACAACTAGATGTATAATCTGCTACTGGCCAATTTAAACAATGCTTCAAAACATTTATCGTATTTCAGGTCAGTTGATTTTCCTGTATACAGAGAACAAGGATGCTCGGCAAGGATTTGGATATAGATGCCAGCTGAAAAATAGCTTGAGCAATATTATGTTTTACAATGCTGTCACATTCTTAACAATTAATTGTATGTATTTAAAACTTGATACTTTAAATGATAATAATGATTTTTACTAGATAGCTAATCATTTAAATGCCATTGTTCAAATATGGGAAATATTCTTTTTTGGGGAGATGGAGGGGGCTTTGTTATAAAGATTGGTTGAGGTCAGGGTTGAAGTCACCAAATTTTCTCAGTCCTCATGTTTTTATTTTCATTATTTTGACTATATAATCATTGTATCACACTTAAGATTTTCCTGTAAAAATTAATAAATACGTTGAGTACAGTATTGTATGCTGTCAATATACAAAAAATGTCTGGTTACAGAATAAATTTTGCATGTTTTACCTTAATGTCACGAAAAGTTAGTTGAGCTTGAGTACTGAGTAAATTTGGTGACTTCAGACCCGTGCTTTACCTCTTTCTGTTCCTACGTCAACAGAGCTTGCATGATATATACAATGGATTCCTCTTAATTGCATAGCTAAAATGTCAATGATGCAGGAATATGCAATAAACAGGAATAGTGTATTTTAGTGAACAGTGATTATTTATGTACATTTAGTCCTTTCATTTATAAATACAGTAAAACCTGCTATAGCGGCCACCTCTATATAAGGATTACCTGTTTATAAAGGCCAGTTTTTCCAAGTCCCTTCACTGCATACTTCAACTAAATTAAACCTGTGTATAAGGGTCACCTGTACATAAAGGCCAATATTTTCTGGTCATGGCATGATTACGGTAAAACGATATCATAGAAGCCAAATTCTATAAAACAGTTTGGTATGTTTTCATTGCTATTAAACTAGTATTCCCACATGTAACTTTTTATCGTAATCAGTTCATTTTTCCTGATTTTCAGGAGTGAACAAGTTAAGATTACACATAAAATAATTGTAAAATTTTGATTTCAAATCATACACCCCTGAATTATGACAGTGGACTTTACCATTCTTTGAAATGGTTGAGACCAAATGAGGCTTTAGGGGCAGATAAGTTAACATTGTTGGATTTGTCATAACATTTTGCAAACATATTGTATTCTGAAAAATAAAACTTGAATGCAATGCAACCATACCATTGTTTATGGTTTATCGTTTAATATTATATCCAACATTTTCAAATGCAGTTATCTTGATCCAGTTCATATATTTCTGGAATTCTCAAGAAGATAACATACTTGATTTGTGATTGCACTAGATTTGTTTGCTTTCATTATATTTGAAAAAAAGTACTAACTATAATTAATAATTCAGCATCTCCATTATTACGGTTCAAACCACAGTTAAAGGATTTCAGCGAAGGCAAAGGAACAATAAGTGGACAGTCGACACTCAGTTGTATCTGGGCAGGATAGTAAGTATGGTTTATCTTCTTTACTTTTTACCTAATTTTTGTATCCCATAACTACTGGTCGCGGAGAGCTACTGGTAGAGCGCTCAGCTCAATAGTGTAGGTCCTGGGTTTGATTCCCAGCACTGGGTCATGTGTTATTTTTTTTGTATCCCATAACTACTGGTTGCGGAGAGCTACTGGTAGAGCACTCAGCTCAAAAGAGTAGGTCCTGGGTTTGATTCCCTGTACTGGGTCATGTGTTATTTTTTTTGTATCCCATAACTACTGGTCGCGGAGAGCTACTGGTAGAGCACTCAGCTCAAAAGAGTAGGTCCTGGGTTTGATTCCCAGTGCTGGATCATATCAAAGATTTTTATAAATGATAGTGACTGTTCCTTTGCCAAGATTTCAGCATGAGGTGTGAAAGTTACGGGTTGTACAGATGAGAAACCTAAAGTTGAGGTCCTGAGTCATTTGTGGCACATAAACAAACCCTCACTGCATTGGCATCGGCTGATAGCACAGGTCAAAATTTGTGGAACTTCATCTTAAGTTAATGACAGCTCCCTTTAGGTGATATAAGTGACAAATTCTGGTCCAGATGTAAAATAACAATAAAACAAGTAAATAACACATAACTATTATGTAAACCATCACATAACTATTATATAAACCATCACATAACTATCATATAAACCATCACATAACTATTATATAAACCATCACATAGCTATTATGTAAACTATCACATAACTATTATATAGACCATCACATAACTATTATACAAACCATCACATAACTATTATATAAACCATCACATAACTATTATATAAACCATCACATAACTATTATATAAACCATCACATAACTATTATATAGACCATCACATAGCTATTATGTAAACCATCACATAACTATTATATAGACCATCACATAACTATTATATAGACCATCACATAACTATTATACAAACCATCATATAACTATTATATAAACCATCACATAACTGTTATATAGGCCATCACATAACAATTTTATAGACCATCACATAACTATTATATAAACCATCATATAATTATTATATAAGCTATCACTTAACTATTATGTAAACCATCACACAACCATTAAGTAAACCGTTACATTTCTGACTCCCAGTTAGTGTGAGGGAAATCTGTTGTTTTACAAAGTTTTACAGAGTTTAAGCTTTCTGTTTACATGCCATCCTTACATGAAACAGGACTTTGGCTGTAAATCTTATTAAGATGTTATGTAAATGATGTTGTCTAACCTACTTTTTAAAAAAGTCAAATCTTACATGTAGCTATAACTTTTTATAACATGAGGGTAAAGCTTTGATGTTTTAAGATTTGCGATCCTTCTGATTGGCCCTTACAAATGGTACCATTACCTTATGACCCATATAATGTAATTTGAGCTACTTCTTAACATCAGTCACGATATTCTGATAATGCTTTGTCATTGTAGCCCACTTCCTGACATAAAATGGAAATCTCCTCAGGGCAGAGAAATCCGAAACAAAGTCGGGAAATATAGCATTGTGGACTTCGGTCGACGATTGATTGTACAAAATTTATCTGAAAGTGATGATGGGTTTTACATTTGCTCGGCAAATAATGGTGTTGAAGTGAATCCAAGAACCAAAATGCTGTATCTTAATGTTACATGTAAGTGATTTTTAATGTTGAAGATTCAGTACCAAAACATAAGTTTTACACAAAAATGAAACTTACACTTTACCAGCTGATGATAGGTGAAACATTTAAACAGAAATGAACCTATACGGTGCTCCAGATTAGCTGTGTATTTGCGTATTTTAAGCATAAAAAATAAATGGATACGCAAGCAAATTTAAAATCCATGCGTAAGATACCCAATGCAAATCAAAACTGAAGCATAAAATTAAACACATTGGATTTGAAACCTGCTGAGAGATAAATAGAATCTACCCTACCCAGAGTTTTTGAAATTCACTGGTCTTACCAGAAAAACGGGTAAATTTAACAAAAGTCCGGAAAAATGGTTCTTGTATGTGTCTTTCTATAAAGGTGGTACCTGCAGGACTTTCTATAGAGGTGGTTCCTGTATATGTGTCTTTCTATAAAGGTGGTTCCTGCAGGGCTATCTATAGAAGTGGCTCCTGTATATGTGTCTTTCTTTAAGGTGGTTCCTGCAGGACTTTCTGTACAGGTGGTTCCCATATACAGTCAAACTTGCCTTAGCGACCCCCCTCATTTAACGACTTCCTGTCCATAACGACCGTATTTTGACTGCCCCTTGAGAATTACTATATATTTGCCCTCTATATAGCGACCACCTGCCTAACGCGACCGGCGACCGCTGTATTTTGTCCGCCGGTAGTTGTCCTACTTGCGTATAGCGACTGCTTATACACTTACTACTCTTGGAAGGGAGGTAACTCGTACATAATTCTCGCGGGACAATTCGAGACTTAATCAACAACATGGCGAGATACACGAAGCTTCGACAGTCACAACACACCTGGAGGTGTCAATTAACGTCCCGGGTAGTAATTAAGCACTCGTACGTGCTCTATGACAGGTGTGTTTTTACAACCAGGAGCTATCAATCATCGCTGACCGATTGATCTTTTGTTTTCGATCATCAATTTATGACCAAAGTTTCCGTGATGATGATTACTTAATCGGCGAAAAACTGAGACTTAAAAGGAAAAAAAATTCAGAAAGGACACGCTTGTGACAAGGTGTTTTTTACGAACAGGAACATTTAAATATCATCGCTGAATGATTATTTGTTTTCTCGTATTCTGGAATGCTGTAACTAATCGAACATCACTTGATTAGCAAGTCAACATCTCAATCCAAAGAGTAAAATTGCCGGCGCTCGTAGCATTGAATTACGTCTAATAAAATGATAATTAAATAAAATTCATTTACCTACATCTTTCTGTATATTCTTATACTTCTGACTCATGTGAATTAACAACACAGACCACTGACTTTGAGCACATTTAAGATATTTGTTTCAGTTTAAACAGCGATGTATGTGTCTTTTTATAAAGGTGGTTCCTGCAGGACTTTCTATAGAGGTGGTTTCTGTTAATGAGACATTTTGATCCAGATTGTCCTGTTGTTATTTCTGTAACTTAATTTTGTCCATCTGATCTTACAGCTGCACCGTTTTTAAGTCCAAACTCTACAATGAAGAATAAGTTTGTGTTAGTCAACAGTGAAGTGTCATTCGTTTGTGATGTTCAATCACTTCAAAATCCGCCAGAGTATCCACCATCTCCACCGACGTGGCTGAAGAATGGCGAGCAAATTATACCAGGTAAATCACTAAATGTGCTAAAGACAAAGATGCTTTGAAGAATTATTCCATGATGTAAGCATTTACAATATCTTATAATTTTAAAAAGATTTACGCTGAAGATTAAGTTCATGAGACCTAACAATATTTTTGTTGTATGTACATTTTACTTTATACTATGGTCATTGATTACTTTTGATAATTTAAGTCAGTAAAGAGCTATATATCTGTCCTATCAGTCAGATCTTCAGTTAAGGATTTGGTAAAAAAAATTGTAATTCCTCACCATTCATGTAATAAGAGTTTTGCTGTTAGGGGACATGTATTGATTCATCATGTGAGTTTGTGTCATCATTATGTGATTTTATGTCATCATAATGTGAGTTTGTGTCATCATCATGTAAGTTT
The DNA here is from genome assembly GCA_030159075.1 of Atrina japonica. Taxonomy (NCBI): domain Eukaryota; kingdom Metazoa; phylum Mollusca; class Bivalvia; order Pterioida; family Pinnidae; genus Atrina; species Atrina japonica. Next base: position 236,129 of record BROG01000325.1, on the reverse strand, counting down.
GTGTCAACATCATGTGAGTTTGTGTCATCATCATTTGAGTTTGTGTCATGTGAGTTTCTGTCATCATAATGTGAGTTTGTGTCATCATCATGTAAGTTTGTGTCAACATCATGTGAGTTTGTGTCAACATCATGTGAGTTTGTGTCATCATCATTTGAGTTTGTGTCATGTGAGTTTGTGTCAACATCATATGAGTTTGTGTCATCATAATGTGAGTTTGAATCATCATTATGTGAGCTTGTGTCATCATCATTTGAGTTTGTGTCATGTGAGTTTGTGTCATCATAATGTGAGTTTGTGTAATCATCATGTTTGTTTGTGTCATCATCATGTGAGTTTGTGTCAACATCATGTGAGTTTGTGTCAATATCATGTAAGTGTCTGTCATTATGTGGGTGCATGTCATCATTTGAGTGCTGTCATCATGTGAGTGTTGTCATTATATGTGTTATCATTATTATATAAGTGTTGTCATCATGTATAAGTGTTGTCATCATGTTTTGTGTCATGTCAGTGTAATGTAATGTAAGCATGTGTCATCATGTAAGTGTTTGTTGTCATGTGATTGTGTCATCATCATGTCAGTCTTGTCATCATGTCAGTCTGTTGTCATCAATTGTGTCATTTTATCAGTATGTGTCATCATTTGAGATGGCTTTGACATCATGCCAGTGTGTCATATTTAAAGGTTTAGAAATGGTTCATTAGTATTTACCCTGCCAGATTATATGAATAGTAATATCATTGTGAAAAATTTGTGGAAGAACATATATAAAAAAAAAAAAAAAATTTCAGTTTTTTGAAGAATTGATTTTCAGTTTTATATTTGTATTTTTGTATCATTTAAGAAAAAATTACCATCAGTGAGGACCAGACAGTGTTAACAATAAGAAATGTCCAGAAAGCATATGATACAGGAATCTACCAATGTCTGTCTAATAACAGTGAGGGCGTTTTCCTACAGAATGCATTCCTTGTGGTGGTTGGTAAGTTGTCATTTTGTGTGATCTTTGCCCATTACAACCTGGGTCTATCAGTAATATTTTGGTCCCACACTCTTGGCCATTAACACACTCTGTTCATATTTAAGTCAGCCTATATTTGATGTGTTTTATATTTACTTTTAAAATACAGAGGGTGACTTTCATTGGAAATCATTTGTGAAAATGGCTTTCTGGAAGTAAACTGACAAACTTTCTCAAAAAATCAGTCAGTGTGCACCTGATGTAATACCTTCTATCAGCACTGCAATATATCATTTATTTTTTGGTAACATCCTAATTGACTGCTGTACAAAGCTCTCACTGTCTGTGAAATAGCACCTTTAAAGTTTTTGAGATGACACACACATATCAAAGAAGTCAAATGATTGAAACTTCACACCATTGAAAAAGCACCTGTAAAGTTTTTCGAGATGACACTCACAAGTTCCCATACCAAAGAAGTCACATGAATGAACCTTCACACCACTGAAAGAGCACCTGTAATGTTTTTGAGATGACACTCACAAGTTCCCATATTGGAGAAGTCATATGAATGAACCCTTACTACATTGAAAGAGCACCTGTAATGTTCTTGAGATGAAACTTGTGAGTTCCATATCAGAGAAGTCACATGAATGAACCCTGACACCACTGAAAGAGCACCTGTAATGTTTTTGAGATGTCACTCGCGAGTTACATATCAAAGAAGTCACATGAATGAACTCTCACTACATTGAAAGAGCACCTGTAATGTTCTTGAGATGAAACTTGTGAGTTACATATCAGAGAAGTCACATGAATGAACCCTCACACCACTGAAAGAGCACCTGTAATGTTTTTGAGATGTCACTCGCGAGTTACATATCAAAGAAGTCACATGAATGAACCCTCACACCACTGAAAGAGCACCTGTAATGTTCTTGAGATGAAACTTGTGAGTTACATATCAGAGAAGTCACATGAATGAACCCTCACACCACTGAAAGAGCACCTGTAATGTTCTTGAGATGAAACTTGTGAGTTACATATCAGAGAAGTCACATGAATGAACCCTCACACCACTGAAAGAGCACCTGTAATGTTTTTGAGATGTTACTCGCGAGTTACATATCAAAGAAGTCACATGAATGAACCCTCACTACATTGAAAGAGCACCTGTAATGTTTTTGAGATGACACTCGCGAGTTACATATCAAAGAAGTCACATGAATGAACCCTCACTACATTGAAAGAGCACCTGTAATGTTTTTGAGATGACACTCGCGAGTTACATATCAAAGAAGTCACATGAATGAACTCTCACTACATTGAAAGAGCACCTGTAATGTTTTTGAGATGACACTCGCGAGTTACATATCAAAGAAGTCACATGAATGAACCCTCACTACATTGAAAGAGCACCTGTAATTTTTTCAAGATGACACTCGCGAGTTCCCATATCAGAGAAGTTACATGAACCCTCACACCATTGAAAGAGCACCTGTAATGTTTTCGAAATAACACTCGTGAGTTCCCATATCAAAGAAGTGAACCTTCACACCATTTGTGTACAAAAGTCTTCAAAACAGGTCAAACTCTGAGGAACTTCACGTGTAACTGCAGATTTTTACATCAGGGGGGGGATCCAGGATTTTTTGAAAGGGGGGTTGGGGTTGAGTATTAACTTCTACAATAGCAGAAAATTACATATAGTACGTACAGTAATGCACGAAACTTTGCATGCGATCTGCTTTCATTGTTGTAACATGCCTTTTGATTTTGCAATAAATATTTACAACAGTGTGGGATACTTATTGTGATGCAGTCATCAAAAGGCGACTGAAGATTTAAAGTTTGAGTGAATGTAAATCAAAACACTATTTGCCGAGCGGAGTGAGGCATGAAAATTTTGGGAAATTTGTTTTTAAATTTCTGACCTTTTATAGAAAAATTAATGGTTTCACACCTATTTTATGAACTTTAGGGGCACGCTCTCTCTGGTCACTGCACATAATATTAAGTATTTGATTAATTGTAAGGCAATATTTCATTAAGGGGTCATGTTTTATGCATCAAATAAAAACAATAATTTTTTTAATTTGGAAACCCGTAGAAACATTCTTCTGCGTCCAGATGCGAAAATACGCTTAGTAATCCGCTAGTAAATCACATTGATTACCGTTCTCAAAAGAAGTTTGGATCAAGATTTTCAGATCTTTAGTTGATAATAACACAGGGGAATATTGTATACATTTTGATCCAATGCAAAATTTGTTTACAAATAAATTCATACATTCTAAAAAAAAACGCAAATATCTTTACCGAGTGCGATATGTAGGGCAAACACAACCCATAATACATTTGTACAAAGCCGATAGTCCAAATCCATAAAATTTAAAATATACAAATCCAGGATGGATCCAAAATTTCAAGATAGAGGGAAGAGAATAATTTAATTGTCTTTGCCAAGCATTGCGAGGTGCAAAAATTTCAGTATGCTTAATTTAAAAGCTCTGGGAAGCCCTTTTCTGGATTCCAAACATGATAATATTAATATAAAAATATTGCAAATATAAAATATAATTATTGCAAATATATTAATATAAAAATATATTGCAACCCCAGCAACCCCCCCATGAATCCGCCAATGGTGTAGTAGTGAAAAATCTTGACAGCATGTAAAACAACATTAAAAACCAAAAACTATATGCAAATTAAGTCAATATTGTCATTGTGTTTTTCAGATCCTTTCATTTTGACCAAAACATTTGCAAAACAATATACTATTGCTGTCGGAGAACAGACTATGCTTGAAGTGGAGACAGAAGCTGACATTGCTCTCCCATTGTATTATGAGTGGACCTTCCTTAATAGTACTAAACAGAGTGTTATTGTGAGTAATAATTCATACTGGAGATTGACCAATAACAATAGATCATTGACCATCATTGCTGACCAAATGACCGCCTACAACGATATGGTCAGACAAGTGACGGGCCAGTACCGGGTCAGAATATATAATGAAGCAGAAGAAAGAATCCTTGCTACATCATTGAGTGTCGAGCCATTAGGTGAGTACTGCACTGTACATATCATTAGGGGTTGTCGTGTTACTGTTGTACAAAAACTACCATGGTATCTCTCTCTCTCTCTCTCTCTCTCAGACTGTACTGTACATATCGTTAGGGGTTGTCGTGTTACTGTTGTACAAAAACTATCATGGTATCTCTCTCTCTCTCTCTCTCTCTCTCTCTCAGACTGTACTGTACATATCATTAGGGGTTGTCGTGTTACTGTTGTACAAAAACTACCATGGTATCTCTCTCTCTCAGACTGTACTGTACATATCGTTAGGGGTTGCTGTGTTACTGTTGTACAAAAACTACCATGGTATCTCTCTCTCTCTCTCTCTCTCTCTCTCTCTCTCTCTCTCTCAGACTGTACTGTACATATCGTTAGGGGTTGCTGTGTTACTGTTGTACAAAAACTATCATGGTATCTCTCTCTCTCTCTCTCTCAGACTGTACTGTACATATCGTTAGGGGTTGCTGTGTTACTGTTGTACAAAAACTATCATGGTATCTCTCTCTCTCTCTCTCTCTCTCTCAGACTGTACTGTACATATCGTTAGGGGTTGTTGTGTTACTGTTGTACAAAAACTATCATGGTATCTCTCTCTCTCTCTCTCTCTCTCTCAGACTGTACTGTACATATCGTTGGGGGTTGTTGTGTTACTGTTGTACAAAAACTATCATGGTATCTCTCTCTCTCTCTCTCTCTCTCTCTCTCTCTCAGACTGTACTGTACATATCGTTGGGGGTTGTTGTGTTACTGTTGTACAAAAACTATCATGGTATCTCTCTCTCTCTCTCTCTCTCTCTCTCTCTCTCTCTCTCTCTCTCTCTCTCTCTCTCTCTCTCTCTCTCTCTCTCTCTCAGACTGTACTGTACATATCGTTGGGGGTTGTTGTGTTACTGTTGTACAAAAACTATCATGGTATCTCTCTCTCTCTCTCTCTCTCTCTCTCTCTCTCTCTCTCTCTCTCTCTCTCTCTCTCTCTCTCTCTCAGACTGTACTGTACATATCGTTAGGGGTTGCTGTGTCACTGTTGTACAAAAACTATCATGGTATCAGGGATTTTCCTGTAAGAAACGAAGTTAACATCTCATATGAAAAATGGGAGTGAAACACGAATATCCTACTGGTGTCAACTTCATCAACTTGTGAAACAATGTGCAACAAATAGAATGCATTACAATAGCAGTTTGTCCATGTTGTTGAAAAGTACAGTGAGACTTTTATATAAAGACCCCCTTAAGGACATAACAAAACTAGTCTTAATAGAGAGATGGTCTTGTACACAAATGGTTCTATTGGGGACAGCAAAAATGGGTGGTTGTTATACACAGGTTGTCTCTAAAGCAGGTTTTACTGTACATGAAGTATACACTGTATATTTTCCCTCATCAGTAGACTTATTTACCCCAGCTGTTCAGCTGTTTGTCTTATTTACCCCAGCTGTTCAGCTGTGTCTGATTTACTCCCTGCCATTCAACTTCATTTGTGTCTGACTCACCACTGCTCTTCAGCTGTCTGTCTGACTTACCACTGTTCTTCAGCTGTGTGTCTGACTTACCACTGTTCTTCAGCTGTGTGTCTGATTTACCACTGTTCTTCAGCTGTGTGTCTGATTTACCACTGTTCTTCAGCTGTGTGTCTGATTTACCCCCTGTTTTTCAGCTGTGTGTCTGATTTACCCCCTGTTCTTCAGCTGTGTATCTGATTTACCCCTGTTCTTCAGCTGTGTGTCTGATTTACCCCCTGTTCTTCAGCTGTGTGTCTGATTTACCCCTGTTCTTCAGCTGTGTATCTGATTTACCACTGTTCTTCAGCTGTGTGTCTGATTTACCCCAACTGTTCAGGTGTGTGTCTGATTTACTCCTGTTCTTCACCTGTGTGTCTGATTTACCCCTGCTATTCAGCTATGTGTATGATTTACCCCCTGGTGTTCAGGTGTGTGTCTGATTTACCCCTGTTCTTTACTTGTGTGTCTGATTTATCCCTGTTCTTCACCTGTGTGTCTGATATACCCCATCTCTTCACCTGTGTGTCTGATTTACCCCATCTCTTCACCTGTGTGTCTGATTTACCAAAGCTGTTCAGCTGTGTGTCTGATTTAACCCTGCTGTTCAGCTGTGTGTCTGATATACTCCTGCTGTTCAGGTGTGTGTCTGATTTACTCCTGTTCTTCACCTGTGTGTCTGATTTACCAAACCTGTTCAGCTGTGTGTCTGATTTAACCCTGCTGTTCAGCTATGTGTCTGATATACTCCTGCTGTTCAGGTGTGTGTCTGATTTACTCCTGTTCTTCACCTGTGTGTCTGATTTATCCCTGCTATTCAGCTGTGTGTCTGATTTACCCCCTGTTCACCAGCTGTGTGTCTGATTTACCCCCTGTTCTTCAGCTATGTGTCTGATTTACCCCCTGTTCTTCAGCTGTGTGTCTGATTTACCCCCTGCTGTTCAGCTGTGTGTCTGATTTACCCCACCTCTTCAGCTGTGTGTCTGATTTACCCCAACTGTTCAGCTCTGTGTCTGATTTACCCCCTGCTGTTCAGGTGTGTGTCTGATTTACCCCCTGGTGTTCAGGTGTGTGTCTGATTTACCCCCTGGTGTTCAGGTGTGTGTCTGATTTACCCCCTGTTCTTCAGCTATGTGTCTGATTTACCCCCTGTTCTTCAGCTGTGTGTCTGATTTACCCCTTGGTGTTCAGCTGTGTGTCTGATTTACCCCACCTTTTCAGCTGTGTGTCTGATTTACCCCACCTCTTCAGCTGTGTGTCTGATTTACCCCAACTGTTCAGCTGTGTGTCTGATTTACCCCTGCTGTTCAGGTGTGTGTCTGATTTACTCCTGTTCTTCACCTGTGTGTCTGATTTACCCCCTGTTCACCAGCTGTGTGTCTGATTTACCCCCTGTTCTTCAGCTATGTGTCTGATTTACCCCCTGTTCTTCAGCTGTGTGTCTGATTTACCCCCTGCTGTTCAGCTGTGTGTCTGATTTACCCCACCTCTTCAGCTGTGTGTCTGATTTACCCCAACTGTTCAGCTCTGTGTCTGATTTACCCCCTGCTGTTCAGGTGTGTGTCTGATTTACCCCCTGGTGTTCAGGTGTGTGTCTGATTTACCCCCTGGTGTTCAGGTGTGTGTCTGATTTACCCCCTGTTCTTCAGCTATGTGTCTGATTTACCCCCTGTTCTTCAGCTGTGTGTCTGATTTACCCCTTGGTGTTCAGCTGTGTGTCTGATTTACCCCCTGGTGTTCAGCTGTGTGTCTGATTTACCCCCTGTTCTTCAGCTGTGTGTCTGATTTACCCCTGTTGTTCAGCTGTATGTCTGATTTACCCCCTGGTGTTCAGCAGTGTGTCTGATTTACCCCCTGGTGTTCAGCTGTGTGTCTGATTTACCCCCTGGTGTTCAGCTGTGTGTCTGATTTACCCCCTGGTGTTCAGCTGTGTGTCTGATTTACCCCCAGCTGTTCAGCTGTGTGTCTGATTTACCCCACCTCTTCAGCTGTGTGTCTGATTTACCCCAACTGTTCAGCTGTGTGTCTGATTTACCCCTGCTGTTCAGGTGTGTGTCTGATTTACTCCTGTTCTTCACCTGTGTGTCTGATTTACCCCTGCTTTTCAGCTATGTGTCTGATTTACCCCTGGTGTTCAGGTGTGTGTCTGATTTACCCCCTGTTCTTCAGCTATGTGTCTGATTTACCCCCTGTTCTTCAGCTGTGTGTCTGATTTACCCCTTGGTGTTCAGCTGTGTGTCTGATTTACCCCACCTCTTCAGCTGTGTGTCTGATTTACCCCACCTCTTTGGCTGTGTGTCTGATTTACCCCAACTGTTCAGCTGTGTGTCTGATTTACCCCTGCTGTTCAGGTGTGTGTCTGATTTACTCCTGTTCTTCACCTGTGTGTCTGATTTACCCCTGTTATTCAGCTATGTGTCTGATTTACCCCCTGGTGTTTAGGTGTGTGTCTGATTTACCCCCTGGTGTTCAGCTGTGTGTCTGATTTATCCCCTGGTGTTCAGCTGTGTGTCTGATTTACCCCCTGGTGTTCAGCTGTGTGTCTGAATTACCCCATAGTGTTCAGCTTTTTGTCTGATTCACCCCCTAGTGTTCAGTTGTATGTCTGATTTAACCCTGCTCTTTTGGTATATGTCTAATTTAGCCCTGCTCTTCAGGTGTGTATCTTACTTTGCCCCAATGTTCAAGTGTGTCTGATTTAGCCCTGATGTTCATATGTTTGTTTGATTTAGCCCTGATGTTCATGTGTGTGTGTGATTTAGCCCTGATGTTCAGGTTTGTGTCTGATTTAGCCCTGATGTTCAGGTGTGTGTCTGATTTAGACCCGATGTTCTGGTGTGTGTTTAATTTAGCCCTGCTGTTCAGGTGTGTGTGTGTGTGATTTTCATGCTCAGGCGTATTGCACAAACAACACCTTTTATTTTTGTTTTGTTTTGTTTTTTCAGAGCAGCCGGACTCAGGTCAGAAGCTTTGGATTATTGGCGTAGTAATTGGTGTTATTTTGGTGATCTTAATTGTAGCAATAATTGTTATTGTTTTAAAACGTAAAGGTATGTATCTCAGTGTGTAATTTTGATAACACAGCAAACATATACAATCAAACTCAGATACATTGAACTCGCTTAATTTGAAAAATCTGTTAGTTTGAAATGAAATTAAATTCCCCTACAATATGCCGATAGCTCCTTTAATAAAAAAAAAAACTCTTTTATTAATTTGAAATCACTTTGATTGAAAAATTGGATTATTTGTAATTTATTACAAGGTCCGATGAACACTTAATGAGTTGTTTTGATAACGGTTAATTTAAAGTTTGTCTTTGTCTCAGGTACATGTTTTGTATCAGGTAAATCAACTCCAGTTAAAGACCCAAACACAGGTGTATGAACACTTTTGCTGAGTAAAATTCATGTGTAATGTTTTGTTTGTTGTAAACAATTGACCATTGATAGAAAATACAAAATTATACAAGCGGTGGATAAAAAGATAAAATCTAAAACAGAAATTGCAAAAGATTATGGAATTGATCCTAGCACATAAACGGAAATCGTTAGAAGAAAGGACATTATTACAGCTGTTCAGTTGTCAGATTTTTCTCCAAAACTGACAGTGTATGGTTTCTTCTAAAAGTCAGGCCAACGTTCCACACAGGTTTTTTCGTTCATAGATCATCTAGATTCCTTCGTAGCAAATGTCAAAAGAAAATAGTGTAAAATATCAGATTTTTCGCTAAAAAGTAATTTTTCAGGATTCTGTTTATTTTCTGTAAATCGAAGTACAATTAAAATGTAAATAATCGATAGTTATATATGCTTGCTTTTATGTCCTAATGATGAGTTTTCTTACTGTTTAAATTCTATGATCTCCATAAAAAACAGATACATTTGAAATTCGGTTCATTTGAAATAAAATTCAAGGTCCCCACGATTTCATTATAATGTTCGACTGTACATGATATGGATAGAAGTGTCCCAAAAGACCTCTATGGTCTGGATTCCTTCTTACTATGAAAATCAAATATTGCCTCGACATTTCTGCAACTTCATGCACTTCTGCGACTCCACTAGAAGTCAGTTTCACATATCAACAGAGCCGTGAGATTTTCAAAAACAGGGATATGTGAACATTAGGCCTATATTTCTTATTAAATAATTATTTATCTCATGATAAATATATAAAGAATAATCTAATAAGATGCCATTTTACTTTTTATAATTCATGCAAAGATCCAAGATTGCCTTAAACTTTCATTTAGTTTTCCTAACCCAATTTAATGCTGTAATGACGGATCTGCACTTGCTTCAAAGCAATGCCTTAGTTCATATTAATCAGTTACAAAATATATGACATACATATCAAAATGTATATACATGGAAAAGATGGCTGGTCCACCCAAGTGGTGAAAAATTTGGTTCCACTTAAGTGGCACAAAAAGTTGTAAATCATAGCACTTAATTGAAGTTTATTAGCACTTCTATTGTAATTCCTGGGCTGGAATACACTTGAAAATGGACTTACTTTCCCAGGCCTTCAATTTTACAAGATTTTGTCATATTTTTATAATATATGGGAAGAAGTAAAAGGTTGTAGGCTGAGGTATTTATTGAAGACATCTCCTTTTATTTAGAAAAAAAAAAAAAAAAAAAAAAAAAAACATCATTAGTGCTAGTTCAGAAACACACCTGAACAGCAGAGATTTTTAGACAATTCTAATGAATTATTGGGTAACAAATATAAATTTTGAGAAAAACAGTATATAGCTTCATTGCAAATTTTGGATATAATGATTTGTGGCGTCCTCTTAACATGATGATGGTGTAAAAAAAAAAACTGTTGCAATTTGCTCAAAATTCACCCTCTATTTTGGCATAAATTGACTGGAGTATCTATGTTTTCAATTTGTATCATTCTCTTTGGTCATATTTACCAGCCATCTGGTAAGATAGCTTCAATTTTTAATTTGACATCTAGGTTGACACGTATACCTCTTATGCTTTTACAAAATGTCGTAAAACAGAAACCCAAAAAGTTACCAATAACAGATGTGTCCTAAACTTTTGTCATGTATATATTCCTTATGATAAGATCTCTACCAATGGGACCAAATATTCTGACATTTTATATCTTGGACTTGACCTTTGACCTATTGTCAAAACTTGTCACGTTAGATACTATTGATGCCTAGGGCATTCATGTTTTATGTTATGACATAATAACTTTCTGTTTTAGGAGTTTTTACCAATTGTAACAAAGACCACAACACTGAAGAGGATTTAAAACATAGCTTTAATAACCTAAAAAAGTAAGATTTTCAGTGACCATTGTTCGTCATAGTCTGTTGTCTGTCTTCATCCATCCATTAACTTTTCAATCTAAGGGACTTCTTTTCAAGAACCACTTGACAGATTTCATCCTTTGACAGTAAGTTTGCTCCTAGGAAGGGGGCTCAAGTTTGCAAACAAAAAGAGGCTAGTTCCCTTAAGTGCTCCAGAAGGAGCCCAAATTTGTTCATCTTTAAATATCTTTTCCTCATGAAACAATGATCAGGGCCCGAAGTCATCAAATTTACTCAGTACTCAAGCTCAACTAACTTTTCATGATTTTAATGTAAAAACGTGAAAGGTTTATTCTGTAACTAGACATGTTTGTACATTGAAAGCATGCAATTGTAGATAATGATAAAGTTGTTGATCACTTGAAGGTAACTTCAGAGCACTATACTCAACATACATGTATTTGTTCATTTTTACTGTAAAATCATGTGTAATGCGAAAATTTATATGTGAGTGATGAAAAATGATAATATGTTTCCTAATCACTCAAATTTGGAAGTTTTACAAATGATTATATAGTCAAAATAATGAAATGAAAATTGAGCTTGAGTATTGAGTAAATTTGGTGACTTCGGGCCCTGATTTTCAAAATTAGAATTCATGGTTGTTAATATTTACAAAGTTTGTAAATGAAATTGAAATCTGTTTATAGAAAAGCCATAATCGATTGCTTCAAATGACATAGGACACAGGTTTATACAAATAGAACTCAAAATTGATTGACTTTACAAAGATATTTTAGAAAGTTGTGAGGAATTAGCAAAGGATCAAAGTGACAATATTTTAAAGGTCATGGGGTCAGAGGTCATAGGCCCCTAAGTAAACAGAAAATACTTTTCTTCATCTCTTAGATATTTTCAACATTATCTGAAGAATGAATGGTTCAATTTTAACCAAACTTGGCAGGAACGATCATCATCTGAAGCTGTATAATGCTTTGGTACAAAAATGGTTAGTACCTACATGGGCTCCAAAGAGGGTCAAAAGTTGGTACATCTTTGAAAATTCTTCTTGTCAAGAATAAACTATCAGCATATTCCAAATAACTATTTAACTCAGGTGACTGTTTAGGCATGTTTGGCCTTTTGTTTGATATTTTAAATGGGCATTAGATGTGTTTTTCTTTTTCAAAAATAAATTACCCCTTTTTTTACTACTTAGATTGATATACAATAAAAAAATTATACACAAGCATAGAATTTTTAAATTCCTATATATTTTGTGGAAATTGCATAAGAAAGCCATTTTTGGCACTTTCTCAATTGCAAGTCATTAACTCAATCTTACTATTTGTATATGAATACCACACTGGGGCCTGGCCTTATTTTCACAAAATATATATGGACTATAAGATTTGTTATACCTGTGTATAGCTCTTATTTGTTATTGTACATCAAATACAAGTAATAAAAGAAGAACAAATTGAAATGATGTTTTTTGAGCTGAAGGCTCTAGTGAGCTATTGTGATCACTCCCCATCCGCCATCCGTCCGTAAACTTTTCATATTTTCGACGTCTTCTCTGAAACCACTGAAGGAATTTTGACGAAACTTTACAGGAAGCAAGTGCTCAAGGTCCTTTACCACGTTTGTACTTTTCAGCAAGATTGGCCCAGGGATGGATCTAGGGTGGGGCAAAATAGGTCCCAAAAGGTACCGCTCTTTAAAAATCTTCTTCTCCAGAACCGCTGCATGAATTAAAAAAATGGATTATTTCTTAGTAATCTACATGGATGTATGATTCAAGTTTGTATTTTTCATAAAAATTGGAATATTAATTTTTGATGCATTTTTGAGGTCTTTTAAGACTTTGTCATTTTCATTCATTTTTGCATGATTTCCTCAATTATCTCCCCTTGCATTCTCTTTGATGCATTCATTTGATGTGTTTTACTTGTAAATGAGTGAAGAAATGTTTTTGTGCAAGAAATTTTTGCAAAATTTAGTTTCTAAAAATTTTAATGAGTTTTTGAAGACTGTAAAAAAAGACGGGGGTGCATTTTTCACACTATCAGCTTTTGCTTCAAAACTACTGAAGGAATTTTGACGAAACTTTACAGAAAGCAAGTGCCCAAGGTCCTTTACAAAGTTTGTATTTTTCAGCCATATTGACCCAGGGGTGGGTCCATGGTGGGGCTGAATAAGTCCCAAAAGTTACCCCTCTATAAAAATTTTCTTCTCTAGAACCCACTTTATGAATTGAAAAACAGATTGTTTCTGAGTGATCTACATGGATGTATGATTCAAGTTTGTATGATTTCCTCAATTATCTCCCCTTGCATTCCCTTTGATTTATTTAATGTGTTTTACTTGTAATTAGGTGAAGAAATATTTTTGTGCAAAAATTTTGCCAAAATTTAATTTCTAGAATTTTTTATGAATTTCTTAAAACAACAATATTTATGTTTCTTGGCCAGATTACCCTACATGTACATATTCTTCTTTTCACATTTGTGGATGGTTCTCAGGTGAGCAGTTGAGGCCCTCTTGTGCCTCTTGTTTAGTAAACACAGCTAATCCCCTTTAATGAACATTGTTTTCAATTACATGTATGTTTTTTAAAATAATAAATCCACTTGCTTTTTGGAAACTTTGCAGTATGTTTTCTTTCTTTTTACAGATCTTTTCCTGTTTAAAAGACAGTTTGTCATAGAAACTCAGTATTTTGTGGTTAATTTTAAGAATGCTCCAAAAATATATCTCAGATTATTACCATTTGCAATAGTAATCTGCTACAATTTAAATTCCCCCAGAATAAGTCCCCAAGATTTGATGACTGGTCAAACATTTTTATTACAGGAATGACAAAGTAGATAGTGAATCGTTGTTAGATGATGAGGGGACAGATTAAGATGAAGAGGACATACAGGAGTATGTTGGTGGTCAAGGTATCAAAGAGGAGGAAATGGAAATCAATCTACCTCAAATAATGAGAAATATGTTGTCAACAACAAGATACCATCTATGTCTTCTGACCATCAAATTTAAATGTCTTCTCAAAAAACATGAGGCCAGCTCTTTTTCATTTTGGTATGTTTTATGTGTGGAATTAAGAGTCAAAGTTTCTCTGCTTATTTTGATGTGGAATCGGAGTCCTTGAAATTTTGAATTTCACATGTAAATTAGGGGAAAACTCTAAAGGAATGAAATTATATTTTTATTATTGATGATAGCGGAATTTCATCAAGCGGAATTTGTTAGAATGTTGTTTTATGCAATACTCAACAATTTTAAGATCACCTGCACCGAAGGTTCAAGTGAGCTTTTTTTGATCACCTTTTGTCTATCGTCTGTCTGTTAACTTTTCACATTTTCAACTTCTTCTCCAAAACTGTTGAAGGGATTTTGAATAAACTTTATAGGATGCAAGTACTCAAGGTCCTCTACCAAGCTTGTTCATTTTGGCCCAGGGATGTATCCAGGGTGGGGCAAAAGAGCCCCCAGGGGTACCCCACTTTAAAAATCCTCTTCTTCAGAACTGCTGCTTGTGGATTGAAAGACTAATTGCAATCTGAGTGATCTAAATAGATGTATGATTTAAGTTTGTTAATTTCATAGAAATCGGAAAAGAAACATTTGAGGCATTTTTGACGTCTTTTTACACATTGTCATTTTCATTCATTTTTGTATGATTTCTTTGATTTTTTCCCCATGTATTCATTATGATGCATTCATTTTATGTGTTTTACATGTAATTAGGTAGAGAAATGCTTTCCTGAAAGAAATTTTTAAGTCTCCTCCACTCCACTCCCAAGGAGTGTTATAATAATTTGTAAATTGAGATTCCCATATTTCTAAGATACCAACACAGTTCAGGGAGCAATGTGGCCCATGGGTCTAGCTCTTGTTCAGTTATATGATGGGGGTAAGTTTTAAATGGTGGAGGAGAGAATCTACTTTCATTGACCCAGGAAGAAACCATCCGCCTTTCACAGATAAACTGGAAAACTTTCTCATAAAATCAGGCTAGGTACCAGTGGGAAAGGCTCCCGGACTATGGTTAGAAGTGCAATGCTCCAACTACTCAGCCATGGAAATCACTTATTGTTATAGAAAAAATGTCAAATAATTTTCATTTATATGGAGATGTCACCAGTTTTAGGTGTTGTGCCACAAATTTTGAACTGTGCTATTGACTGATGCCAGTGCAGTGAGGGTTCTTTTAGGTGCCACCCCTACCGTGACATGGGACCTGGTTTCAAATTTCATCTGAAAGACCCGAGACTTTCATGTTATAAATGGAGCACTTGGCAAAGGAACAGTTACCAACCATTTGGTATGATCCAGTACCTGGAATCAAACCCAGGACCTACAATATGCAAGTCAAACACTCCACCACAAGACCACCCCATGTGTTGAAAATTGAAGGCAAGTGAAACAGGGTTCAGTATTTGTCAGAGGTCAAGAAAAATTTACCTGTCATGTAAATTTATTCCTGCTTGAAGCGTTTTATCATGTGTTGATAATCATCATTGATAGATCCCCTAGACAAGGCATTCTGATTTCATAATTTTTCCCATTCTTTGTTTGTTAATATTTCATTTGGCCATTAAGTGGTTGTATATATCATGTATATTGTATGTTCATTTGGCCATTCAATGTTTTTTTTTGTTTTTTACCATTCAATGGTTATTATGTTTTTTTTCTTTTCATTGGTCTTTTTTTTTTTATCTTTTTTGGCCGGATTGAAAAGAGTCTATGAAAGGACAATGTCTGCATGGTCTATGCATTTGTCTGTCAACATTATGATTTATAGTGTTTTTATCTTTGCTGTGAATTTAGCAATGCAATGCTTTGCAATTCTGTCATACTGCCGTAATTTCTTGTTTTCACATTCAATGGTTGTATACATTTTATTTTCACATTAAGTGCTATCACACCTACGAAGTAAATGTTATATTTCAATATTTTTAGTGAAGTTTACATTTCACACAAAAACAGCATTATCTTGTAGTTTTATATATTTTTGTGTAACCAATTATATATACATTTATAACGGTTGATGATTGTTAATGATCAGATGTGTGTTGATTGGGTTTTGGTGAGATGTGTTGATTGGTGATGTCACACCAAGATTATTTCATTCCCATGGTCAGGAAAAATATGACAATTTATTTTTCATTAATGTACTTCTTGCTTATTTTCACAATTCATCATTCCATAAGTGAAGACAGCATAATAATCAGGTTTAGCCTTATTATGCATATCGACGGTGCAATATTGTATCAGTTTATAAAGTACATGTACAAATGTATGTACAAAGTACACATGTTAACTTTTGAAAGGTTGTATTGTTGTTGGTGGTTGTGATGTTTTTGGTTGTGATTTTAGACATTGTGATAGATAGATGCTGTTTTTTCACACATCTAATTTATAGAAGTAGGGAAAATTTGTGAAAAAAGAAATAAAGTTTCTCAGTTGGAAAAAGTATTTGTAAAACCAGTTAAAAATTGTATTTGATTATTCTATTTAAAATGGATGATGGTGCTTTATTTAATGACGCTACCAGTAAGAGTTCATTTCTGTGCTTTTATCACATGGTAATAGAGATACATGACTGCATGTATGCACGGGTTAATAGACCCTTTTGGGGACAGGGTTCCGCAAAATTTTAATCTGAAAATAATGAAAATGAAGAACTACAAAATTAATTTAAAGTATGTTGTATTTTCTATTTTTTACTTTTTTTGTCATTCCAAATATATAAACAGATAAATTTAGGCAGTAGAAACGTGTGTATTAATTCATGTAAGAATTATAAAAACTTTTGAGAATCAGAGGTTGTTGTGGTGAGATAAACATTGTGTTATGTGCCTGTGAAACAATAATTAAGACTTATAAATACCGAAGTTTGAGAATATAAATTCTGCACACCATGAAATTAGATTGGATGTGCAGAATTTATATTCTCAAACTTCGGTATTTATAAGTTGTTAACTTAAATCAATTTATTTAACTCGTCGGTCTGCCATGAAACTTACCAATACATGTACATATATTCCTATGATTTTTTTTAAACTTACTGCCTCATACATTTACTCCTAATTCATAATTATATTCCCTATTTGTTCTTGAGAAGGAAGTGCCTTCATATTTACCCAATTATTACTGATTATAAGTAGAGTGGGACCTCATATGAAGACCTTTCCATTTGGGATAGGCCACACAATAGCTAAAATTGTAATAAAGCATTTAACTATTTAATCAACAGACCAGTAGGCAAAGCCTCTGTAAATTTTAACTGTATGTTTACCCATTTTTCATAAATGTTTTTCTGTTGACAGTTGGCCTAACTAGAAGGTGGTCTTTATAGCAGTAGACTACTAGGTAGTAGGGTCTACCGTAAATTGGGATATTTTGTTTAATTCTGGCCAATTTGTTCACCTCATTAAAATAGCCAAAATTAAGCCATCCAAAATATGTACACAATATGTCTCTACCAGTACTTCGTAAACATATCTTATTATTTTATAGATTTACAAACAAATTTTTTTATAAAAAATAACACTGTGTGGATGTTAAGCTTAATTAAGTAGCATGTGATGCATCAATTTTAACTGTTCTACTGACACTTTTTAATATTTTGATATTTCACACACCTGGAATGTTCAACACGACAAGACCGAGATCTGATGGTAAGCTAAATCTAAAAATGATATAAACATAAATGGGTAAAATTTAACTGGCCAAAAAATAACCTTTCATTTGATGACCAAAGTAGCCAGATTTTAGCGACACCAATATATCCCAATTTACGGTATCACAGAACAGATTTCACTGTATTAGTGTTGTCGTTTTTACATCTGACTTGACAATCAGAGGGATGGTATAAATGGTTCTACTGTATATCACATATCAAAAGTGCTATTGTTGTTTATTCTTTTATATGATTGAGACCGGTGTATTATTTCAAAACTTTTGTGATCCAATTGCTGTCCATTAACCATTGTTTTACCTTTCATTAACCATGGAAAAAACATATAAGCCTGGTTTGTTTATATGTTGATGTTATAAAGATTGCAAGTGGATCTACATCTATGTGTAAGGAAATATTGAATACAATTTTACAAAGTGCATAATATCTACTCAAAAATTGTAAAAAGCCTTACCCTTGTAGCAGGGGTGTATGGTCTTTAGTATGTGTGCGTGTGTGTGTGTGTGTGTGTGTACGCGTGGGGAGAGGGGGGCAATATGGCCAATGAGTGATAATATACTTATCTCAAAAAAAAATTCTACTATGCATTGTAAAGCAAAACTGAATATATTTTTTTTAGAAAGAGTATAAAGTCCTCTCATTATTCAGGGAAAGACTCCTGGGTCTGGGATGGGACCAATTTAGCTATATGTATAGTGTGACTATATACAGTGATATCTCATTATCTCAAAACTCACGGGGCCGCTCTTACTACTTCAAGATATCCGGATTACGAAATAACTGAAAATTAATTGATATATTATTCTATCTTTAAAAATTGGGACCGTACTTTCAATTTTGACATATCTGGAATTTCATCTAAACCGATTTTGACATAACGAGATTCCATTGTACTTGGTCATAGAAAATCCTCTTTCCTACTTCAACATGTATGAATTGTCAACAAAAACCCAAAAACTTATTTTAAAAAAGGAAAGCATAAAGATTGTTACCTTAATAAAAAAATGTATTACCCTTTGTGTAGGGATCAGGTTCTGGGGTGGGGCAGATATAGTCACGTAGGTCTTAGAAAATCGTCTTCTCTTTATCTATGAATTGTTAAGAAAAGCTGAATACAATTTTAGAAAGAAGATAAAGATATCTAACATTCACAGATGACTATCAAGGCACTTTGGTCCTCTTATTTTGTAAAAAGGTTCAGATTTGCTAATATCAAAGCACTAACAAGAAAACAAAAAAAGCAAAAATTCAGACTTCAAAGGATAATAACTTCAACAAAGTGAAAGTACAGCACTCAAAACTCAACTTAGATAATATTAACACAGGCATGAGACTGCTTATGAGGAATATGGGCAGAGGAAAGGACACCCAGTATTTCTCTGTCCCCATTTTGCATTGCTGCTGGGGACAGAAACCATTGTGAACACATACACAAGACTTTTTTTTTTAAATCCACATGTTGTAGAGAGTGCCATAGAGAAGTGGGCTTCCCCTGTTAACTATTCATTGATTTAGTATTGATTTAGTATTTGAATATGTCTTTTTACATGTACATGTATTATTATTTGATTACTCCATTCAAACTTTCCTTAGCATTTTTCATTAACTTGACATAACTTATACATGTAGGTGGTTTAGCAACCATCATCAAAGTAATTCCCATAGCATATCACTGGTGCACAGTCATATACACTAGTCGCAAGCTGTTGACTTTATGTGCCATTATTCATATTATTATTTGCCTCTGTACATGAAATGATCATATGTTGAACAGATTCACTTAATGTGATTGTTATTCTGGCTGTTCCGATAACCTGTTTTATGTAATAATAGTTTATTTACTCATTTGTGTATACATAATTTTGTCTTTAGTGAGTAGCTGCAGGATTTAGGTGACAAGTCAATGTCCCAGTCTATGCCTATAGTTATTTACTGTATTGTTTAATTAACTAAAGATTCCAATTAAAAATAATACAATATTTGTACTTACTTTCATGTAACCTAGTTATCTTCATTTATCTGATAAACGGAAAAAAACTCAATTTGATTTGAACATTATCAACTTTTACAGGAATTGTGATGCAACAGATGCTTAAGACCCTAACCGTTTTGTGTGTGCGTTTGTTTGTATTTGTAAATCTTTATAGTATAATACTGACTCACTGAACCTTCCTAAATATCCTCCTAGTTAAGTGTATCACTAACTGTACCTGTTGATTAGTTCGAGATTACAGCATTGACAAATGTATTTCATTTTTTGATATGCGACACTTTACATTATCCTTGCCATTAATTATAAATGGGGCTTTGAGCTTGAACACACTAAGATTAGTATTTACCAAAGTATAACAAGATATTGATCACTTGACTACATACAGATGTCAAATTACACTTTCTATTACTTGAACTCGTAAGATGACTTATCAACTTCTCTCTATATTAACTTGCAACTTACAATGTACAGTATAACTTCAATGAGTCGATATTTCGAGCTATTGACAAAGTCCCAAATAATTTTGTTGTTTAACTTATCAATCCCTGAAAAACAATGGACTCTACTAAAAACCAATGATTTAAACCAGTCCAAATGTGTCTTTTTGGAGTGAGTGAGTTAATGCTACTTATAAACATTTTATAATTCAAACTTCTATGTGTCGAATTTCTCGATGTTTCAAATAAGATTTTGGGCCCATATTATAAGTTAACTTCAGCACTAATTATTATTTATAAAGTGTATAGCGACCGTATATATATCTTAAATGATTTCAAAGCAGTAATATACACCTTATAAAACCGCTGAAACTAAAAACCTATGCATCTCGGTTACCATCCATGTGTCAAAGTCCCAATGTTTCAAACTTCTCTAGCTGGTACCCTGAACTTTGACTTATCGATGTTTTACTGTATTACATGTTGGTTTTACCTTGTACATTATATCTTCTATTATTACATGCATATATAATTATACAGTTAAAATACAGAGTTCATACGTAATGTCATATTGCACATGGTTGGATACGGAAATTTCGCTGTCATCCTGTTTTAAATATTTGAGCTACGCTCTCATTGAATTCTTCCGTTACAACTATGTCGTGCAGTCTGATGATACGGATAGAAACATATATGTGTAGTTTTGTCTATTTATGTTATCCATTTTACAGTATATCCTCTATTTTATATTACCCATTTTAAAATCTATACACATGTTTCAAACCAAGCTTTCAACTTTTTACAAGCATTTTTAATCTTAATCATTAACAAAGTTTGTAAATGATTAAGATTAAAAATGCTTGATAAAAGGTTATTCACTTAAACAATTTACATTGATTTTCTTGAAATAAACCTTTTTTTAAAAATTCATAAAAGTTTGACTTTCATTTCTTTTTTTAGGTCACTTGAGCCAAAGGCTCGGGGTGACCTATTACTATGACCTTATGTCCGTCATTGTGCAGTGTCTGTTGTTAACTTAAGACATTTAACTTCTTCTGCAGAACCAATGGGCCAATCAGAAGCAAACTTGTGTGAGGCCACAAAGTTTGAAAATGGAAAGGGGCAGGACCCATCAGGGGACAAAACTCGTACATATTTAAAAATCTTTTTTCTCATGAACCAATGATCAGATGACTTTTCAAATTTTGTATCTACGATTGTTAAGTCAAAAACTACAGAGTTTGTGAACAGAAAATTAATTTGTCCATAAACAAGCCACTAGGGGGCACTTGAATAACTTAGGGTACAGTTTTATAAAAATAGCTTAATAACTCCCATGACTATTTGTATACAAAGATATAGGAGAAAGTTTTAGGAATTATTGAAGGATCATGTTAACAAATTTCAAGGTCAAACGTCAAGGTTACAGGCACCTAAGTATTAAAAGAGAAAATGGTTTTTTTTGTCAAATTTGAGACATTTTCAACTTCTAAAGAACCAGTGGAAAGTCAGTGGTCTCTTCCCGGGTACATAGTAACTGGGTTCTCTCCTCCACCACTGAAAACTGGCTTCCACAGCCACCATATGAATGAAAAACTGTTGATGTGGCGTAAAAGAAATTCAAAAATTCCAAGCACTTTGTATAAGTGAAAGTCATGGGTCTTTCAGATGAGTCAAAAATGTAAGGTGTCATGTCAGGCATGACGCAAATGAGAACCATCAATATATTGTCAGCATAACACTGGTCTAAATTTGTCCTAATTCACTCATAGCTGAGCTCTACATGCAAAATTCTTGACCAAGATTAAAACAACAACAAAGGTGAAATGCCAGAGATCCATGGTTCCTCTACTCACCAGTATCCTCAGCCTATCAAACTAATGATTTTAAAAGATGGTAGTGACTCTTACTTCTCCAAAAGATTTTAAATCAAGGTCACATGTCACAGCAGAACCCTCAAAGCATTGGCAACAGTTGGTAGCACAGGTCAGAGTTTGTGGCACATCACCTAAAGCTTAGAACATATAAGTGAAATATTCTTGGTGTAAAACAGCAATAAAACAAAGTGATGGCAACAGCTGAAGGCAAGTTGACCTTTCATCTTTTCACTAATAATTATGCTGGGGCCTCCATGGCCGAGTGGTTAGAATGTCTTGCACTTTGAACCATGAAGTCTCTCACTTCTGGTCAGTGCAGATTCGAGTGGCAATGGATCTTATACTGATATTTGTGAGAAAGCTTGCCAGTTTACTTACAGACGGCCGGCGGTCTCTTCCCGGGTACATTGTAACCAAATTCTCTCCTCTACCTGGCCGCCACCATATAACTGAATGGTGTAAAACACTTCAAAATTGAAAAACAAAAATTAAATACATATATGCTGATTAGTTCAGCACTTCCTGAGGACACTCCTGATGCTATAGTATGGTGCCCCTTTACTGACATAGAATACAGTATATTTTTTATGATATTGTGCACAGTTTAGTTATATTGTGTGCACAGTTTAGTTATATTGTGTGCACAATTTAACAAATACTATATTGTGCGCAGTTATCATTCATTGTGTGCAGTTTCGTTATATTATGCGCAGTTTCGTTATATTGTGCACAGTTTAGCTATATTGTGTGCAGTTTAGCTATATTGTGCGCACAGTTTAGCTATATTGTGTGCACAGTTTAACTATATTGTGCGCACAGTTTAAGTTTATCTGAATAGAAAAGAAGAGAGGCCTTATGTCGCTCACCTGGCAAATTTGTTCAACATTGCATAAGAAGTCAAAATGTCTAAAAATTATATTTTCTGTTTAATTAGTTGATTTTGAAAAATGTTTCTAGTTGCGACTCCTTTTGAAACCTCTATGTGTACTAGCCCCTTTGCAAACATGCGGCATTATATGGGGGATAGTTCCTGCAAAATTTTGTTCAACCACAATTTTTTTGTAATTTGTAAATGTCTAAAAGTTTATTAAAACTGATATAATATTAATCCTAAATTGAAATCTGATCATAAACAATCGTATGGCAAGCAAATGTATCATGGTATGGTTTTATACAAATGACTTATTATCCCAAAAATGACTGACCTTTTGTCAACAAGGATATACAGAAATTGCTAGGAATTATCTAAATACTCGTGACAATGTTTCAATGTCACAGGGTCAAGGTCACAGGCACCTAGATAAACAGAAAATACACTTTTTGTCAACTGTGTTATACTTCTAAAAAACAATGGGAGCGCTGGCCTGGCTCAGTCAGTAGCATGCTCGACTCTTAATCGTGAGGTCGTAAGTTCAAGTCCAGCTGGCAGCAGGTTGGTTTCCTGTGTTTCGGATGAGACAGTTAAAACCGAGGTCCGGTGTCACAGTAGGTGTCAGCACGTTAAAGAACGCTCACTGCTCAATGGCTGTAAGTGCCGATCATAGGCCAAAATTTGAAGCCCTTCACCGGCATTTGGTGACGTCTCCATATGAGTTAAAGATTCTTGAGTGGGACTTTAAACAACAATGAACAAACAAACAAATAAAAAACAATGGACCCAAACTAAACCAAACTTGCCAGAAACTAACCTCGTATGAAGCCACATAGCTTTTGAAAATGCCAAGGGCCTAGGATCCATTTGGCTCCAAATGGGCAAAAACAGGGTAAAAACTTGGTAATCTTCTCATAAACCTAATGGATGATTAGGTTTCTGTTAAATTTGGTATACATCATTGTCAAGTCCATAGCTACAATTTTTTAAATGAAATTGAGGTTTCACAAGACTCCAACTGCCAGGTTATATTGATTTTATAATAGACATATTGTATCCAAAGATATATTATAAAGTTGTTCGTTGGGCCTCTTCTTAAATATTCAGATATAGTTAAACTTTGCGCACAATGTAGTTAATCCAGTTTGACAAATTGTCAAGGTCATGGGGTTGAAGGTTTAGGTCACAGGCACATAAGTAAACAAACAAAATTTTGCAGAAACTATCCCCATATTAAGCTGAACAATGATTGCAAAGGAAAAGGGACTAAGACACATAGAGGCTCCAAAAGGAGTTACAATTGGGAACATCTTTGAAAATTAACTAATTAAACAGAAAATATCATCTTTAGACATTTTGACTTCTTATGCAATGTTGAACAAATTTGCCAGGTGAGCGACCCAAGGCCCCATTGGGCCCCTTCTTAAATATTGAGATATGGTTCAACTGTGTGCACAATATAATTGAACTGTGCACACAATATAGCTAAACTGTGTGCACAATAAAACAAAATTGTGCACACAATATAGCTCAACTGTGTGTACAATATAGCTATTCTGTGTGCACAATATAGCTAAACTATACACAATATAACTTAACTGTGCGCACAATATAACTAAACTGTGCATACAATATAGTGAATGTTAATCTATGCGCACAATATAATAAAAATGTGCACAATATAACTAAACTGGGCACAATGTAATTAAACTGTGCACATGATATAATGTATGTTAAACTGTGTGCACAATATAGTTAAATTGTGCACACAATATAACTAAATTGTGCGCACAATATAATAAAAGAATATACTGAATTCTATGTCAGTAAAGGGGCACCGTAGCTAAAGAGTTTTAAATATGAATTTAAATTTTGTCAAGTGTCTATCTTAGAACCTTTCCCAATTCAATACCCAAAATGTATCTCAGTGACTCTAAATATCAAAATGAAAACATTCTTGTACATTTTGATACATAGGACTACCATTATAGAATACATCAAATAAAAAGATGAGTCGACATGTGGTTACCCAGAACCACTACAATTTTAATTTAAAGGGGTGTTAGTGTTGTTTACCAAAACAAAATTATTTTGATTTTATCTACATTTACTGCTTATACTTGATGTACAATAATAAATAAGAACTATACACATGCATAAAATATCTTATATTCCTACATACATGTATATTGTGAAAATAAGGTCAGGTCCAGTGAGGTTCAGTTAATCAATTGCGAGTGAAAAAGTGTCAAACCTGGGTTTCCCAAGCAATTTTCACGAAATGTATAGAAATTTAAGCTACGGTAATGCCCCTTTAAACAGAAGAAGAAACATGGAAAAACATTGAAATCTTTCATTTCTTAATTAACATGTACTCAAAATTCCAATGTGCCAGTATTGTATAAGATTGGAGCAAGACAAAACGTTGGACCTACATACCCCATTACAAATGGACAGTATATTTTGAATCCTGACAGTTGACTTCAGCAGGGTCAACAATAACGAAAATTTTCACTTGTCCTGCAGGACATGTAGTATTTAAATCTACTTGTCCAAAGACAAAATTGTTACACTTGATTTTCGGACAAATCAGGGGCTAGTTTCACTAAAGGTCGTAACTTTACGTGTAGAGGTAGTCTTACTTACCTCTAAAACGAGTTTCATTTAAGGTCATATATTTCTACCTATGTATAAACTTACACCTGATTCTATGTCTTTTTCTTCAAAGTATTTTAAATTTTTTACAAAACTAAGTGTAGGTTTATACCTGTAAGCATACATTTACGACAGCACACATACATAAAATCGTAACTCTAGTTACATCTAAAGTCATGTCTATCTCTACGGGCAAAGTTACGACCTTTGGTGAAACTAGCCCCTGATTTGTCCGAAAATCAAGTGTAACATTCAAAGATATTATTTTGTGTTTAAACAAGAATAATCTTTATTGAATTAATTTCAACAATTTCACTTGTCCTTTTGAATTAATTTCAACAATTTCACTTGTCCTTTTGGACAGGTGAGAAGTAACATCTACTTGTCCCGGACAACCAGACAAACCTTAATGTTGAAACCTGTTAAAGTGTCATTATAGTTTGGTTGCACAATGCAAAGATGTACCTCTGTTTTGAAACCGTTTACATAGAATTACAATCAACTCCTAGCTTCCTCCACATTCCCCAATTTCATCGTTGTTAGACATGATTTCCATGTCCACAGTCTTCGCTGCTTCCATCTCTGCTCTGGCATCTACTATTTCTGCCTCATCCTGAAGTTCATTTTGCTCGTCATCATATTTTTCCATCAATGCTTTAATAAGCTGACATTTTGCAGCTTCGCAATCACAAGGCAGCGGGTGATCAGAGACATCCTCTTCGCTTTCCTCTTCATCTTCTTCACTACATTCGTCATTTCCAGACCTCTCCATCTCACTGTCTAACATTTCCAGAGAAATATTGTAATGTCTTAAGTTTGTCTGATCTTGCGACATGTCTAGCTGACATTGAATTATCTCACTCTCTTGACATGCCGCAGAAACAGGAAGTAGAATTACCGTCTGCTTCCAATGAGTTTCTGGAGCAGACGGCGATGTTGAAAGTGTTACCAGTGTTGTTCTGGTTCCATTTTTGAGTTCATATGCACTTGGTCCAGCAAAGAAAACATCAAACCATGTGGCAAATCCATGAATAACTCCGGTTTTTGACATTTCAAATGACAATTTTGTGTCAAAGCTTTTAATATCTTCCGCTTTCACAGTTTTTATATCAAATTCTATGACAATCTGAGCTTCACTAAGAAACTGGTCTGGCTTGATATAATCCACCATAGGCTGTTTAAGTGCTGTTGCCAAGGAAACATCTTGTATCGGGGAGAAATTGTAACCATACACATCTTCCCAGTATTTAAAGTGATCAGTAAAATACTGTGATAAATTGACTGGTGCCGCATATAGTGAGGCTGAGGAGGGCACCATGATCCCATTATCCGACAAATATTTATCCCGAGCAAAAAGTACAGAATCTAACATTGACTCATGTAACAGATAGAATCCCATCCACTCTGAAATGATAACATCAACTTTTTCCACCGGCAATTTCACTTCTTCCACTTTTCCCTTTATAACATGAATTCTGTCCTTCATCTGATTTTTTTCCACAATCTGCTGGCAAATGTCTGCCACATCACTGGCCTCTATGGCAAAGACTCGAGATGCCCCAGCCGAAGCACAGAAAAGGGATAATATTCCAGTTCCAGCTCCCACATCCAGCACTACTTTACCCTCAAATAAATGCTTATTCTTTTCTACAAATTCCTTGTATGCCAGTGTTCGTGGTCGGTCTTTTAACATTAATTCATGAACTGAAAGATCGGCATAGCTGCTGAAATATGACTGGCTGTTGTTTGAATCACACATTGTTCTTGAATTTTATAACTCCCTGTAAATTCCTATAAAAAAAAGAAAAAAAAAGACACATACCAATATCTGTTATAAACATGTTGTATACATTTGAAGATGACTGTTAACAGTAAGGGACTTCCATGGTGTATGGTTATAGCAGCACATTTATGAACACAACCTCTCTCACCTCTGGTCAACAATGGGTCAAATCTCACTGGACCCTAAAGCAGATTATGAAGGAATATTTGCCAGTTTACTTGCAGTACTTGTAGGTCTGTTGCCAGTTTGACTGCAGTAAGCCTATAGTCTTTTTCACAATTAATACTGGCTGAAGCCATAAAGTTAAGAAACTGTTGAGTGTGGCATGAAATAACAGGAAAACAAAACAGAACCTGTTGACAGTAAGGGATGGGGATTGCTAAATGACTGGATGGCCAGTTTTGAAAATTCTCAAAATTCTACTCATTTCTTTTCTTTCTTTTTTTTCATTTACCAGAACATTAAATACATTTTTTGTTGATTTACTGGTCCGTATATCCCACGAAGACTATGGGGAGATAATACAACCAACATGTAGCAGTACATCCTGCCAAAACTACAAGGAGATATCACCACCAACATGTACTGGTACATCCCATCATGACAATGAGGAGATATCACCACCAACATGTACCGGTACATCCTGCCAAGAATACAGGAAGATATTATCACCACCAACAGGTATCTGTACATCCCCCCAAGACTATGGGGAGATATCACCACCAACATGATGGGTATATCCCGCCAAGACTATGGTGAGATATAGCCACCAACATGTACCGGTACATCCCACTAAGACTTTGTGGAGATATCACTACCAACATGTACCGGTACATCCCACTAAGACTATATGGAGATATCACCACCAACATGTACCAGTACATCAGACCAAGACAATGGGGAGATATCACCACCAACATGATGGGTATATCCCGCCAAGACTATGGGGAGATATCACCACCAACATGTACCGTTACATCCCACCAAGACTATGGGGAGATATCACTACCAACATGTACCGGTACAACCCACCAAGACTATGTGGAGATATCACTACCAACATGTACCGTTACATCCCACCAAGACTACGGGGAGATATCACCACAAACATGTACAGGTACATCCAACCAAGACTACAGGGAGATATCACCACCAACATGTACCGGTTCATCCCGCCATTACTATAGGGAGATATCACCACCAACATGTACCGTATTTTATGGCCTATAGGTCGATATGGGGGATAGGTCGAATGGCCGATTTTTGGCAAAAATCCAGGTTTAAGTATTAGATAGGTCGAAGTGGAGGACAGGTCGATGTCGGCAGAGATGGAAACATGAATGGAAGAACCTAAAAATGCGTCGTTTATGTTTAAAAACTGCTGCCAACACGATGGTAACCTACTAAAATAATCAGAATGATCGGCCTATTTTACGGTACAATATTAAATAGGAGTGATTAAAAAGCATAGAAGTTGCATTTTATCATATTTAAAATCACTTATATTACTCGTGTGTACTGATTTTGTATACAAGCATAGCCATTATGTTACCTGTCAAATCATCATTAAATTCTTTATGCTGTTTACACAAGCGACCTTAATCCTTGTCTTATCCTTACATTGGCCTAAATTATCATGCTGCTGCAATTGTCAAACAATTAAATACTCAAGGTTTAGTGTCAATTAATTTATGTAACACTTTTTCCAAAACTTTCCCAACTTCAAAGACTGCCCCACGATCCTTATCAGTTGAAGGTCACGTTCCAGTGAACACAGCTTGTAGTGTCCTGAAAGTCTGAATGAAGACTTCAACTTCACAGTGGGGTGCCAAGATATGGGAATCATTCAAAAGTATAAACTGTCCGGTATAAATATAATGTAAACAATGTATTTTTATTACGCAGTTTCTGACACAGTCTTGAATCCCAATGATATTGTAACTTGAAAGATAATTATTTTGTCACTTGATTATGAACACAGTGCATTACGCACACACGACGTCACATTTAATAGTCCTATTAAGTGTAAATACAAATGAGTGTTTGGAGTAGGCCCCTAGATTATCCTGTGGAAAATTTTGAATTACGATGTTAGAATGAGGAATTGCAGATACAAGTTAAATATTTCACTATTTTTTTTTTAAGATAAGTCGATGCGGTGAATAGGTTGAGGTCACAACTTTAGAGAAAAAAAATATCGACCTATAGGCCGTAAAATACTCCCGCCAAGACTACAGGGAGATATCACCACCAACATGTACCGGTTCATCCCGCCATTACTATAGGGAGATATCACCACCAACATGTACCAGTACATCCCGCCAAGACTATGGGGAGATATCACCACATGTATCGGTGAGGTGTCACAAGTTGTGGCCTATGCTATGGATTATATATAACAATGAAGTGAGGATTCTTTGTTGTGACATGAGCCTTAATCTTAGGTCACATCCAAAATAACAATAGCTATCACTTTTTATGCTCAGCACATGAGGACAGATCAGTCACAACGTTTCAACTTGGACCAGGAGGTAAATGCACTTACCACTTTATTATACCACCTGCGGTGGTTTTGTGGTAGAGCATTCAACTCACAAAGCAGAAGGTCCCTGGTTAGATTCTTGGTACTGGCTCATACCTGTATTTTCTGACAAAAGGTAGCAATCCTTCCTTTGCTAAGCATAACAGAAAGTCATTGCTTGTTTTGGGTTGAGTCTTTAATTAAACCCAAGTTATTTTTTTATTTTTTTTTATTTTTAGTCTTATCTTTCGAATTTTAAACTTTACTGTGTGTAACTTACGCTTTCTGTGCCTTGTTTGAAAGTCGTCCATAGCATTTGATAACTGGCAAATTATGCTAATACAACAATATATATATCATTCACATTAAAAATTAAAGTACATTGTTACTTTACTCCTTGTAGGTAATCAAATAGCAGGAGTGGACATTTGTGATATATGTCAAATACCACCATTCCTTATGACTTGTGATATATGTCATATACCACCACTCCTTATGACTTGTGATATATGCCATATACCACCATTCCTTGACTTGTGATATATGTCATTTATCACCATTCCTTATGACTTGTGATATATGTCATATACCACCATTCCTTATGACTTGTGATATGTCATATACCACCATTCCTTGACTTGTGATATGTCATATATCACCATTCCTTATGACTTGTGATATGTCATATACCACCATTTCTTATGACTTGTGATATGTGTCATATACCACCATTCCTTATGACTTGTGATATGTCATATACCACCATTTCTTATGACTTGTGATATATGTCAGATTTCACCATTCCTTATGAGTTGTGATACATGTTATATACCACCATTCCTTATGACTTACTGTATCATTAGTTTCAATTCATCCAATAAGAAATACTCACCTATCAGTACAGTTCTTGTCCCTTAAGCTAACATCGTCAAATTTTTGTTTACCAAGTTCCAAAGAGGAAGACAAAATGATGATGCTTTAACTTGACACCTAATGAAAAAGGAAAAAGAAAAAATAAGTCCCTCATGAACTAATCAACCCCTGAAAAACAATGGACTCTTCTGTAAATCAATGACACACCAATCCAAATGTGATTTTAGGGGTGAATGAGTTAAAGATGCATTTGAAGAATCCAAAATTTTATCTAAAAATATAATTACTGCTTGGAAACACTGATTGCATTTATGTATCATCAAAAGAAAGGGATACTTTCAGGTCAAAGATTTTGTAAATTATGGAATAACAAGGATGATGTTACAAAGTCTCCTAATCAATGTACACCAAGTATAAAGTATAAACCTATTTTGACACCCCCCCCCCCTGTCCCTAAAGTACATGTATCATTCAAATCAAATTGAAAGTGAAATATCAGTTTTATTCTGACTTGGATATACATGTACTTTTTGACTGGGTGTGAAAGGTGGATTATTTATATCACATGATCATCTAGTACAATGTATATTGCCAAAGAGGCTATATAGTCTATTCAATGATTGCTCTCCGAAAATCTGATAACATTAGCTTCGTTTTTTACATGCTATGTGTCAGCCAGAATAAACATACTGGTACTGGTACATCCCGCGAAGACTATGGGGAGATATCACCACCAACATGTACCGGTATATCGGTTGCTATTCAGGATATTAAACAAAAACTTGTTTGGATTCAAAGAAAAATATGTTTAGAAACAAGAGATGACCAGATACAGATTGTAAGTGCCACCAAGGTATTTATTATATTTTAAGTCCTCTTAAAGTGAGGGAGTCACCTGAGCTAAAAGTTTCCTGAATAAAACAATGAAGGCTTGAGGAGGGATTCTGGTGGCAGCAACAGTAAAACGCAGCATAAGAAAACGGCCCACAACAGTTGAACAGAATCCCAAAAGGGATTATGGTCACATGTAACGGACCTAATAGATGTAAATATGTCAAGTTCAACTAATCCCTTTGGGGATTCTGTTGCAGCCGTTTTATCATATTGCCCCACCAGAATCCCATGTCAAGCCTGGGTTTTGGTGACCGACTCACTTAAAGAGAAATTTAAATAATAAAT
Source organism: Atrina japonica (assembly GCA_030159075.1). NCBI lineage: Eukaryota > Metazoa > Mollusca > Bivalvia > Pterioida > Pinnidae > Atrina > Atrina japonica. Next base: position 204,409 of record BROG01000325.1, on the reverse strand, counting down.
ACATGGGTGGCAGTCAATTAGTGGGTCATCTATCGTTTCTAAACATATTTTTCTTTGAATTAAAAATTTATTTTGTTTAAAATCTCAAATAGAAATATCACATGTTTATTCTGACAGACACATACTTTTTGCTCGAGTTTGAATGGCAGACTAGTTTACGTCAGAGGCTATAGTCTGTTCTATGATTGCTCTTCGTAAGTTCGATATTATTATAACTTTGCTTTTCACAGGCTTATGAAAAGCATTCATAGAACAGACTATAGCCTCATTGCAAGTTGAGATGATCATGTGATGTTAACAAGTCAGCCATTCAAACCCAGGCATAAAGTATGTGTCTGTCAGAATAAACATGTAATATTTCAATTTCTATTTGGGATTTTAAACAAAATAATTTTTTGATTCAAAGAAAAATATGTCTAGAAATGATAGATGACCCACTAATTGACTGCCACCCAGGTATTTATTATTTAAATTTCTCTTGAAGCGAGTCGGTCACCAAAGCCCAGATTTTCCCAAATAAAACTATGAAGGTTTGACAAGGGATTCTGGCGGGGCAATACGATAAAACTGTCGCGACAGAATCCCCAAAGGGATCAAAGTTCAACCAATGAAAAAGTAACTAACCAGATCTTGAAAGTTTATCGAATGGTAAAGGGGCCTGTACATTTTAAACATTATCAACAACCCTGAACACACAAAAATGCATAAGTTGAGAATCACTTTCATAACCTTGGATCACCAAAGTTAGATATTAACCCGAATGAATTTTGCAGACTGACAATTTCTTTATCATGTAGCGAGTTACATTTCTTTGACATTCTATAAACTTTCAAGACTCTGTAAGCTGCATTTCCACGGTCGGACATGATGCTTTCGCTTTATTTTTATATAATTCTATTTCATCATTTAATTTTGGTTTATTCTTATTTGTCAATTTTGGGGGGTGCCAGTTTTTGTTTTGTTTTTACTTTTTTGTGGTCTTTTTACTTCAACCACACTTAATTTTACCCGAGCTGTTTCTTTTCCGCCAGGCTGACAACCTGATAATATATAATTTTCATTCGAATTTCATTAAACAGCACAGTCATAGGTTGAAATGTGCATCTAAACTTATTTGTTTTCTTCTGGTGGAATTTGCTGCTTCTTCCACGTGCTTCCGGTAGTAGATATAAAAGAGAAAAACATTATAAATGTCGGGACTCGTATTATAATTTTATCCGGCTTGAAAATACGATCTCATTATTGTAATAATTATATCTTTTAACTCTACATTTTTTCAGTATATGGTGGCGGTCAATTTTTAAATGGTAGGAAAAGTCGACCAGTGTGGGCATGGAGTAGCTACCATAAAAATAGCAGACATATTATATAACAGTTAATACCTACGAAGCAAATCAAAAGGGAGGACAATTTTTTAATGAAAATGTTTTTCCAAGTAAAAGAATACAAAAAAAAATATTTTTCGTAATATGCCTTTTGATTATACAATAAACATAAATAACAGTGACGGATCTGAAAATTTTTAAAGTAGTGGTTTTGAGGAAATTTTCGGAAATTTGTTTTTATAGAAAAATTAAAGGTTTTACACAGAGGAGGCCGAAACTATGTCCATGAAATAAAATAATTTGATTTTATGGAAATCCTGTGGTTTTACAAGGTTTTTTTTTTTTTTTTTTTTTTTTTTTGTCCTAAAGATTTGCACTGTTGCTGTCAAGTACCCGTTTCGACTGCTGGAGTTTTATGCATCTTTCAGAGAATTCTTGAAATTTTAAAACCCGTTAAAGCATTTTCAGTGTTCAGACGCTAAAACACGCCTAGCATTCCACTAATAAATGACATAGATTATTCCGGATTCAGAATTGTATCCTCCAGACATTGAATTATATGTCCTCTTTATCGTTAAAAATGTTTCGTTGATAGTTTAATTCGGAAGCCCAGTGAGGTAAGCTGTAGTTTCCAGACACAAACTCAGGCCCAGGGTATGTTTCCCAGAAATGTTCAATTTTAAAAGCCCAGAGAGTTAATTATAACATTCCGACTCGTTATTCTTAGCATTCTAACTTCTAATGGAGTCTTTTCTCTAAATATCAAAGAACTTTCTCATACCAACCTACAATAATTAAAAACCGGTTTTTAAAGTATGTGTTTTTTCTAAAGATAAAGTGGTATCATACAAGACCAAATAATATCCCTAAAAGTATAGCCGAAATCCGTCTAAGAGTAAACACTGTAAAAAAAAATGACTATCTTAGCTTTAGAAAATGTTCGAATTTAAATGGTGTTAACAGTGCCAAATATTGCTTTAGTATAAGATGAACAGCTGGTACCGAAATACCAGGTACTAGGTTTATGTATACCCTCGGGGACTCAAACAATCCACCAGCAGTGGCAACGACCTAGTGGTTATAAATATTATAAACATAATACCAAAGTTATAATGCTCAAGGCGATATTAACTGGTTTTGTGAGGAAGTTTGCCAGTTTACATGCGGGAGGCCGTTCGACTCCCAGAGTAGCCGGCATTGTAACCAGGTTCTCTACGTCACCGATAACTGAAAATTACTGAATTTATTTCCAAGTAATAATTACCTAGCCAGAAGTTTATAAGTTTATGCTTTGTAAAACCTGTACATTAATTTGCGTAACTTTAGGGCGCTACGCCACTGTGTGCAGTTTTTATAGAAGAAATCGGCATATTTAATTTTAAACCGCATTTGAAAGAAAGAAGGCTACGTGGACTTCCAGAGAAATGTGCAAAGATGCATTAGCCTGTATACGTCTCTGATTTCATCAATTGCATGTATATTAGTCTGGCCAATTTTTGAAAAAGGCAATTTAACATAGAAAACTATGGCAAAATGGTTTTAATTTATGTCTATGTGTATCAAAGATCATTTTAATAAGAATAATTAATTTAGGAATATCAGCGATATATAAATATCGCTGGTAATATTGAAAAATTCATGGCGTCCGCAGTTTAATATCAGCGATATATAAAGCTTTATGTATCGCTCTTAATATGAAATATTTTTTAATATCAAAAAGTAATTTATTAATATTCCAAAAATACAACCCATATTAAAAATCATTTTCTAATATTACGAAAATCGCTTATCAATATAATAAAACGATTTTTGGTTTTGAAAGTTTGGTATATTTTTCAACATAAACAAATGGAATTTGAAAATGTAAAACGCTAAATAGGTGTACATTCTTCACTGGGTTTCCATAGAGTTTGGTTAAAGCAAATGAAAAAAAAATCACGGGGGAAATGCACATATTCAAGGTACTTTCAACTTATCAACACCTACTTAAAACCGTATCCTAAAAACAAAATCAACAACATAAAACAAAGAAACTGTACTGACCGGGGATCAGTAGCCGGCTAGGACCAGTACTAGCTGGCTTTAGTGTGATCTCGTCTTTAGTACAATCCTGATTTTTTCACTTCTGTTTGAGAAAAATGTCCAACAGCTGATGATTTATTTGATTACGCCCAACAAAGTCGTGTTCTACATGTAGATCTCTATATAGATCTGCCGAAATCATGTAATAGCCGGCTACCGGTCCCCGACCAGCAGGGTTATTTCACGACCAGCAGGGTTATTTAGTTATCAATCTAGTATCCATAGGCGTAGGAACCGTCGGTCAGAGGTGGGGTGGGTGCTTCCGAATTAATCTATCAACGAAATATTTTTAACGATATCTTGACCATCATTTAATGTCTGGAGGATACAAGGCCAAAATTCTGTCCCGATTTTAACTTTATTTTGCTGATCCAACCCACCTTTTGAGAAGGATAATCAAAGTGATTTATTAGCGGATTGCATAATCAAAACGCATATGTAAACATTTTTTTTATCGGGTAAAACACAAAAAAATCGACCCTCCTTCCCAAATCAGTTTGATTTACTTCCGACACAACTGGTATCGTTCTTGAAACACATTTTTGAACTATTTCTCACGAGCAATGCCTAAATCATATCATTTTTATAGAGGGCGAAGCCCTCATATATGTAGAGAAGCTCACATTTTTTAATTCCCACTACATCCGGGGACCCGTACTACTAATGGAAAAAATTCTGCCCACATCGGGAATTTCCGCGTGACAGAAACAAAATGTCGGAAATGCGAAGTCATTACTTTTAAAGTGCATTACAAACAGAGTAATAAACTACCGTACTAGCAAACGTTTTGCAGACCGAGACTAGGCCACAACGACCAGAGTTGTACACCGAACCCGACCACGAAGCGCCTCAATTATTCTGGTAATCGTGAACTACACGAAATTATGGATATGCTGGGATAGAGAAAAATATATTGCATTAAAACATGTTTTTGTGCATTTAATTCATGACTAATAAATACCACATAGATTCTATTTAAGTTTTAGCACAGAAGAAACAGTCAGTCAATCAATATTTTATTTAAAACAATGAGTGAATAACCGGGACATTTACGTGATAAAAACACTGAATATTAATCCCTTTGCCTTTGGTAATTCCCAAATGGATTAACTGAACGTGTAAAACTGTTGATGAATGCCTTCGCCCTCTCCATAGGTTTACCTATGTGTTATTTATAGAGGGCGAAACCCTCATATATGTAGAGAAGCTCACATTTTTTATTCCTACTACACCCGGGGACCCGTAAATTTTGCTCACATCGGGAACAAAATGTCGGAAATGCAAAGTCATTACTTAAAAGCGCATTGCAAACTAAGTAATAAACTACCACACTAAGAAACGTTTTGTAGACCGAGACTATGCCATAACGACTATGGTTGTACATCGAACCCGATCACGAAGCGCCTCCATTATTCTGGAAATGTGAACTGCACGAAATGATGAATACGCTGGGATACAGAAAAATATATAGCATAAAAACATGTTTGTGCATTTAATTCATGACTAATAAATACCACATAGACTGTGTTTAAGTTTTAGCACCAAGGAAACAGTCAGCCACTCAATATTTTATTTCAAACAATGAGTGTGAATGAACGGGACATTTACGTGATAAAAACACTGAATGTTGCCCTTTGGTGATTTCGCTGTGTTGCCCCCGGCAGGGGGCAATACGACGGAATCCCCAAAGGGATTAACTGAACATGTAAAACTGTTGATGAATGCATTCGCCCTCTCCATAGGTTTACCTATGTATTATTTATATTTCAAGATAATTCAAGAATAGAAAAATATCTCATATATTTCAAGATTATTCAAGAATAGAAAAATATCTCACATTTGGCTACCCTACCGTTTTGTCCGGTAGGTTTTTTTATATTATACGTCACGTGTTACTTCCTACCCCGTAGGCTGACATATTGCAGGACCGCACAGATTTTATGTTATAGTCAACCAATGATAATCAACTCATATGTTGATGACGTTTTTAGGAAGTTCACAATCGCCAGTAGCCATGCAAGGTAAATAATCACACTTTTCTCACAAGCAGATGAATGTTTCTTGTAACCTACTATTTCTTGTTTACTCTTGTTATTTTGCATTTCTGTCTTGCCAGATATGGCTCCATTTAAAATGCACGGACATAATTATGTAATGAGAATTTGTAAACAGTTTGGAAAATCAATCTGAGGATACGTGTCTCATTTCATTTTGATTTGATAACTATTGACTCGTCACTGTCATTGTCACAAGCATGTCACTTGCACCAGTGGAAGAATAAATACCCACACTTTCTAGTTGGTGATGGTCGTCTATCGACCGTGGGACCCCCAAATACCATTGACAAGTTTATACAAAGATCAATATGTATTGAATTATTCATATTGTATCTAGATTTAGTTGACATATCACTCAGCTAGTCAGTACGTAAGTTCATAATCTATTTCTGAATCTGAAGGTGTCAAGGTAATTTTTAGCACCAAGTAATTTCAGCACTTGTAAGCAAATATTTTTGACACAAGCTTGCAAGTAATTTCGACGTTGGCATAATGAATTTTATGCACCCGTGGTTAGGGCTGTCATTGATGAGAAATTCTATATCGATAAGTAAAAAGTATTGATATACTGATAAATCGAATAATTTGGTATTTCTATGAATGCATTCAAAATAAATAGATTCATTGTAATATTTAGTTGTTTTATTGCATATTTGACCATCTGAAGATGAAAAAAGCAATCATTGCCAGGAAAACATCATTTATTTGAACAATTAGAAAAAAAAATATAACATAGTTCAATAACATGAAGTAAAACAAATGGAAAATTTTGGAAATTGTAAAACAATAATTATGTTAACATGTAACTTATTCATGTCAACATGCAACTTATATCTTGCATGTTGACATATAAATAAGTTGCATGTTGACATAATTTATATAAGTTGCATGTTGACATAATCGGTAGAAAAATAACTCGCATGTAGATGGCAGAAGTATACCACCATACAATCTTTTGAAATATTAGCTTTTAATGGAGAAAATTACCGTAGTTCTGAAATATCAACTATACGGTGGAAACAGTACTGACCAGTAGCAAAGTCGGAAAATCGCAACCAGTTGCGTTTCATTTATAACTGAAGAAAAAAAAGATGAATCGCAACATGTTGCGAGTTTCCGATGATTTGTTAAATAACCAAGCACAAGAAATGGTATGGATAATGCGTACTTTACTGAATGTTCAGAAGATAGGAATTTTAGCAAGTATTAAATGATCGGCAAAAAGTTCAACACAAAAGACTTCTGTATGGTGGCATATTTCTGCCATCGAGTTACGACTTACGACTTTTATGATTGTTGACATAATTTTGTGATTATGTCGACATAATATGATATGTCGACATCATAGAGAAAGATGTCGACTTATTAATTCAACTTGTCGAGATAGTAACGCCGACTTGCTAGATAATTATCGCGGCATATTGAATTTTATAAGTCGACATCTTTTTCTAAGATGTCGACATCTTTTTCCAAGATGTCGACATCTTCTCATATTATGTCGACATATTCACAAAATTATGTCAACATCATAAAAGTCGTAAGTCGTAACTCGATGGCAGATCTGAGCTGAGTGCATGCATCAGTTTCATGATTTGCATGGCAGAGTATCACATAGTAAACACTTCAGCGATAATGTTTTATGCAATGGCTTATTCCATTCCAATATTTCAGATATATTTCTTTGGCCATTGTTGTACTGCAGTTTAATGTTAGATATTTGCCGTTGAAGTCTACGCCACTTTCGCCTCGTGCGTGGTGCATGTTCCCCTCTCATGGCTGCCCTCAGGGTAATTTTTTGCAGACGCTCTGCATCTTTTAGTTTTCTGATAAAGATCCAAATTGATGGATGCTTACACCCAACGCTGCTGTTCCACTGGGAGTGGAAACCTAAAATGCAACATAAATGCAATAAATATAATTACCTTTTTATTTTTCCATTTGATTACACTGCTTTTTGCGCTTTTTTGGGAGATTGGGCCCGTAAACCGGGTTAACCACACCAATTGATTTGCTTTATCATCCAAGTGACCGTCCTGGGTCGGCACTAGTGTGTAATCGAAAATCTTAATCTGACAAGTCAACGTAGGGGCCTAAGTATTTGAGTAGACTTAATGGACTTATATTTTGTGAATTTCCAGCCAGCTGGGAATTGGGGTTTTCAAAATATATGCAACTTATTCTGAATTTGAATACCCAGCTACAACCCAATTCCAAGTTGGCTGGAAATTCACCTGTAGTTGGGTATTCAAATCCAGATCTTGAACACCTAATTCACAGCTGGCTGGGAATTTGCCTGTAGCTGGGAATTTGTAAATAACCAATCCCCATGAATACTCAATATCCAGCTGATTGGGAATTAGGTTGTAGCTGTGAATTCACGAATGTAGTTGGATACCCAATTCCCAACTCACAGCCAACTTCACAGACACATCAAAACTGCCTCCGACCTTGGCCCGCACATACGGAAGCTTACTAGGTCCGCATCAGTATTAAGTTTTTTTTTATAGTTTGTTATAACAAATTAAAAATTTATTAATTAAAATTATAAAACATACTGATGCAGCCCAAAAAGCCTCCGTACGTGCAATATATCAATCCCTACCCAGAGTTATCGCTCCTCTTCATTCCTCTTATTAAATGCCAAGACTTGCATAAAATGCATATCACTGAAACAGTTTGGGTGCAGTTGAGACAGTTTTTCGCGATTTTAGCAAAGGTATTTATATGTGGATGCTCGTGTTATGAAAAATTAATTCGCTTATACAATACGTAACTGCACAGAATTTATCCATCCACAACTTTTAAACCTTTTACACTTAGAAAATTGTGATTATTTCTGTAATTTCATGACGACAGTTTAGCAGTTTTTGTACCATATTTGGAAAATTGTGTATGTGTTATGTAGTATATTTAGAAATACTTTGATGTACTTTATTTGTACACAGTTTTTGTTTTCGGAAAAATATAACGATTTTTATCTGTCTCAAGTGCACTCAAACGGACTATACCTATTATGAGAACTATCGACAACAGTTTCTGTGTATTATATAGGAAATAATACTTCTTCAACCCCTATTTGTGGTGTATTTTGTAGGAACTATTCCATGCAGTATTAATAGAAATAAACGACTCGTTTGAACGTAAAAATTTCATTACATATAATATGCAATTATACATATACATGTATATGCCAAAATTGTTTGCCAAGCAAGAACGAGAACCTCTCGGTAAAGATTGGCATTATGTTGGTCGTCAACCGCGGGGAAATTTAAACGGCGGACCACCGTGTAAGGCACTTTTTGTTGTACAACAAGGTTTCTGCGTCTATATATCTAGAGAGATTTATTACAAGGGAATTTCTTTTTGCAGTATTAAAATTACTTACCTTCGACTAGGTTATTTGTCCGTGTGTCCTTGTCTCTATTGAAACACATTTCATATCTGTGGTGGAAAAGTTTCCATCTAAATAGGTGTTCTGGAAGTAAGTCAGGAGATCTGTAATTTCCGGGTATCTGTTCCGCAGTCGCAAGGTGTCAGGACTATTAGCAAGCATGTGGAAGTTCTGTCGAACGAGTAGAAGAGGGAGGTGTCCAATGGACATCATTTTACGTAGTAGTTTATTTACTCTTCGTCTTCGACGGTATGCCCTTGCTAGTCCAACTTCTTGGATTTTACGCCATATGCTCTGCGTAAAGTGAAAATAACATGCGGAAAGCGTACTTTGCGGAAGTTCAGTTTCAACAGCCAACTTTAAAGCGGTCTCAAAGTCGCACACGACTGTGCGAGGTCGAAATCTTCTACCAGTAGCATGCCTGACTTTGGATTTTAAGTGTTGGAAAAACTGTCGGTAATGACCTACGGTCTTACCCGTCATCAAGGACCAAGCAAATGTAAGAAATCTGCCCATGTATTTACCATGGATTGTGACCATCTGTGTATAAGGATGTGGGCTACTTTTAAATGTTCCATCGACACATACACCGTAGAACATCCTTGTAAAAGGCGCAAACTCTCTGTTGTAGCAAATATAGCTATCCCCCAGTTGTTATCATGATGACTTAAAAAACGTTTACCAGACCAGGTTTTCTTCCACTCCCCCTCTTATTCTTACATCGTCGACATTGCGAGGGAATACGGGGTAGAACCGATTCGCGTTGCCTATGCAAAATGGAACGGACTCTCTGGGAACTCAGGCAGGTCATCATCTTCGTAATTATCAATGCAACCTTCAATAACTTCATTGTAGACCCTCTTAATTGGCTTCGTTGGGTCGTCTTTGATAGTTTCTTTCATTTGATTGATAGCTTCGGCTTCTCGAAGCGTATTGTCTTCGGGGGTATGATCATGTTCATTTACCGATTTAATTTCAATCTGCGGTTGACCTTCATCAAGATTAAATGCATTGGTTGATAGGGTCGTCCTGCATGTTTTACGCCAACACCTCCAGTGGAAGACAGTTGCCTTTTTCTTATTGAGTTGGTACCGATATCCATTATTTACCAAGACTTTCCCTTTTTTTACACCTCTCATCACGTAAGCCATGGTGGTTAACTTATGATTGGATACGTAGGATACCCCTATTTATATAAGCATCGTCGGCAACAATTATAGAAATTATGCCGCTTTTTTCATAATAAACCAATTGAACGTCTACAATTTTAGACACCGCTATAAGCCATCATCAAAGACAAAGAAATTTACATTGTAACTTCCGTTGTTAATTTCAAACTAGCGCAGCCTTTCAGATATTATTACAAATATAAAATGCCGACCGATGCTTTTAGAAATAACAGAACACCCGATGTATGTTCATTTCATATACTTGCTACAATGTAGACTTCAAAAATGCCGACCAATATGGCCAAAAAAAAAAAATGATAATGTAGAGTCAAAAAGCAACTTTCGGTGAACAGAATAGTCATCAAACAAGATGTGTTTGTGGAACATGAATGCCCCCAGCGGGCATCTTTGATAGTAAATGAGAAATATCAAGCAACCCCGTCTTTTCCTAAGATATCTTAAAAACGTGATGAAAATTTGAAAAACCCGGAATATATATAAAAAATATATATATATCACTACAACACCACAACAAAAGCATTTAGAAAATAAATAGACTTTAAGCATAGCCTTTTTCAGTGGCGTAGGAAGCAAATCAAAAGGGGGGGGGGCAAATTTTTTTTTATTTTTTGCTTGCAAAAATCGTTTCCATGCGCTTTTTGAGTATGAAAATGAATAATGTTATACTAGTATGCAGTAGTCGCACAGTTAGAAAAAATAAAAGAATGTTGGGACAAAGTTTAAACTGAATGCGAAGAAATGTGTGCATCTACACAAACGGACCGTGGAATAAATGTTTGAGAGAGTGAAAATGAATGAATCGGAGCGAGGCGCGAAATTTTTTTGAAATTTCTTTTCCATTTTCTGACTTTTTTATACCAAAAATTAAGTTTTTACACCTCATTAATTCATTCGCCCAAGTAGAGCGAGGTGTGAAAATTTTGTGAAATTTCTTTTTCATTTTCCGACTCTTTACACCAGTTTTTCAACTTTAGGGGAACGATATCACTACTCATTACGCAAAAATTTAAAAAAAAAACCCTTTGGATATTTTTTCCCGTGTTGCGGAACAGAAGGCAGCGTCAGTTGAATTCCCAAAAGGTTTAGGATTAACTTTGAGGTAACATTTCTTTAGGAGATCGTCTATTATTCATCTAATGATTTTTTTTTTTATCTGCGTCCAGACAAGAAATTAGGTCTAGTAGGCCTGAAGCATCAGTAAATCGCAACGGTTACCCTTTTCAAAAGAAGTTTGAATCAGCGAAAAAGCTACTCAAATTCGGAGAAGAATTTCGTTCTAGTCCTCTAGACGTTTAATTTTGACCCTTTTAAAAAATATTTATATAGATAAAAGTGGGAAGTCAGATGAGGTATTCTTTAGCTTCCAGACACATAACCATTGTTTTCTCCGTAGCTCAGTTGCATCGTAAGATCAACTGATATATTAATCTTTTTTGCAGAGCTTAGCTAGGAGTAAACATTTTGGTAGACTTTAATTTAGAAACTCTGGGAAGCCTTTTTTCTATAGATAAAATTTGTTTCGAAAAAGTGGGGTGGCCCCTTCCTCTCTGGTTCACACAAACACCTACACAAACCCACCCACCCCCCACACACATACACACAGAGGCAGAGTGGATCCAGGAAATTCAATGTTAACGGAGGGAAAAATAATTTGTGCGTAGCGAGGCACGAAAATTATGGTAGACCCTCATTCAATAGCTCTGTATTCCAGATGTAATGATATTATTAAAAAAAATTTGGTCAGAAAAAGTGGGGGCCGCCCCCTGCCCCCCCCCCCCCCCCCGCTCCCTACGCCTATGTATTTTCTATAATGAACTGAAAAAAGGTCAAAGGTCAAGGTCAAAAGGTAAAAAATGTACCAAAAGTATCAAACCATCGGACTATCGGACCGTCGGACTATCGAACCGTCGGACTATCGAACCGTCGGACTATCGAACCGTCGGACTATCGAACCGTCGGACTATCGGGATGTCCCCGTTTTATTGCATATTTGACCATCTGAAGATGAAAAAAGCAATCATTGCCAGGAAAACATCATTTATTTGAACAATTAGAAAAAAAAATATAACATAGTTCAATAACATGAAGTAAAACAAATGGAAAATTTTGGAAATTGTAAAAGAAAATATATCCTCTGAAATGCATAATGAAATATATTGATACTTTAAAGGTGTATCTATTATCATATTGAATTATAGATATTGAGTCTATCGATATATCGATATTGAGTCTATCATTGACAGCCCTACCCGTGGTACAAATGTAAGTAGTCATATTTTAGACATACAGTGCTGTCCGGTAACACTGCATAACCTAAGCTCTTTCTTTAGCAATCATGGAAAAATGTCAAAAATATACTTTTAACAAGGGAAAAGAACATCGTCTTGTAAGCTTCGTACCCTTACCTTTATACCCCAGAAGAAATATTTCAGGGAAAATGAATATGTCCCACTTTCAACTGGTCACCACGATGTCAAGTCAACTGGGTACCAAGTCAACATGGGGCTTCTCTTTTGGTCAGCTTGGTACATTATGTTAGGATGTCTCGGTACCTATGTTTGGATAACTTAGTACTTGTATATTCTGATGAGACTTTAGTACATAAATTTTAATTTCTTAATTCATTCATCAATTAATGTAATCAAACAATATCGATCACAACAAAGACTTTGCTCGTAGATAACAAAATTACAAAATGGTAAAAATATTCATGAAGTTTAATAGAACAGAAACAATGTTTTCTTTAGCAAGTTATCGCCAACAAGTGAATGTGATGTTTGAATTCAAAGATTAGTGGCCTCAAATGATAGGTATTTTTTTTATCAACTAGGTTTGAATTTCCTCAGTCAGTCAAGGAAAACATTATTTTGTCAATAATAAGGGGTGTGTACCCCATGCCCTTCTAAAGCAGCCAATGGATACAGACCACAAAGTGAAAGTAACAACAGAGCAATCATTCAGGTTACAACAAATACAAATTATGTAATCTCCTTTTTGTTCTCAGTGAATTTCATTTTTAAGCCTTCATTATTGCTATCGTAACCTGCAGGTAACAGTCATTCCCTTGAGCATAACTTGTAAATGGGTTACTACAACTTCTGTTATTTTGTGGCCTGTGATTAGTCCTAACCTACAATGTACATGTACCTATTGGCTCCCTGATCAGCATTGTCAATATGGAGGCAGATAGTCACTGACAAATACAAATAATAAGACATAGGTATTACCTAAGGAGAGGGCGAAGGCATTCATCTGCAGTTTTAAATGTTGTTTAAAACATGTAAATGTTCCATTGCTTTAAATAAAAAATCATACATTTATGAACTACGGCAATTAATGCTTTGAAAGCAAACACACTTTACAGCTGCTGTTTTAAAAATATGGGAAAAGGCATACTTTGAGAGTCTTTCTGATCTCACATGAACAACACCTTTCCCATAAAATGACATATTCGGAATATGGTAATACATTGTAGTTTAGTTGTGTCAAATATTTAGAACACTAATACATCCGGAATATATGTCTCCAAAATGTTTTATTTGAATATATTGATGATACGAATTACTGGTCAAGCATCGAGTTGAAATTGCTATTGTTTTGACATTTTGTTAATGCTACGTGTAAATTCCTGATGTGGGCAGATTTTTACTATTAGTAGTACAGGTACCCGGATGTACACATGTAGTACTAAGTAGGAAAAATGTGACTTTTTCTATATATATGAAGGCTTCACTCTCTATTTAGCCAAAACTACGCCAAAAGTGTTTATTTATGTTAATCTGCTTCACTGCTTTTAACCATTCGGCAGCATGGGAAATAATGTAATATGTTAATGTTGAGAGTGCAAAATTTTACCGGCCGTGCAATGTTGCAGGGCTTGACTGTACATGTAGAAAATATGTGATATGAACTGTCGTGTAAGACCATTTACTGAAACAAACAACAATTACAAAAACATACCGAAACACACCACGATTACCAAAACCAACCAAAACACACTACGATTACCAAAACCAACCAAAACACACTACAATAACCGAAGCAGACCAAAACACACTACAATTAGCAAAACAGGCCATAACACACTACGATTACCAAAACAGACCAAACACACTACAATTACCAAATCAGACCAAAACACACTATGATTACCAAAACCAACCAAAACACACTATGATTACCGAAGCAGACCAAAACACACTACAATTAGCAAAACAGACCATAACACACTACGATTACCAAAACAGACCAAACACACTACAATTACCAAATCAGACCGAAACACACTATGATTACCAAAACCAACCAAAACACACTATGATTACCGAAGCAGACCAAAACACACTACAATTAGCAAAACAGACCATAACACACTACGATTACCAAAACAGACCAAACACACTACAATTACCAAATCAGACCGAAACACACTATGATTACCAAAACCAACCAAAACACACTATGATTACCGAAGCAGACCAAACACACTACGATTACCAAGACAGGCTGAAACACACTATGAAAACCAAAACAGACCGAAATAGATGACAATTACCAAAACAGACCAAACACACTGCAATTACCAAAACTGAGTGAAACACACTACAATGACCAAAGCAGACCGAAACACTACAATTAGCAAACAGCAGACAGAAACACACTACGATTACCAAAACAGACTGAAACACACTACAAATTACAATTACCAAAACAGACTGAAACACACTACAATTACCAAAACAGACTGAAACATACTACAATTACCAAAGCTGAGTGAAACATACTACAATTACCAAAACTGAGTGAAACACACTACAATTACCAAAACTGAGTGAAACATACTACAATTACCAGAACTGAGTGAAACACACTACAATTACCAGAACTGAGTGAAACACACTACAATTACCAGAACTGAGTGAAACATACTACAATTACCAAAACTGAGTGAAACACACTACAATTACCAGAACTGAGTGAAACATACTACAATTACCAGAACTGAGTGAAACACACTACAATTACCAAAACTGAGTGAAACACACTACAATTACCAGAACTGAGTGAAACACACTACAATTACCAGAACTGAGTGAAACACACTACAATTACCAAAACTGAGTGAAACACACTACAATTACCAAAACTGAGTGAAACACACTACAATTACCAGAACTGAGTGAAACATACTACAATTACCAGAACTGAGTGAAACACACTACAATTACCAAAACTGAGTGAAACACACTACAATTACCAAAACTGAGTGAAACACACTACAATTACCAAAACTGAGTGAAACACACTACAATTACCAAAACTGAGTGAAACACACTACAATTACCAAAACTGAGTGAAACACACTACAATTACCAAAACTGAGTGAAACATACTACAATTACCAGAACTGAGTGAAACATACTACAATTACCGGTACCAGAACTGAGTGAAACATACTATAATTACCAGAACTGAGTGAAACACACTACAATTACCAGAACTGAGTGAAACATACTACAATTACCAAAACTGAGTGAAACACACTACAATTACCAAAACTAAGTGAAACATACTACAATTACCAGAACTGAGTGAAACATACTACAATTACCAGAACTGAGTGAAACATACTACAATTACCAGAACTGAGTGAAACACACTACAATTACCAAAACTGAGTGAAACATACTACAATTACCAAAGCTGAGTGAAACATACTACAATTACCAAAACTGAGTGAAACATACTACAATTACCAAAACTGAGTGAAACACACTACAATTACCAGAACTGAGTGAAACACACTACAATTACCAGAACTGAGTGAAACACACTACAATTACCAAAACTGAGTGAAACACACTACAATTACCAAAACTGAGTGAAACACACTACAATTACCAAAACTGAGTGAAACATACTACAATTACCAGAACTGAGTGAAACACACTACAATTACCAAAACTGAGTGAAACACACTACAATTACCAAAACTGAGTGAAACACACTACAATTACCAAAACTGAGTGAAACACACTACAATTACCAGAACTGAGTGAAACACACTACAATTACCAGAACTGAGTGAAACACACTACAATTACCAGAACTGAGTGAAACACACTACAATTACCAGAACTGAGTGAAACACACTACAATTACCAAAACTGAGTGAAACACACTACAATTACCAGAACTGAGTGAAACACACTACAATTACCAAAACTGAGTGAAACACACTTCAACTACTGAAGCAAGATACAAATGTTGTAGTATACATACATGTATTTAAAATGTTTTTAATATTGCTATTCATATGGCCCTGCATCCGTGGTTCGTCCGTCGTCCGTCCATATGTCCTGAACAGTTCTTGTTACTTCTATTTCTTAGAAAGGACTGAAGGGATCTCCTTGAAATTTGACATGAAGGTTTCCCTTGAGGTCTAGTTTTGCATATTACATTTTCAAAGAGGCAGCCATCTTGGATTTTGACCAAAGGAAGTTTGTTACCACTATTTGTCAGAAAGGACTAAAAGGATCTCTTTGAAATTTGACATGAAGGTTCCCCTTGAGGTTAAGTTGTGCATATTACATTTTCAAAGAGATTGGAATCCAACATGGCTGACAGGTGGCCATCTTGGATTTTGACCAAAGGAAGTTTGTTACCACTACTTCTCGGACATAAAGCCATAATAAAGGTTCCCCTTGAGGTCTAGTTGTGCATATTACATGGGTGACAGGCAGCCATCTTGGATTTTGACCAAAGGAAGATTGTTATTGCTATTTCTCAGAAAGGACTGAAGGGATCTCTTTGAAATTTGACATGAAGGTTTCCCTTGAGGTTAAGTTGTGCGTATTACATTTTCAAAGAGATCAGAATCCAACATGGCTGACAGGTGGCCATCTTGGATTTTGAAAATGGAAGTATGTATTTCTCAGAATGTACTGAAGGAATCTTTTCGAAATTGATTATGGAGGTTCCCCCTGAAGTCTAGATGTGCATATTACATTTTCAGAGAGATCAAAATCCAAGATGGACACCTGTCGGCCATGTTGAATTCCATTCTCTCTTAAAATGTAATATGTTCAGTTCAAGTTCAGTTTTGCTATAATCTTGTGAAAAAAATATCGATTTAAGTTCAAATTCAATGTTAAGACACAAAATAAGAGAAAAAAGAGAAAAGAACAGTCTGTCATAGATCAGACATAGAACATTCCATGGCCAGTGCCAAGATCCGTCTGGGATCTCTTGTTCGTAACATGATTTATGTACATGTATATTCATGAATTAATTCAAGTAAATTTAAAAAAACAAGACCAAAACACGTAATATACAATTACCAAAACAGACAGAAAAAAGATTGACCTGTTGTCGGTAATTGCACACAATGTACATGTAGTGTGTTTCAGAAATTTGTTTGTAGTGAATTCATAATTATAGTTTTTATACATAAATCATGTTGAATAAATAGTAAATAATACAACATTATTTTGTGTCTTGCTCTGGTCATTAGGGTGTGTTTCAGTCTTGTTTCTGTCTTTTTTAGTAATTTTGCTATTTCGTTCTTGTTTCAGAAATTTATTCAGAATTAATCCATAATTATACATAAATCAAGTTACAAAATACTTTTTAATATGTACTACAACATACATGTACACATGTACAATACATGTATACTACAGCATTTGTATTTTGCTCTAGTGATTGTGGTACGTTTCGATCTGTTTGGGTAATTCTAGTATGCTTCAGTATAAAATTACCCTTCTAGAACTGTCAAGTTTCTCGACAAGAATTTGGCATATAACACTCTGTTTAAAATATCAAACTTTCAAAAAGTACCAGACATAATGATCAAATATTTATATGATAATATACTGGTACCAGACATGTGACAAAATATACTGGTACCAGACATGCGACCAAATATTCACATGATAGTATATACATGTATGTACCAGACGTGACCAAATATTCATATGATAATATACTGGTACCAGACATGTGACCAAATATTCATATGATAATATACTGGTATCAGACATGTGACCAAATATTCATATGATAATATACTGGTATCAGACATGTGACCAAATATTCATATGATAATATACTGGTATCAGACATGTGACCAAATATTCATATGATAATATACTGGTATCAGACATGTGACCAAATACTCATATTATAATATACATGTACTAGTACCAGACATATGGCCAAATATTCATATGATTATATACTACATGTAGTACCAGACATGTGACCAAATATACTGGTACCAGACAGGTGACCAAATATACTGGTACCAGACAGGTGACCAAATATACTGGTACCAGACATGTGACCAAATATACTGGTACCAGACAGGTGACCAAATATACTGGTACCAGACAGGTGACCAAATATACTGGTACCAGACAGGTGACCAAATATACTGGTACCAGACATGTGACCAAATATACTGGTACCAGACAGGTGACCAAAGATACATTTATTTAATATACTGGTACCAGACATGTGACCAGATATTCAAATTATTATTTTATATTTGAATATTCATGAAAATTCAAACATTAGTTTCAGTTCTCCACATCGATCTTACCTGTTTCTTGAGCGTACATGTAGTATGTTTCTATTCAATTACATGTACTTGTAT
Organism: Atrina japonica; assembly: GCA_030159075.1. Lineage (NCBI taxonomy): Eukaryota > Metazoa > Mollusca > Bivalvia > Pterioida > Pinnidae > Atrina > Atrina japonica. The sequence goes on along the minus strand of BROG01000325.1, from coordinate 185,708 downwards.
CATAGCTCAGTGACAGCTGACACAGCTGAAAAACAAATAAAAAACAAAATTAGAATACATAGATCTACCTGATAGTTTGATGTGGAAATGTACTATCAGATTTTCTGTTTTGACCCTTAACATTTGAAAAAGACAATCACATGAACTCTTAACTTATCAACCCCTGATAAACAATGAACTCTTCTAAAAGTCAATGAATTGGGCAAGCCAAAATGTGTCTTTAGGGGTGAATGAGTTAAAGGGGCATTAGCTCTGTTTACCAAGGAAAGTTATTTACATTTGTTCTACTTTTACTACTTGTACTTGATGTACAATAACAAATAAGAGCTATACACAACCATAAACAAATCTTATATTCCTATATATTTCGTGAAAATAAGATCAAGCCAAGTGTGGTATTCATACACAAATAGTGTGGTCGAATTAGACTGCTTACCATTCATAGGGACCTGGTTAGTACTAACCACGTTTTGACAATGGTGGTACAGAAGTCGAACATAAATGTGACTGACAAGTTGTAGTCAAATATTTTCATCATAAATAAAATATTCATTTTTTATCCTGAAAACTTTTTGTTTCTGATCAGTTTTAGAGCCAACATTTGAAAATATTGTTTCTTAATCTTGATAAAATCAAAATCTTAATGGAGGTGGTAGAATATGGGACGGATTAATTCAATACATATTTTGGTCTTAAAACGCTTTTTCAAACAAACTTATGTGTTGTACCAATAACAAAGAGTTTATTTATATGTTATATGTTCTTTTTTCATGTTTTTTTTTTATCACAAAGAGTTTATAATATACAATGTACATGTATGTTGTACATGTACAGATGTATGTTCTGTAACAGTAAGATGATGTTTTGTTTGTGTATTTATGATCACATATAGTAATACATGTATACATGTATGTTGTACAGATGTATGTTCTGTAACAGTAAGATGATGTTTTGTTTGTGTATTAATCACTTTATCATACATTTGTACATGTACATTGTACTGGCTTGTTCCCATTTCGCCTTAGCTGTTAAATTGCATGTATGAAAATATTCCCTTTTCGCTTTAGTCAAAATATTTAGGTATACATGCAGGCCTACATGTTTTTGTACATTTACCAAGGTAAATTGGCACATGTTTACAAACACAATGAGTCTAAATCAAAACATAACAGGGGTACTGTGACAAGCCACTTGTCATCACAAAATTTTACAGATTCAGTAATGCATGGAGTCCGTGCAGGGCAATATGTTTTACTTGCACAAGCTTTATTTGGAAACAGACCATATTGTTTTAGTTTTTGACGGATCTCGGATATGACACTTTACCTTGGTAGAACTGTATAAGTGATGATCAACTAAGGGGAAATGGGATCTTTAAAGAGAACATTGGGTTTGAAAATTATTTGCATATTTTAAAAGATGAAGACAGAAAAATAATGACAAAATATTAGAACCAGAAAGCATATATTACCTATTGATTTTGGTGTAGATGGTCAAATATTAAAAGGAATGAAAGATTTTGCAACCAAGTCACTCACCAAATCAGAGACCATCAGATGAGTTGTACTATATTTTAGATTGTACATGTACAGAACTTTAAGAAGAAAGAAAAATATATTCCCATTTTGCCTTAGCTTGATTCCCTTTTGCACTAGTAATTTTTCACCTTTTTTTTTACCCGAGATGTACAGTAAAGTGAAATAGGAACACACCAGTGCACTTTGGTTTCATATATGTACAGATAAGATAAGATAAAATGTTTATTATAGTCACATGTGTTTTGTTGATAATTTTCCTTTTAAAAAAATATATCCACCTGGCCACAGTGGGCCTATAAGTCACTTTAAATATAAACATTTCAGACATGCGCATGTACATTTATATTTTTATACCAACTATATTTACAAAAAATATGTTTATTTATATACATTTCAGTAATGTATTTTCCTTAATTCCATCGATGATGCTATGTATTTTTATAGATGTACATGTATATGTTTATTTGTACATGTATATTTGTGTGTGTGTGTGTGTGTGTGTGTGTGTGTGTGTGTGTGTGTGTGTGTGTGTGTGTGTTTGTGTGTGTGTGTGTGTGTGTGTGTTGAATTACAATATTTAGTCAGATGCAGATGTATATATCATTAAAAAATTAATAATGTTATTAATTATTTTTTCATCATAAGATATATCTAAAGAACTAAAAAAAATAGCAATGCATTGTTTCAAAATTAGCATCCTAATTTCAACTTTTCCCTGGTGCACAAATCAGGCCTTTTTTTTAATAGTTTCCATGGATCCAAAATTTGGCCCCATTCTCAATGCAAAATACATTCGTTTTTTTCCAGATGTGATGAAAAAAATTCCCAAAAGCCTCATACATGTAGTGGACATCTTCCTGTTTGTCAGTAAAAGTAAATGATAAAACTATCAAATATTACAGACTTGGTGCCCTAATTTTACCTGGTACATGTACAACATGTATGTGTACGTGTATACATGTACATGTAATGATTACAAGTATTCAAGTAATAATACATAAAGATTCTCTGCTAAGAAAAAATATAGTTTGCTCTTACAGAATCAGTGGCCCCCAAAATTTCCATATGACCCTTATTTTTCGATAAAAGGGAATCACTTGGATCCCTTAATGACATTTTATAGGGTGAGCGCTAGCCCTGTCACATTATAAAACGTGTGGGGTGACAAATGGATTTTCTCTCTTCCTTTTTCTTTTGTCATGTGAAAATATTCACTCATTCAACCCTAAAGACACATTTGGACTCGTCTCTGTCATTGATTTACAGAAGAGTCCATTGCTTTTCAGGGGTTGATGAGTTACAACTTGCATATGGTCAAATCCAATACTACACGTACATGTATCATAAAGTATTGATTGAAAAGATACTTATAGCATATACAAAAGTATATTTTGTTTCAAGAATAAAAACCTTTTAAGATAAAGAATACAATATAAGTCTTTTCATGTTTTATTTATATTTTTACATATATTTCTCTTCAGGAATAGATAAAGATTGAAATAACAAACTACATGTAGTCAAACCTGACTTGGACTTTAGTCTACTATATGTAAAATATGTTTTAACTACATTTCTAAAACAAAAAAAGCAACTTTGACTGATATTTATTCCACATTTAGATGCATTTTCTAATTCAGTGAGTGAGTTTTAATATAAAATACCTGTTTTTCTCAAGATGACTGAAATTAAGTTGCAACTGTCAAATGTACATTTACATACATTGTACATGTGATAATTAATGGTAGGAATTCTGATATGTACATGTAATTACATATTCCTCTCCTGTCTGTTGTTTAACTGAAGTATGACAACATATCTAGAACATGTATCCTGAATGTTTGTGTGTGTGTGTGTGTGTGTGTGTGTGTGTGTGTGTGTGTGTGTGTGTGTGTGTGTGTGTGTGTGTGTGAGAGAGAGAGAGAGAGATGTATGCATGTACAATACATGTATAAACAATGGGAACAAATCGGAAGACTGGTGAAAAACAAACAAAAAAAACTTTGGGAATGGCAATTAAAAAATCTGAGTAAGTAGGGCGCGTTACAGCAAACCAACAATTTTTTATGGATGGCCCAATCATGAACATCAGATACGTATTTCTGTATACTGTAAATCCGGTTTTATTCTTGAGAATTTTACGCGTAATTTTGCGAGAGCTCTCGTGAAAATTAAATTATCGCGTAATGAAGTATGATGATAGTATCATGAAATAGGCATTCGAAATTGCGAAATGATATCATCTCGCGAATAAATTTAGAACTTGTGTATCTCAAAAATGAAGTGCCCCGAAAATTTCTGGTTTTATAGGACTTACAACATATTGTGTCTTTATACAAGTACATATTGCTGACCACGCTATGTTGCTTTGTAATTGGCTGTAGTTTATATACATATCTGATAGATATAGAATGATAAGTTTTCAGTATATTATGCTCTCCATGATAATTCAGTTGTATTAAGATAATTTTGCCTGTCTCTAATGTCAGTGAACTGTAAAAAAAAAGCTGCCGCCTCTACCTAATTATAAAGTATGGAAAGAGACAACAATGTGCATGTAGATAATTTATATAAAAACGTGTACATTTCATTTAATAAAATGGTACAATGTACATACATGTAGCCTGATCCTGGTGGGGTATACCAGGGTATTAATCCTATTTAAATTTGTTTGAATTTAATTATTAAAAAAATTAAAGAAAATGTTAAGACAAGGGATCTGTCAGGGAGCACATGCATTGTTAAGACAAGGGATCTGTCGGGGAGCACATGCATTGTTAAGGCAAGGGATCTGTCAGGGACCAAATACATTGTTAAGACAAGGGATCTGTCGGGGAGCACATACATTGTTAAGACAAGGGATCTGTCAGGGAGCACATACATTGTACATGTACCAAACCTCCTAGTCTTAGTATTCCACTTTTGATCAAATTTCACCCTCTGAATTCGCCTTCATTTTGGATAGTGTGTGTGTGTGTGTGTGTGTGTGTGTGTGTGTGTGTGTGTGTGTGTGTGTGTGTGTGTGTGTGTGTGTGTGTGTGTGTGTGCATTTATATACATGCACATATATACTAAAATGTATGAATGCAGTCCTTGTCCAGGTAAGTTTTGACTTTACATGTACATGTATTTTGAGTGTCAACAGTGTATAATAATAGTGCAATTTTGTGTTCAAGTCAAAATTTTATTGTCAACCTTAGCCTACATCTGTTTAATGTGTTTAACTGTGTACATGTTAATGTGAGATATTATACCTTATACAAATCTTTGCAACAGGTGATAGCAGTCATGGGATAGACAGTTTTTTGAAATGATGACGAGAAATTTGTATCGCAAGTTACAACAGTTTCAAAGCTGGGATATATCTTTACGTGTACTGTACTTCATTTTGGTGATTCTTTTGATCTCAGGTAAGCAGAACTTTTATACTTTTTACCTTGTGAATGTTTACAGGTGAATCCTGTAATATACCTGTACAAAAATATATATTTGGCCTACCACCATATATGTACATTTTGTACACAGGCCTCTCAGTTTTCTTTAATTTGGAGTCTTCCTAATAAAAACTTTATGTTTTCCCAGTGGTGATGCAATTATATAATCTTAGGTTCAGAAGAACTAAGAAAAAAAAAAAAGAATCAATTCTGATGCAATCACAACATTTCTATCATCCAGATGCAGATCTTATATTAAACTGAATTTAAACTTTTTTATATTTAACACATGCACTCAATGCAGTGTACGTGTATATGTAGTAAATATTTTGCCAGTATAAGTAAAAATGTCATATATTTTCCCAATTTGTCTGGCCCTGGCTCCATTCCCAAATTCAGGTACAGGAGATCTAGAGCCCTGATAGAATCTGAGAATGATGCTATGTCAGAATAGTCAACTTGGCCAGCTCAACTCCAGCACAGTCCAGTCCAATGCCCGGAATTCTGCTCATCCAGAAATCTGGGGGCCCAGTGTCCTATAACATCATAACATCATAACATCCGAGTTTATTTAACCCTTTCTACCCCCTAAGTATCTAAACGTCACGCTCTTCATTTTGTTAAGACCAGAGTATTATATAGGGTTCAAAGGGTAAGGTGTTGGACTGTAATACCCAGTTGAACTTGGTTGTGTGTATGTGTGTGCATGCAGGAATCAGGTCTGTAATTTTCAAGACTTCCCTTTTAAAGAGAGTTGTTCCCCTTTATGTAAATTAAACAAAACCTTACATAACCTTGTCAAGCTACATGTATGCATTTGCTTGTTTTATTTTTCACTGCAATTTTCCAAGCTTTTAAAGTTTGTGTACAGATTAAGTACCATATTTAAGGTGTGCCCCCTTCACTGATTTGTGTTAGGGCCCTTTACAACCTTGCTGTAGGGTGTAAGCAAGGGTAAAATGTATACTCCCCCCTCTGTAACAGCTCTAGTTAATCTTAATTTGACTTTTTCCCCCCCAATTATAATTCAAAATTAGCTCTAGTTACTGGTAAGAATATTCTCAGACTTGATCAAATTTTGAAATTATTATCTTGGTTTTGAATCTTTGAACCAGTTTTAGTTGTAAAATCAAATATACTATGGAAAATATCTCCAACGCCATTGACTAATCCTGTTGTATGTTTGTTAACAGCAATTATATGTTTATTTGTACATGTGTACATGTACTTAGGAATATGTTTGTGTTAGCATTAATGCACAAATCTTTGCACCAAATCTATGTATAATTAATCATGCCAATTACTTTGTGAAAAAACCACAACTCAGCATTAGCATTAGCATGTGTGGTGTATGCTTTTGATAATTGAAACAATTATTAGTACCTTGTAGCAGAGTGCGAAAAATGTACTCATCCGCTCGTCCTGGACGAGTCGAAATTGCTTGGGGACGAGTGGTTCATTATAAGTACTCGTCACCGGTGACGAGTGATTTCCTGTTAAAAAAAAAATTACCGGTAACTATTCCCGTCGTAGCATCTTAAAATTCTAGTTTAAAAATCACTACAATTCTTTCTCCACATAATTTTTTTCACTTTGTTCAAATATAATCACACAATGTATTGGCCGAAAATCGGAACCGGGATGATCCAAATGACAGTAGACATAAAGCGCACAGTTGATTTAGATTATCCACGTGTAAATGTCAGAATCTTTCAGGAAACGGGCTCCATAAGTACGGAAATTTAAATATATTTATATACTTTGTAAATTCAATGCGAGGTCGAGGTATAAATTCAATACACAACTAGGTAGATAGATAGATAGTTTTGGATGTAACATATATAGTTATAATAAATTTCATTCGCGTAAGATACTGTAACCTCAACTCAATGAATTACGTTCCGGGTGTTTTTCCACCCCAAGTGTTGATACCGCTGTTGGTTTTTTGAAATAGATTATCTTTTCGTTGTCAGTGAAGCTTTGCAAGTGTTCGAATTCGTTACTCTCAGAAAGTTTATGACTATGGCAAAAAGGACTATAGATTCGTTTTTCAAAGAAAATCGGTAGTCAGAAACTAAGGAAAAGGCAAACGAAAAATGAGAAGAGCTGTAGACCCTACCCGTCTGATGATTTTGCTGAAAAAAGCAAAATTTTGAAAAAGAAAAAAACGTAGTTTCAACGTCAGTTGGATCAAAGAATTTCCTTGGGTTAAATATGAGGAAGATGAGCAAAAAATGTATTGCACATCCCTGTCTTGAATTCCCTAATATTGCTGATAAAGATAGTCCTTTATTCAAGGGCGCTGGCAGTGAGGATAATTTTAGAAAAGAAACCACTAATTTATCATAACAAATCAAAGTTGCACATGAAGTGTCATGATAAAAAAATGTTTCAGTAGCCAGTCAAATTATGTGGGTCCATTAAAGAAAATGGCTAAATGCTCTGGATGAAAATGTTCAAAAGCAAGTTCGCTGTCTGTTCAAACACATCATTCTATGTTGCAAAACAGGTCTCTCTTTTAAATCCTTCCAGGGTCTTTGTGAATTACAAAGAAAAAATGGGTTAGATTTGGTTCAAAGTACCAAAAATGATAAGGCCTGTGCAACATTTATTCATTCAATAGCCGAGACTGAAGCAAAGTGTGTCACTAATATTTTAAAAGAGGCAAGGTTTTTGTGCATTTTGTCTGATGGCAGCACAGATGCTGGAATTATTGAACAGGAGGCAGTGTTTGTTCGATTTGTTGATTTAGAGTCTGGTAATCCTAGAGTATTGCTTTGTGATATAATTGCCCTTAAAACTGCCACAGCTGAAGGGGTTCTTGCAGGTATTGAAAAAGGTTTAGAGGCAGTATGGAATTTCAAATAAAGACATAGTTAAAAAGTTGGTAGGGTTGCAACTTTGATGGTGCTGCAGTGATGATGGGAAAAAAAAATCGGGTGTAGCTACAAGGTTGTCTCATAAGAAAGTGCCCCATCAGTTATCTATTCACTGTGTAGCACATAATCTTGAGCTTGGTTTATGGAGATGCTGTGAAAACAATTTCCATACTTGCAAGAGTTTTGACAATATACTGTCAAAAGTATTTTCAAGTATTATTATTATTCTCCAAAGAAACGTAGAGAATTGAAAGCAATATCTGAAATAATTGATGAAAATCATGCATATATTTATGTGTTCAGAAAATTCGTTGGTTGGCTAGTAGACACAGGGCTTTAGTGGCACTTGAGAAACATTATGCTGTTACTGTGTATCATTTAGAACATGTTGGTCAGGGAAGTTCAGGAGAGGATTCAGCAAAGTCCAAAGGTTTGTTGAAAGAGCTGAAAACTGAAAAGATTTGTCAAGTTTTTGCACTTTATGCTTGATTTAACTTTAATCCTCAAGAATCTCAGTGAAGTTATCAGAAAAGATGATTTATTTGTGACTGATGTTGTTAGAAAGTTAGAACTAGCATCTTTGGAATTATCTAGTCTGAAAGTAAATGAGGCCTGCATCAGAAACTTTTACAGTAAATTTGAACAAAATTACTCTGATGGAATTTTGAAATGTGGCAAAGATTCCAAGCAGTCAGTATATCTAACAAACACCAGGTGTTGATTTGAAAGCTACTTTCAATTTCTTGTATCCTCCAGGTATTTGATCATACATGGGCCAGTATCAATGCAGGATCTCAGATCATATGGTAATGAAGAAGTTGCACATTTGTTGAATCATTTTGAATCTTGTTTGACTGAAAAAGAGAAGTCTGAGGCTTCTGGGCAATGGCTTGATTTAAAGCTGAGAATTGAACAGACAACGAACCACTAGTCCTCAGTTAGCTTATGCAAATCTTCTCGCTCTAAAACCAGCAGATGTTCAAGATATACTTGTACTTGTTAACATTATGATGACACTCTCTCCATGTACAGCTTCTTGTGAAAGAGCATTTAGTGCTATGAATAAACTGAAGACCACGTTCAGATCTCAAATGACTCAAAATACCCTTCAAAGTCTGATCTCAGTGATGACAAGTTCTTCTGATGATGAATGACTTTTTTTGTGTCATAAGTAATGATAACTGAATCTAATTCTTGCAACTGAAACTGTTTCAATTATGCATTAAAATTTACTGGTATATTGATTATTGTTTGTTGATTTTAATTTGTACCAGAAAAAATACAAATTTACTTCTGAGTCAATACAAGTATAATACTGGGACAAGTGAAAAATTTGTTGGGACGAGTGGTTTCTAAATAGCACTTGTCCCATGGGACAAGTGATTTTTCAAATATTTTTCTCACCCTGCCTTGTAGTTTGTTACAAATGTACAGTCATGTACACACATTATCATACATGTATATGCATTTGTAAACTCTGTAATACATGTACAAAGTGCATATATACTAATATATATGTAAAGCACTATCAGGTTTTAGGTCACCTAAGTATTTCCATGTGAAGCTGCATAAAGGTTTAGGAGATTGTTAAGAATTATCCATGGATCCCAAATGAACAGGGCCTAGAACCTGTAGGTTGAAAAAGAGGGGCCAAAAGTTTGTATATGCACATACAAATCAGCCTGTTCTCACTTTAATCAGGTTTTACACAGGTGACCGATACGGACCTTTGGGCCTCTTGTCTCAGTAAAAAGGACACCTTTTGTTATTCATCAAAAAGGGACACTTGCATTGTTGAGAGGGGATACATACATGTAGGGTGTATCAATGAACTTTTATTTACATGTGCATGTAAATATATCATAGTCTACAATCTACATTTATTTTTAGCGCCTCTATAATACATGTATAATGATTCAACAATAAACAGGCTCAACAGTGTCAAAGTCATAGGCAGAAATCATTTTAGATCTGTGAAACATGAAAATCATGTCGTGTGTGTGTGATGATAACCTTGGAGAGAATTTTCTTACATTTGTGACAGTTATTTTACATGTATACATGTATTTAACTCTTCAAACCCTGTGGTCACATTTAGACTCACATGAATCAATATACTGTATGATCTATTGTCATAATTCAAGGGTGAACAGGTCAGTGTTGCATGTATGTGTAAAAGTGTTGTAAAATTTGTATTCTAAATCATACACTCCTGAATTCTGACAGTGAACTCTCTCATTCTTTGAAATGGATGAGTCCAAATGTGGCTACAAGGGTCAATAGGTTAAATAGCTAGTTAGTAGTTTGAGATATCCATGAATCACCTTACGATTTGACATCTTGGAAAAACACTTCAGGTTGCAAAGTGCTATAAGTGCTAAATACATGTAATAGTAGATTATGTTATGTACAGGTGTGAGCAAAATAATCTTATCACTAGTTGTGGTGTGGGACAGAGAAATCTCAACCACTCAGTTTTATATATACATATTTTATTTTTCACCCAAGTTTCTGCGAAGCCTCGTCCTGGACCCAAATTCCTTTATGGTTGAAATGTCTACATAAATAATGACAGATTGTATTATTCTCCCACCATCTACCATTTTGCCAAGCCAGAATTTCTTTGTCTACACCCTAGGATATAGACAAGCTACACATGCTATGAAATCACAATGTAATTTTTTTTTTATAATGTGGGACTTGTTTTTGATGAGAGTGTAGTGCAATAAAAGTTGAATCAGATTTTATTTAGGTGAACATATAAACATGTGTTTGAATCATGGGAGAAGAAGAATCAAACATATTGTGGAGTGGAAAGGGAAATCTCCACCCTCGTGGTAAGAGTCTGAAAGTCTAATCCTCGGGAAACGCACAAATTGGACAACCAGGTTCTTACCACTCAGGTGGAGATTTCCTTATCCACTCCACACACCCATGTAAGACTCTATTAATCTATTCTTAGGCAGGGATTGTTTCTCATTGTTTACCTAAAGAGAGAAATTTATTTTTGTAGCTCTAGTATTGTTGAATTATGTACATGTACTTAATTTTCATTACCTGACATATCCTCTCCGTGCCCACTGGAAACTAAGGCCCTCAGTTTGCATCAAATAGATGAAAATGTGAGTTTCTGAAATGTTTATACCATAGATTATTTTGGATATGAATTTTGCCTGACTACTGTGGGAAAAATAGTAGTGCAACGATATACTGAGCTACGATATATCGTGGTATTTTACTTTTGATACGATACACGGTACATTGATTTTATGCCACGATACATCTTCGATATTTTCCAGATTTATCCGTTTCCGTTTTAGACTCTGTATACTCTATTTCCGGTTTACCGGTAAACAAATAACATGGTGAATAGCAGTTCACCCACGAGGAAAACGGACGTACTTGTGCCCTCATGGCACCGTCGTCATACATGTACTATTCACCTATAGGGGCTCACTCGGGGTTCAAAAAGCTACAAATGCCAGGAGGTTCAACATAAGTTTGAAAAACTCGCACCACTTGTCGTCTTTTTAACACGGATATACCTTACAAAAGTGATAAAACCACGAACTTGTCGTTTGACATGAAATGGCATCATCCAAACGTGAATTATTAATTATGAATCGAAGCCTGAAATTAAAATAAATCATAGATTCGCAGGGGCAACGTTGTTTGCAACAAGGGCCAAGGCAATTTCAAAATCAATAGCTCAGTTTCTTGTGACTAATTTATGACCTTTCAGTTGGGTGGAATTTGATGGTTTCAGAAAATTGATAAACATTTTAGAGCCAAAATATTATGTTCCTTCTCGAATATATTTCTCCACAAATGTAGTCACTAATTTATTTGACAGGATAAATCTCAATCAGTTGATATTAAAAGTAAACAAAACAGAATAAACAGGATTTGTGAAACAAAAAAATTATTTTTAAAGGTAAGTGCACAAAAGTTCAATGATTTCATTATTGAATTTTCAACTTAGTAGTTTTATTGCTGTGTATCATAAGTGTATCGTATCATCAGGTACGAATCGCAATACGTATCGTATCGTCATTACAGTGTATCATTGCAGCACTAGGGAAATTTAAGTGACAGAGAATGGCTTTGATTGGTTAAGTCTCCCTGTCATGTGACTGAGGACAAGTTATTGCTCCTTTATTTTTGGAAAAATTTCTGACAAATTTCAATTCAACAATTACACCATGATTCTATAGAAAATTCTCTTATTAATTTCTTCACATCTTTATATTTTGATGTGAGGAAAAAGTGAGTACTTTGTTGAAGCTAAGAGAACAATGAGTTTTGGCTGAAGTCAGGTTAATTGGCGGCCCTTTCTCAATGTTGTGGTAGAAGTCAAGTTAATTGGAGGCCCTTTCTCAATGTTGTGGCAGAAGTCAAGTTAATTGGCGGCCCTTTCTCAATGTTGTGGCAGAAGTCAAGTTAATTGGAGGCCCTTTCTCATTGTTGTGGCAGAAGTCAAGTTAATTGAAGGATGCAAAACTGCTAGTGTGAGGTAAGCTGTGTAATCTTTGACGACTTGTTTTTCATCCCGTGGAGAAAACAGCACATGACAGTGTTATTGACCATTTTAACATTTTCTGAAAATTTGTGAATTTCACAGTGGAGAAAGGTACCAAATATGTCTTACATGCACATTTTATTGGAAGTTTAACTTGGGAAATCTAAATTGTTGGGAAAAGGATGTGGATCATGATTTGGAATATATTAATATTTCCAACTAGAAATTGAACCAGGGGGTAGGGGAGCCTATAGGATTAGCCAGACATAAAACACCTGTGCTTCAAGTGATAATTACTACATGTACACATGTATGTGTATAATCTGTGATAATTACTACATGTATATGTGTATGTGTGTAATCTGTGATAATTGATATTGATGTGAAATAAACCCTAAGTAATTTGTGTTGATAGCAGTTACACACCGGTTACACTGATGTATTTAACTGATGGTACTTTATGCAGCATCATGTAAATAACAACAGGTTATGTATACCTGTTATGATGATTATATACAGGTGGCTAATTTTGAGAGACAGCAGAGATTAGTCGCGTGTTCAATATCTTCAGAATGAAATTGATTGTATTGGTTTGTAACATGTTTATATATAACTACTACACACATTATCTCTGATAAGGTAGTGTAAATAATTCATTATTGATAAGGGACATGAAATACATGGTCATGATGGTTGTCAATTTCCTCTGAGATACATATACAGTGGAACCTCGCCAAAAGTCCACCTGGCTTAGCAAACCACCTGACTTAGCAGACCACCTCGTTTAGCAAACCACCTGGCTTAGCAAACCACCTGACTTAGCAGAACACCTGACTTAGCAGACCACCTTGCTTAGCAGACCACCTCACTTAGCAGACCACCTCGCTTAGCAGATCACCTCGCTTAGCAGACCACCTCACTTAGCAGACCACCTCACTTAGCAGACCACCTGACTTAGCAGACCACCTGGCTTAGCAGACCACCTCACTTAGCAGACCATCTCGCGTTTAAGACTACAAACATTCAGTCTCTTGCGAATTTCTTAATAAATATTAAATGAGTCCAGAGCCTCACGTAAGAGACAACTTCACTAAACCGACCACTTTAAGCCAGTCAATCAGGTGGTCTTAATACAGAGATTTCACTATACCACCTCGCTAATCAGATCCCTCTAAGTCAGTCAATTAGGTGATCTTAATACCAAGGTTAAACTGTAACACCTCTCTAATCCGACCACTTTAAGTCAGTCAGTCAGGTGGTCTTAATACCAAGGTTCCACTGTAACACCTCACTAATGCAACCACTTTAAGCCAGTCAATCAGGTGGTCTTAATACAGAGATTTCACTGTACATTTAACTACAGCATCCAGGATACGGACCTTGTGTCAGATCTGAAATAGAGATTCTACAACGAGGTTTACCGAGTGTCTTTTCAAATTTTAAAACTTAACTAACAGTAACTAGAGTTACATAGGTAGATAAACATGATAATCAGTTTAAATGAGTCATTGAATCTGATTTTACTGTAACTGAGAACTTGTGTAAATGTAGTATGGAACATTAGCCTACATGTACATCACGTTTAGACACTCTTTAGCTCAGACTCTCGTGATCATGTCAAACCTGTATGTTGCTTTGGCAAAATTTCTCCAGATGATATAACTACATTGTATGTCAAAGGAAACCCAACATATTGTTAGAGACTTCAATAACAGACTCCCATTCCCTCCAATTAATTTTATAACATCACCAACTTAGACTGCCAACAGGTAGTAGGCCAGATCCATTTTCTGATTTGGCCGTTCTTTTCACTAGTAGGACGGGGACAAAGTTAAATTTCTCAGTGAATTAAATGCTTGACCAACACTGTTGTTTATTTTTAAGTTTTAATCACCTGTTGCCATGTTTATACAAAATGGACAACTGTTTGAGAGTAGTGTAACTACACGAGTTATGGAAGAATAGATCTTTTTAAACCTTGCTCATCAAAATTTAGGGCACTTTTACAGACGACATTTCGATATCTGAAAATATTCTACAAAATAATGTAAAAGAAAAGAGACATTATTTTGTTGGATAACTCATTGGTTTGGGGAATTTTAGTTAGTCTGAAAAACACAATTATAATCTGAATCAGCCTCAGCTTTAGAATCGTTAGTCTGAAAAACATACTAGACCCTTTCACAATAACTGCGTTCCTACTAATTTCACCTGTGCACAATAGGGGGGGGGGGGAGTGTAAAGGGGGGGGAGGGGGGGGGGGGGGGGAGGCAGAGGAGAGGGGGGGGTAGGAGGGGGGGGGGGGGGGGGGGAGGGAGGGAGGGGGGGAGGGGGGGGGGGGGTAGGAGGGAAGGGGGGGAGTGGGGGGGAGGGGGGGTAGGGTGGGAGGAGGGGGGGGGGGATAGGGGAGAGTGGAAGAGAGGGGGGGTAGAGGAAGGGGGGGGGGGGGGGGGGGGAGGGGGGGAGGGGGTGAGGGGAAGGGAGGTGAGGGGAGAGGGGGAGGGGAAGGGGGGAGGGGGAGGGGGGGAAGGGAGGGGGGGGGGGTGAAGGATAGGAGGGGGGGGGGGGGAGGGGGAGGGGAGAGGGGGGGAGGGGGGAAGGGGAGGGAGGGTGGGAGGTGGGGGGTAGGGGGAAGGGGGGGGAGATAAGGGGGGGGGGGAGGAGGGGGGAGGGGGGAGTAGGGAGGGTAAGAGGGGGGGGAGGGAGGGGGGGGGAGAGAGGGGGAAGGGGGTGGGGGTGGGAGGGGAGGAGGGAGGGGAGATGGGGGGGAGGGTAGGGTAGAGGGAGAGAAGGGCAGGGGGGTGGGGAGGGGGGGAAGGGAGGGAAGGTGGGGAGGGGAGGGGAAGGGGGGGGAGGGGGGAGGGTAGGGGAGGGGGAGAGGAGAGCGAGGGGGTGGGGGGGAGGGGGTGGGGGGAGGGGGGGGGGAGGAAGAGAGGGGAAGGGGGGGGGGGGGGGGGTGGGGGGAGGGGGGGGAAGAAGGGTGGGGAGGAGGGATAGGGAGGGGGGGGGGGGGAGGGGAGGGGGGGGGGGAGGAGGAGGGGAGGGGGGGGGGGAAGGGAGGAGGGGGGGAGGGGGGGGGGGGGGAGGGAGGGAGAGGGGGTAGGGGGGGGGGGGAGGGGGAGGGGGAGGGGGGGGGGAGGGGGGGGGAGGAGGGGGGGGGGTAGGAGAGGGGAGGGGAGGGGAAGGGGAAATGGAAGGGGAGGAGGGGGGGGGAGGGGAGTGTGGGGAGGGGGAAGGGGGGGAGGGTGGGGAGGAGGGGGTGGGGGGGGGGGAGGGGGGGAGAAGGAGGGGGGGACAAAACAACGGCGAGGGAGGGGGGAGGGGGTGGGGGGAGGGGTGGGGGGGGTGGGGAAGGGCCGGGGCGGAAGGGGGGGCGAATTACTTCCGAGTGATATTAAGAAGTTTTATGTCCAAAACATGTCATACTCAAGACAAATAGTACCCAATGAAAGACTAACCGTTCTCTTTGTACAATTTTGTTATGATTTGTGTAGAGTACAAAACTTCTTGCTACACACAGCAGTGTTTGTGCACAGGTGAGATTAGTAGGAACACAATTATCAATTATCGCAGTTATTATGGAAGGGTCTATTATAATCTGTTTCACCCTCAGCTCAAGATAAGAATGTACAGAATCCATTTATGTCTCCCAGTTACAATCAACATCAATAAATGTCATCATCTGTGCAGTGTGACCTTGACCTTTCTGTTTGGTGTTCAATTCATTAAAGTCCACTGTCTGTTAGGCAATTATGATGTACATGTTAACATGATGGACTCACACGCTTAATCAATGACAAACTGAATAACTTCATTGATTACTTACAGAAGACCTAGTATTTAGTCAGACATAATTATGTTTATGTCATTTTAATTAATTTACAGGCAGTAACTTGTCCATTGTATGTAATTGTATTAAGTGACATTAGTTGGATTAGGTTCCATGCACTTATTACTAATATTAGAAATATAGTAAAATTCCTTTTGAGAGATAAAATACATGGTACCGTATTCGACCTATTAAGCGTCCATCTCCCAATAAGCTCCGCTCTTTTCTAGCTGGTTGACAAGGAGATGTGGACCTGAAAAACCATAAGTAACAGTTTATCTGTAGCCTTCAAGCAACAGAATTACTTTGATAAGTGTCCTCTGTAATAACTACACCAAGTTTACTACTGTACTTTATAAAGATTAACTGTTTTATGTCAATTTGACGATTAATTGGTCCCATTAAGCGCCCACCCCTTTTTCCTGATTTTTGTAGTGTCCTGGGCGCTTAATAGGTCGAATACGGTAATATTTGTGTGAAATCCACAAGTAAACAAAAATAAAATGATTTTTAAATAAAATATACTTTTGAGAGTTTTCATCTTGTCAAGATTTACATGTATTACATTTAATTTAACTTCTACTTGCCATGTTTGGATTTGTTACAATTTTGAGTTCCTGATAATATAAGCACTCGATGATTTGCATACAGTATTGACTTCCTCAGCATTAGCACTTGATCATTTGCTTACAAATCTGGCTTTCTGAACATTAGCACTGGAGGATTTTCTTACAAAATTGATTTCCTCAGCATAAGCACTCTATGATTTGCTTACAAAATTATCTTCCTCTGTTGAGAAATGTAAAAACTAGAGAACTGATAGAGAGTGTAACATACACATGTACATGTACTAGACAAACAATTCATAGCCTCCAAACTCAAAACAGGAAAGATTAGCATACTTGGATAACGGACCAAAAAATATTTCAATTTAAAGAGATTTGAATTTTTAGAGCACAATTGAGATAAGCAGAATAGCAATAAAATGTGATTTTATCTCTTATCTAATTCGTTTTAGTTGTTCTTGTCAAAGAAATCATTACTCACTCATGGGTTACAGTGGAAACCATTATTTGAAGACAGCTTGTTCCTTTGTAAAGCTAATAACCGTTGTTATGTAATCTAACACAAAGTAAATTAAGCGTAAATGAAATTGGAAATGATGTATTGGCAATTAGATTTCTCAGCAAGATAAAATTGTTGTAAAAACTAACACTGCTTCTAATGCTTAACCTGCTCCAGATGGCTCATAAAATGTTTTCGCAACTTCAATACTTTCATTTAAATGTAGGATAAGTTGGAGAGACCATTGCCGTATAGAACATTTGGAAGACTGTTATTATACTGTTATCATAGAACATGTAGAAGACTGTTATTATACTGTTATCATAGAACATGTAGAAGACTGTTATTATACTGTTATCATAGAACATGTAGAAGACTGTTTTCATAGAACATGTAGAAGACTGTTATTATACTGTTATCATAGAACATGTAGATGACTGTTATCATAGAACATGTAGAAGGCTGTTATCATACTGTTATGTAGAAGACCTGTTATTATACTGTTATCATAGAACATGTAGAATACTGTTATTATTCTGTTATCATAGAACATGGTGAAGACTGTTATTATACTGTTATCATAGAACATGTAGAATACTGTTATTATACTGTTATTGTAGAACATGTAGAAGACTGTTATTATATCTTTATCATAGAACATGTAGAAGACTGTTATTATACTGTTATCATAGTAGAACATGGTGAAGACTGTTATTATAACTGTTATCATAGAACATGTAGAAGACTGTTATTAAACTGTTATTGTAGACCATGTAGAATACTGTTATCATAGAACATGTAGAAGACTGTTATTATATTTTTATCATAGAACATGTAGAAGACTGTTATTATACTGTTATCATAGAACATGTAGAAGACTGTTATTATAGAACATGTAGAATACTGTTATTATACTGTTATTGTAGACCATGTAGAATACTGTTATTATAGAACATGTAGAATACTGTTATTATACTGTTATTGTAGACCATGTAGAATACTGTTATCATAGAACATGTAGAATACTGTTATTATACTGTTATCATAGAACATGTAGAAGACTGTTATTATACTGTTATCATAGAACATGTAGAATACTGTTATTATACTGTTATCATAGAACATGTAGAAAACTGTTATCATAGAACATGTGGAAGACTGTTATCATAGAACATTTAGAAGACTGTTGTTATACTGTTATCATATAACATGTAGAATACTGTTATTATGCTGTTATCATAGAACATGGTGAAGACTGTTATTATACTGTTATCATAGACCATGTAGAAGACTGTTATTAGAGAACATGTAGAATACTGTAATTATACTGTTATCATAGAACATGTAGAAGACTGTTATCATAGAACATGTAGAATACTGCTATTATACTGTTATCATAGAACATGTAGAAGACTGTTATTATTCTGTTATCATAGAACTTGTAGAATATTGTTGTTATAGTTTTTTATACTGTTTTCATGGAACATGTAGAAGACTTATTATACTATTATCATAGAACATGTAGAAGACTGTTATCATAGAACATGTAGAATACTGCTATTATACTGTTATCATAGAACATGTAGAAGACTTATTATACTGTTATCATAGAACTTGTAGAATGTAGAGACTGTTATTATACTGTTATCATAGAACATGTAGAAGACTTATCATAGAACATGTAGAATACTGTTATTATGCTATTATCATAGAACATGTAGAAGACTGTTATTATACTGTTATCATAGCCCATGTAGAAGACTGTTTTCATAGAACATGTAGAAGACAGTTATCATAGAACATGTAGATGACTGTTATCATAGAACATGTAGAAGGCAGTTATCATAGAACATGTAGAATACTGTTATTATACTGTTATCATAGAACATGTAGAAGACAGTTATCATAGCCCATGTAGAAGACTGTTATCATAGAACATGTAGAAGACAGTTATCATAGAACATGTAGAATACTGTTATTATACTGTTATCATAGAACATGTAGAAGACTGTTATTATACTGATATCATACATGTAGAACATGTAGAATACTGTTATTATACTGTTATCATAGAACATGTAGAATACTGTTATCATAGAACATGTAGAAGGCTATTATTATACTGTTATCATAGAACATGTAGAAGACGGTTATCATAGAACATGTAGAAAACTGAATTTGTTTTACAAAGCCACTTGGCATCTGAAGTAAAATTCTTATATACTTTTAGAAAAAGTACTGGAACTTGATATCAACATCTAATGTCATGTTGGCCATAATGTCATGTTGGCCATAGTGTGTTGTTGGCCATAATGTCATGTTGGCCATAATGTGTTGTTGAACTCTCATAAACCAGTAGTGTTTGGTATTGGTATAAGTTTATGGTATTGATATATTTGATGTCATATCTTGATAATTATTTTTGGAGGAGGTTAAAGCAACTTGTTAAAAATATCTGTGGCCCTTGGTGTATTAAAATTTGTGTATATTGATATATATGCAAGTACTCTTTACTTCCTGGGCCTGTTAGGGATCAAATCCTTATGCTTCCCTTAACCCATTCACCCCTAAAAACTCATGTGGGCTAGCCCATGTCAGTAATTTTTGGTAGATTCTATTATTGTTCATGGGTAAATGTGCAAAAACAGATTTTCTCATCTGCTATTTAAACCTGGCTGCCGTTTAAAAAGGAAAAATTGCCAAGTTTGATGTAGAACACAAATAAAGCAAATAGTGTGTGTATTGATTTGATTTGTGACAAACAGAGCATTGATATTTTGGCAACAGAAAGTTTGTGACTACCAAAACAGGGATAAAATCTTTTTCCCTCTAGGCTAGATCTATATGTGAATATCCACCTTTTATCAATTAATTCCATCTGAGCTTTCCTGGATTTTCTGTTTTAGCTGTTTTAATGATATGATGCAGATTTTGGCCGATGAAAAAAGACAGATTTGATTAAGGTGGTGGTGATTGGGGAATGGAGAAAAGAATTGATATTGATTTGCTTATTTATAGCCGCTAAATACACCAATCTCAGTCTTACAGTTGACATCGCACAAAGAGTTTTTGCTCTCCAAAGGTATGATGTGCAAATTTGTATGCAACAGGTCTGATTCAGATGGATAAAAATGTAATTGTAACCTGTTAAGGGAATTAGAGCTTTTTTTCCTCCAGAGAATGGAGAGTGTTTAACCAACAAACGATATATTAATGTTAAGTCCGTCAAAAAAGACCATTGCTATCAAGAACCACCTGATATAAGGTTGCTAATTCAGAAAACCTCCAAAATAATTTTGACTAGAGGAATAATAGATCTTGTCTTGTTAATGGATTAATTATGGGCTTTTCTGATGAACAAAAATGTTATTGGAACCTGTTCAGGGCATTAGACCTTTTCTCCCTCTAGAGCATCTGAACAAATGTGATGCTAAAGTAAAACCTGTCTATAAAGACCACTTGTCATCAGCGACTGCCTGTCATGAGATAAAGGGGACCATGACCTGTCTTGAGAGGCCCCCAAAACCATTCAGTTAAATTTATCTGTAGATAAAACCTCCTCTGAGAGAACACCTGTCTTATAAGACCACATTTCAGCAGCAGAAAAGGTGGTATCTCAGAAAGTGGTTCTACTGACCACCTGTTATTAGATATGTTAATAAGAGATCTCCTGTCAGAAGAGAACTAAACACTAATATATATATATATTATATAATACTAATATATTTTGAAATAAAATCCCTCACTTGGGTGACTCTGAACTCTGCTTTGAAGATAATTATTCCTGACATTGTGCTGATTGGCACTGTCATTATAAGTTGTTACATTTGTCAATCCGCCCATCAATATGTCAGGACTCACCACACTTTAAACGTTAAGGGAAAAGTCCTTTCTCCCACTTAGTAAAGTAGGGAGAAGTTATTGATTCCATGAAGATTATTCTATTATCATGTAAATGCTGAAGTTGCCTGAATTTTCATAAATTTAGGCATATCCTCTTCAACACCCACAAAATTATTAGCATGGGAAACTTGTCCATTGAAACAGAAACATAAGATTTCTCCCTTTTCCACTGTTTGGTAAGCAGTGTGGTTCACCTAGCACTTCTCCCTCTTCCATTGTTTGGTGAGCAGTGTGCTTCACCAAACACTTCTCCCTTTTCCATTGTCTGGTGAGCAGTGTGGTTCACCTAACACTTCTCCCTCTTCCATTGTCTGTTGAGCAGTGTGGTTCACCTAACACTTCTCCCTTTTTCCATTATCTGTGAGCAGTGTGGTTCACCTACATGTAACACTTCTCCCTCTTCCATTGTCTGTTGAGCAGTGTGGTTCACCTAACACTTCTCCCTTTTTCCATTATCTGTGAGCAGTGTGGTTCACCTACATGTAACACTTCTCCCTCTTCCATTGTCTGTTGAGCAGTGTGGTTCACCTACATGTAACACTTCTCCCTCTTCCATTGTCTGTTGAGCAGTGTGGTTCACCTAACACTTCTCCCTTTTTCCATTATCTGTGAGAAGTGTGGTTCACCTACATGTAACACTTCTCCCTCTTCCATTGTCTGGTGAGCAGTGTGGTTCACTTAACACATTATCTTATGTTGCTTTATTTTTTTAGTGTGATAAAGGTCAGCTGTTTTGGTCAATATTTATTAGATTAATGGGACTTTTTAAAAAAAGCCTTAAAATATCAAATTTTGGCCTTTCCATCAACTAACCATTTTTTCCAGCAGATTTTAACAGAATTATTTATGTTGCTATATACAAGGAAACCTATCTTAAGAGACTACATTTACAGTCAGACAAATTGTTAGATAAGGCCATTCCAAGTTTTTTCTATGTTAAGCATCCATGTGTGCTTTGATTTAGGACACCATATTTGTAAAAAAAAAAAAAAACACACACACACTCACAATTGATAACCTTGGAATGTATGTTCCTTACAGCACATGCAATGAAAGTGTTCTACTTTTGCAGCTGGTTTGATGTAGACATAGTGTTCAGATAAAATAAAGATCTACCATCAAATATTTCAAGTACTTCAGTACAATCAGTGTACTGTAATGTACTCATTGAAAAAACTTGGAATGGCCTAATTCTGTAAAGCAAATCTGTGTTGAGAGACCATCTGTCTTTAGCAAACACATTTCAGTTACAGAAAGGGTGATCTCTCACGACAGGATCCATTTGTGTTAATTCATCATCCCCTGAAAAACAATGGACTCTTCAATATATCAATGATTTAGACCTGTCCAAATGTGTCTTTAGGGGTGAATGAGTGAAAGATATCTTGGATAAGTTTTATAATGGTCAACATTGGTCAGTATTTTCTAGATTAACTGAGTAATTGGACTTTGAATATGCAATAGCAATTTTTGGCATTTCTCTGACTCATTTTCTGTCCAAAATTGAGATTCTCTCCCAACGGATTTCAACAAAATGGTGAGCTTCAGGAGACACTTAATCCAAAAATTCTTGTTTCGACAACATGAGTCTCTCAAAATAGATGTAGGGGGAACTTTAATTACGCATGTAATTTAATGTAAAAAGAAGATTTCACATCTGGAAGCATTTTTTTTGGTGATATAATTTATGATTTACAATATTGTGTGGTATTAAATACAGCCAGTGACAGTGTCACAATCGTTCACACTTGATTCCACATTGATCAGCAGGTTTAGCTGTATGGTTTAATGATGTTTGATAAACACTTTATATTTGTTTCATTGATCTGCGAGCTCAGTTGTCAATCTATAATTATTCGTAATTCAGATGTCTTTGGGGCAATTGACTTTTTTTTTTGCAGGCAAATAGATATGAAGCTTTAAAAGCACACACATTGATTATTACATATATGATGAAGCATGTATTTTTGTCGGTCTCTGCTTTGTTTGTTTTTTCTGTGGGTCTTCGTCTTGTCTGCTCTGACCATTACACAGTCAGAGACAGCATTGATATAGAAATGAAACAAAATCTGTAAATTGAGAAACACCAAGCCCCCAAAACATAAGTCATTTATGAAGATTTCAAATACCATAACTCTGGCAAATATTATATTATTATTATTATTATTATTATTATTATTATTATTATTATATATATATATATATATATATATATATATATATATATATATATATATATATATATATATATATACTGTAAAAATGTCACTAAGACATTTTGTGTGGAGTGGATTAATAGTCTTACATGGGTATGTGAAAGTGGATTAAGAGAATCTTATATGGGTGTGTTGAGTGGATTAATAGAATCTTATATGGGTGTGTGGAGTGGATTAATAGAATCTTATATGGGTGTGTTGAGTGGATTAATAGAATCTTATATGGGTGTGTTGAGTGGATTAATAGAATCTTATATGGGTGTGTTGAGTGGATTAATAGAATCTTATATGGGTGTGTTCAGTTGATTAAGAGAATCTTATATGGGTATGTGGAGTGGATTAATAGAATCTTATATGGGTGTGTTGAGTGGATTAATAGAATCTTATATGGGTGTGTTCAGTTGATTAAGAGAATCTTATATGGGTGTGTTGAGTGGATTAATAGAATCTTACATGGGTGTGTTGAGATGATTAATAGAGAGTTGCATGGGTGTGTTGAGTGGATTAATAATAATAGATCGTACTTGGGTGTGTTGAGTGGATTAATAGATCTTACATGGGTGTGTTGATTGGATTAAGAGAATCTTACATGAGTGTGTTGAGCAGATGAAGAAATCTCCCCAATACAAAAAATAGGGACACCCTGGGATGGACTCAGATTCTTACCATCAAGGTAGAGATTTCCCTTTCCACTCACCATACCCATGTTTGATTATTTTTCTCCCACACTACAAATACTGGTACATGTTTATTTGATGTACATACACAGTTTTTTTTCCACTGCATTCTCATTATGAAGATGCCCCATGTTTGTTACATTATACAGGTCATAGTATGTAAAGCTTGTCTTTTCCCTGGAGGAGGAAGTATAAATCTGTGAACCAGTGGAGAAAATCAGTTTCCTCACTATTTATACAAACATTTTGGTTTGATCATTTGCAGCCATGTCCCAGTGTTTGTGATTTTACCAAGGATTTAATGTATTAAAAAGGTTTCATGACAGTAATGTGAGCTTGTTATTTTACATCCTGACTTCACTTACATATGAACATCCTGACTTCACTTACATATGAACATCCTGACTTCACTTACATATGAACATCCTGACTTCACTTACATATATACATCCTGACTTCACATACGTATATACATCCTGCCTTCAATTATATATATATATATATATACATCCTGACTTCACTTACATATGTACATCCTTACTTCACATACGTATATACATCCTGACTTCACATACGTATATACATCCTGACTTCACATACGTATATACATCCTGCCTTCACTTACATATATACATCCTGACTTCACATACGTATATACATCCTGCCACATAACGTATATACATCCTGACTTCACATACGTATATACATCCTGCCTTCACTTATATATATATATATATATATATATATATATATATATATATATATATATATATATATATATATATATATATATACATCCTGACTTCACTTATATATATACATCCTGACTTCACTTACATATATACATCCTGACTTCACTTACATATGTACATCCTGACTTTACTTACATATATACATCTGACTTCACATACGTATATACATCCTGCCTTCACTTATATATATATATATACATCCTGACTTCACTTACATATATACATCCTGACTTCACTTACATATGTGCATCCTGACTTCACTTACATATATACATCCTAACTTCACTTACATATATGTGTATATGGATACCTCAAATTTTGACTTATGCTATGGATTATTGTAATTTTAATGTAGTAATGGTGCTTTAACATGACACACTTGCCTAAGTTATATATCCACAAAAGTCACTTATGTCTTGCTCTTAGATCAGTCAAAAAAGAAATCTCTAGCCTAACCAACCTAACCAAGACGGGAAAATGAAGCCACCCCACTGATAAGGCAAACAATGTAACCACTGGCACGGAGTCAATGTGAAGAGTCCTTCTGGAGATTTACTGTGTTATAACATTTACTGTTGCCTGACTGCCCCCCCCCCCCCCCCCCCCCCCCCCCCCCCCCCCCCCCAGCAGGCTAGTCTTTGATTTAGGCAGATAGATTCATTATGAAAACAATTCATCAGTTTATTCCAGTACTGACAAGGGTGAAATTTGAAACAGTTGTGAAATATAAAATATTATTACAGTTGTTTGTTCTGAGAGTGATTTGAACTCTTACATCAATCAGTCATGTGAACATAGAATCAATAATGCTTTGTCACACAGGCGAGCTTTAATGGACATCTGGCGGACAAGGCATGTGCTATAGAAGAACTGAACATAGTGGATGTCCAGTCCAATCTATCATGATGGCAGTTAATAGTAGAGAGATATCTGGGATTATGAAAAAATCATTCCAGTAGATCTAAGCATAAAAAAATAAAGATGATTATCAATACTAATAATAATAACCTCAAACACACTTTTTTATCCTTCGGTGACATGCAGTCATGCTCGTTAGAACATTTAGGGAACCGAAGTGCTTCAACAGTTGAATTTTCATGTTGGTATGCCATTATGTGGAAATTCTGTAAATTAATTTGAGATCATTTAAATTACTTGATCTAGGACAGAAACATTTAAAATTTGGTAACATTGCAAATGATAGTTAAAAACTTGAGGTATGGTGAAGATATACATAACATTTAATTTTTTTATCAAGACAGTTACTGCAAAAGCTGTAAATCATACTTCTGAAGAAAAAGTGAGATTAGAAAGGAAAAGTACAAAATGTATCTAAAAATGGAGTGAGGTGTTGTATGTTTCATTTCCATGTTTAATCAAATTTACTTGATATAGTTCCGACTTAAGCTCTGACGGATTGTAATAATCTTTAACAGTTTTCTGAGACTAAGCACATGTTCTTTGTAGATATGATACATGATTTCTTGCATAAGTATTGAAATCAGATTATGCTGCAGATCAATTTGCCATATGTGACAACATTGATTTTTCTCTTACCAAGGCTAGACTACTAAAAGAATAGGAGACTATTAAACACATAGATTATCAATTTTACGGCAATTCATTCATTTGTATGCATTCTCATTTTCAGGACAAAATTGATGTAAATAAGATACCTGTAAACAACTCGGTCAGCTTTAAATAATCAACCCCCTGGAAAACAATGGACTCTTATGTAAATCAATGACTAAGGCCAGTCCAGATGTGTCATTTGGGGTGAAGGAGTTAAATTTATTTGTTTATTGTTGTTTAATGTCCCACTCAGGAATATTTCACTCATATGGAGACGTCACCAAATGCCGGTGAAGGGCTTCAAATTTTGACCTATGCTCAGCACTTACAGCCATTGAGCAATGAGGGTTCTTTAACGTGCTGACACCTACTGTGACACGGGACCTCCAATTTTTACTGTCTCATCTGAAAGACAAGAAACCAACCTGTCGCCAGTGGGACTCAAACTCATGACCTCACGATCCAGAGTTGAGCGCGCTACCGACTGAGCCAGGCCGGCTCATGAGTTAAGATAATACATGGGAGACCACTGTTTCTGCCTTTGAAATATGATTGCTGAGGACAAGTGACCTTGTAATAGAGGTTCTGGGGCCGCCATGGCCGAGTGGTTAGAGCAACAAGCTTTAAGCCATGAAGTCAATTACTTCTGGTCAGTGCATTTTCAAGTCCCGTTGGAAACTAAGCTGATTTTTGTGAGAAAGTTTGCCAGTTTACTTGTGGAAGGCCAGTGGTCTCTTCCCGGGTACATTGTAACCAGGTTATCTCCCCTACCAATAAAAACTGGCCGCCACCATTTAACTGAGAAATTGTTGAGTGTGGTGTAAAACATTATTCAAAAATTTTAAAAAGTAGAAATTGCTATGAGAAAAAATAACCCAGCAGTTTTTCTAGATGGAGTCCCTCAACTCAGATATTTTTTCAGGATCGTGTCTCTTAAAATACGTTCCACTATACCATGTAATTAAATTCGAAAATAGTACTTTATTCTGAGAACATGAAATCTAAACATACATGTATTTGGTCTTAAAGATTTGTATTTTTGGTCACCTCACAGAGCCATTCAGGGGCCAATTTATCCATATTGTGACTATATACATATTCTTAGAAAATCTTCTTTACATATGAGTCTTTGGATTGTAAGAAAAAATGAATACATTCTTAGAAAAAGCATAAAATCCACCAGCAATTTAGAGTTTATGAGCCTGGAAGCAGTGGCTCAGAGTCTGGGGTGGGGCTTATGTTGCTGTATAATATTAGACATTATATACTTAATATTATATGAGACCTCTTTTGTTTTAGAGAATATACGTGCACAGTAAAACCTGTATATAGGGGCCTCCCAAGTGGCCAGAGAATATTGACCTTTATGTGCAGGTGACCCTATACACAGGTTCAATTTAGTTGAAGTATACAGTCAAGGGACTTTTCAAATATGGCCTTTATAGACAGGTGATCCTTATATAGAGGTGGCCACTATAGCAGGTTTTACTGTACATGTATTTTAAACTGGAGCTCAACTGATGAAGTCTTATTGACAGACACCATCATTCTAAGTATTTGTTTTGGCCTTTTTCAAAACTACAACTTTGGTATTGTTTATATTATCTTAATCCTCTCTTCTTCTACATGCTTTATAAATGGTAAAGAAAAACTGAATACATTTTTAAGTAGAACAAAGTCTTTAACCAAAATTGTGAAAATTTGACCCAATTTATGGAAAACCTCTTGAGAAATAACCTGTCCATAGAGACCATGTAACAGTTTGGTAGTCTATCAAGACGGGTTCCACTGTTCACAGATTAAGTCATGGAATTCTCTTTGTAGAATTAGGACATATACCAGTAGCTACAATGAAATAACAGAGATAGGACAAATATATGAGATTTTTCTGGAGTTTTCAGCACACACAGTATCAGCTTTCCTACTGTAGCAACAGATGATGCAACCATGTGTGGTTGATGGTTTTATATTGCACTTTCATGTGTGAAATTGATTACGACATAATCACTTACAGTTGTGTGCAGGCTTTGAAATAAACTTTTCCAAACTTGCAACACATATACAAAATGCAGATTAGTTTTTGTTACAAGCTTTTTCAAATATGCATTAATTGCAAAATTTTGCTGGTAGTTATTTGAGAATGTTATTAAGTAGGGGTCCTATGTGTCTTAGTGGTTTAAGTATTGCACTTTAACTCCTCAACCCCTGACAATCAATGGACTCTTCTGTAAATCAATGACCTAGAGCAGTCCAAATGTGTCTTTAGGGGTTAAACCATGAGGTCTCACACCTCTTATCAGGGTGGATTTGCTTGAGCTTCCTGCTGGAACCTAAACTGATTTTATGACAAAGTTTGCCAATTTATTTGTGAAAGGGGAGTGGTCTTTTCCAGGGTACTGGGGTAAATTGTAAGCATGAGATTCTTCTATCATTAAAATTGGGCCATTACCATTTAACTGAAAAATTGTTGTTGTTTTCTTTGTAGATAAGACAGGAACTCAAGTAACCTGAATGGAAGTTCTCTCGTTTGTTTGTTTTTTGATAGGTTTGTGGGATAGGGGTGGGATGCAGGGAGGTTTGTGGGGTAGGGATGGGGTGCAGGGGTTGTAGTGATCTTGATACATTTGTACTAGGCCAAGGTATGAATCAAGTTCCATTGATTTCCTCAAATTCATGGAATTGCTACTTCCAGGGCCCTGAGTCCAAATAACTTGGCAATATGGAGGATTGTTACAAAAGTAAACTTATTTGGGGACGTTTGAATACATGTACGTTGTATAATATAAAATTCTGTTTCTTCTATTTCAGGTGTCGTAAGTAAGGATATTTGCAGTAAGTCAACAAAATTAAATGATCTTAAGTTGACCCTGCACCGATACTCATTTCCAAAAGGTGGAGAAAGTGCCGGCGCGTATAACAAAGATGTAGATGCCCGTACTGTCGCAGAATGTATTTTGAGCTGCTGTAACGATGAAAGTTCCTGTGAAACAGTATTCTTTCATAAGGGTAACTGTTACCTGATCAAGTGTAATGAGACACACCCATCATTATGTGATCCAATCAGAAGAGAGGAAGCAAAATACAATGACACTTATTTAGTCAATGTTAGAGATGTAGGTAGGTGAAGTTTGTTTTAATGTGAACTGTGTTCCATATTTATTAGGTCATCTTAGTAATGCTCAGGTGACCTACATTTGTATAGTGATCAGTTGTGTGGTGGCATGCAAATGTGAACTTTGTGGCGACTGTTTAAAGGCTCTCTTTCACCAACATAAAACTTTGTATATTATACCCTACATCCATAATCATAAAGCTATATGAGCTGTTGTAGGTGTAAAATTTTACATGGCCTTTTTATATATTTTATCTCATATATATCCCAAAGAAATCGTCTGGTGGTTAGAATAACATTAGCATGTGTATAATTGCAACAATCTTGCCAAATGTAACCCGTAATTTCAGGGTTTTTTTTGTCTGCTATTACTCTGAGCATTGTGAAGGTTATCGATGTCCAATAAGCATGTGCTATTTGCATTTGATATATTCTATTCTTATTACATCTTTTTGTTTATTTTCATACAACATCATTTCGTACCTAAGTCAGGCAAAGTTGGTCTTTTCTGTCCTTTCAAAACATTTGTTTCTGAAATTGTCCACTTGACGGGTATATCTGGTGATCTTGACCCATTTTTAACTTGTCTAATCGCATTCTCGGATTTATCATTCTTGACACTTATGAACTGCCCAACTCCACTAGGCATGGTGACATGATTGTAAAACATGAGGTACACATAGTTTTCACAGTTGTATTGTTTTGATTTGGCAATATCAGCATTCATTCCAGGGGATTGAACAGTGTTTATGCTTCACTTTTCTCAGAGGATTGGATAGTATTTGTGCTCCAGTTTCCTCAGAGTATTGGGTAGTGTTTGTGCTTTAATTTTCTCATACTGTTGGGTAAAATTTGTGCTTCACTTTTTCCAGAGGATTGGGTAGTGTTTGTGCTTCACTTTTCTCAGAGGGTTAGGTAGAGTTTATGCTTCTCTTTTCTAAGAGGATAATTTAGAGTTGAATCTAGAGCAACATAGCATGGCGCTGCGCCATGCCCTTTTTTCCAGTGCCATGCCATTTTTCATGCTATCAATCGCCTATAGGGCCCCTCCTCCCCCCCAAATAATCTGCGAAATTGCCTAATGACTAAAATATTCTGTTTGCGAAACTCTCGTCCCTATTGATTATTCCTTAATCTGTTAATTGCCCCAATTACCAGTGTCAAGGCTATGTTTACTTCACGGCTGATCAATTTAAATAATAAAAAAATAAAAAAAATAAATGTACTTGCAAATAAAACATCTTGTTAAAAAATATCCCATTAAAGAAGGTTCTGTGCTGTTACATGACTGAATTCATTGTTTGAAGCAGGCTTCGGTTCACGCATGGGAAAATAGCTTAATATATTTAATATATTAATATATTTTAATATTAATATAAAAGGTATATGTAAGACATTTTTTTTTTAAGATTTCTATTCTTAAACACACTACTTAACAAATATCATTTTGTCTAATTTTGTTGGCAAAAACAAGAAAAAAAAACATTGACAAAGCGTCAAATTTTCTGAATTGATAAAAAAAATGTAAGGCCAGGGTTACCCCTGGTGTCCCCCTTTTTTCATTTATAAATTTATCAAATAATTCAATCACATGTAATTTCTAAGAAAAACTATATTTCTTCTGTTTTTATTAATCATTTAAAGAAAAGTTTTTTAAAATTTGGTAATGGAGGATACACACATGTTATAGTACAGGTGCCTTCAAAATCAATTTACGCGTTAAAAGTGCCCTTTCACACTGAAATTTTGTACCCTTTCACACTGATTTGTGTGCCCTTTTCAGATCCTAGATTCAACACTAGGATTGTACTTCACTTTTCTCAGGGGATTGAACAGTGTTTAGGATTATGCTTGACTTTTCTCAGAGGATTTTGCTTTTCTTTTCTCAGGAGATTGAACAGTGTTTATGCTTCTTTTTTCTCTGAGGATTGGTTAGTGTCTGTGCTTCACTTTTCTCAAAAGGTTTGAGCTTCACTTTTTTCAGAGGATTGGGTAGTGTTTGTGCTTCACTTTTCTCAGAGGATTGGGTAGTGTTTGAGCTTCACTTTTCTCAGAGGATTGGGTAGTGTTTGAGCTTCACTTTTCTCAGAGGATTGGGTAGTGTTTGAGCTTCACTTTTCTCAGAGGATTGGGTAGTGTTTGAGCTTCACTTTTCTCAGAGGATTGGGTAGTGTTTGAGCTTCACTTTTTCCTGAGGATTTGGGTAGTGTTTGTGCTTCACTTTTTTCTGAGGATTGGGTAGTGTTTGTGCTTCACTTCTGCCTCACTTTTCTCAGACGATTGGGTAGTGTTTGTGCTACACTTTTCTCAGACGTTTGTGTAGTGTTTGTGCTTCATTTTTTTCTGAGGATTGGATAGTGTCTGTACTTCAATTTTAACAGAAAAAATAAGCAGTACCAATTGTTTTTCAGTTCATACTGACAAACAGCCAATCTGTGATTTGATGACAAATATAGGCTGTCCCAAGAATGAAGAATGTAAAATCAGGTCTGTTACAGAGGGTGGCAGTACTGCATGCTTTTGTAAGCAGGGTTTCATAAGGAGTGATATTACACATGGGTGTTTATGTAAGTACTTTCCTCACAACCTCTGGTATACATAGATATACATTTACATTGTAAACTGATGGTAAAACATTTGTCGGATGGTCTTGTGTTTAATTAGTGAGGATCATTTTTTTATTGGAACTGCTTGAACATAGGCCTTTGTGAGTATCAATCTCCTAAAGGGTTGATAAATCAGGGTGACAACCTCATCAGAAGTAACCACCTAGGAATGGTCTCTCAAGACAGATTGTCCCTTTAAAGTGGTTTTATTTATACAGTGTTACAGGATTATTCAATAGAGTGCAGTAGATATGGTCATTACATTACTTGGTCTCTCAAGACAGGTTTTGCAGTGACATACACAGGGACACATGCCTACATAGACAGTGATACACACACATGGACAGAAAAAGTGACACATGCCTACACAGTGAGGCACAAACAGGGACACACATACACATGGACAGACACTGACACACACACACAGGTTCACAGACAGATGTACACACAGATACAGGGGCACATGCATACACAGTGAGGCACAAACAGGGACACGTACACAAGGACAGACAGTGACACACACAGGTTCACAGACAGATGTACACACAGACACAGGGGCACATGCATACAAAGACGGGGAATAAGGAATACACACAGGGACAGACAAAGTGACACGTGCCTACACAGTGAGGCACAAACAGGGGCACACATACACAGGGACAGACAAAGTGACACATGCCTACACAGTGAAGCACAAACAGGGACACACATACACAGGGACAGACAAAGTGACACTTGCATACACAGTGAGGCACAAACAGGGACACACATACACAAGGACACAGGCTTCGCCTCAGTCAACAATGCTTCCTTGGGGTAAAAATATGCATTCCCTCTGATGAATGTAATATTTATATATCATTATACCTCATTAATAACAGTCAGGGATTGGTTGAGGGTCATCACGTGTCAGGGAGACTACACTTTATCTCTCCCTTGCGTGTGTCATATCTCCCTCGCGTGCGTCATATCTCCCTTGTGTGCGTCCTGTCTGCCTCATGTGAAAACCCTTGCAGCTTAATCGACAGTGGTTATTGATTCTTTATTTCAGTATAATCAACAATTTATTGCCCTGGTTGTAGGGAGACATGAGGACTTGTTTACCCACGACAAGTCATATTCTTGCCTTGTGTAAACAAATCCTCATGTCTCCCTACAACCAGGGCAATAAATGTATAATGTTAGCTACACATATATTATAAATGTGAGCCACTCATTTTAAATGTGAGCCACTCATATATTATAAATGTGAGCCACTCATATATTATAAATGTGTGTCACTTACAATGATGTGCTACAAATGCCTACCACTCACATTGCCACTGCCACAATATACATATAATTCCAGCTCCTGATATTAAAACATTTTAGAGTTGTGTGGCACTTACATTGATGTTATAAATGTCTGCCACTCATAATTTGTATATTTTAATCCATTCACATTGAATACTTCTTATGTTAGTTCTGGACTCCCAGTATTTTGAAATATTCTTGACTTCTGGAACTCTGTTCAGATCTGTCACCTTGACCCTGTCTGTTACCAAAATATTTGCGTGTTATCAATCAAATTATGTTCTACAAATACCTCATTTAGTCATTTCAGTCAACAGATTGATACAGGAAATATTAACTGCAATAAAGATCATCATAGCATTCATCATTTTACTTTTGTGTAGTCATGTATCTATTGTTTTAGACCAGTCATTGATGTCTAAAGGGGTGACAGTTAAATCGTGTATCTATTGTTTTAGACAAGTCAATGATGTCTAAATGGGTGACAGTTAAATCATGTATCTATTGTTTTAGACCAGTCATTGATGTCTAAGGGTGTGACAGTTAAATCGTGTGTCTATTATTTAGACCGGTCAATGATGTCTAAGGGGATGACAGTTAAATCATGTATCTATTGTTTTAGACCGGTCAATGATGTCT
Source organism: Atrina japonica (assembly GCA_030159075.1). Lineage (NCBI taxonomy): Eukaryota > Metazoa > Mollusca > Bivalvia > Pterioida > Pinnidae > Atrina > Atrina japonica. Next base: position 151,677 of record BROG01000325.1, on the reverse strand, counting down.
AAAGGGGTGACAGTTAAATCATGTATCTATTGTTTTAGACCAGTCATTGATGTCTAAGGGTGTGACAGTTAAATCGTGTATCTATTATTTAGACCGGTCAATGATGTCTAAGGGGGTGACAATTAAATCATGTATCTATTGTTGTAGACCAGTCAATTACAGTATAACTAAAGGGATATCAGGGTCGATACTAACTTCAAATTTATTTGCAGCTCCTTTAGATGGACGAAATCGGCCAAATGATGAACCACCTCGCAGTTGTTCTTTTCCACTGAATAATCAGTGTGGTGACAATGAAGTGTGTTACCTTCCCAAAACTTCCAAGAAGCGATGGGGCATTTGTGTGTGTGGTACTGGATTTGTTAGAAATGAAATGGGATCTTGTATATTAAAGAAAGGTAAGTTTAAGTTTGAAGTTAACAAGTTCTAAGTCAGTGTAATAGACAGGTAAGTTTAAGTTTGAAGCTAACAATTTCTAACTCAGTATAGCAGACATAAGTTTAAAGTTTGAAGATAACAAGTATTTTTTTTGTTTTTGTTTTTTTTTTTTTTATGTTTACATCTGATATATTCTCTCAATTCCACTGTCGCCATATTTGGTCAGCCAATGCGTTGGCGACTGTTGGTAAACCAGTCAAGATATTTGAAGATAACAAGTTGTTCTAAATTTAAGTTTTAAGTGAGCAAGTTATCAATCAATGTAACAGACAGGTAAGTTTAAGTTTGAAGTTAACAAGTTCTAAATGAATGTTACATTTGGGGGCAGCGAGAGAGCCTCAAATCCTGGATAGACAGCAGTGTTTCTAAGACTTGTTGACTGTCCCTCTGTTTGTCAGTGGGACATAGGACAAGAGGGTATTGAGGTAAATTGAGGATTTCAACTTGATCACATGAAGCTTTGGCAAGAAGCTTTAATGTGACAGTCATCCCCTGATGGATATAAGCAGTAGAACTATATATGTAGTCTATTAGCTAGTATTTGTGGCTGGACAGGAAGTGTTTATGTTCATACACTGAAGTTAAGGACCAGTGAGTGTGGTCAGCCTCTAGATTGCTGACCATTTGATGTGACTAGTTCGGCCTCCCCCTGTTCTCTCTTTGTATACGCATGTTAAGGCTTCTAAGTGCAACACCATTGTAGTCGTTCAGGCCTTTGATTACTGGGTTTATGTGTCGTTTAGGCCTTTGATTACTGGGTTTATGTGTCGTTCAGGCCTTTGATTACTGGGTTTATGTGTCGTTCAGGCCTTTGATTACTGGGTTTATGTGTCGTTTAGGCCTTTGATTACTGGGTTTATGTGTCGTTCAGGCCTTTGATTACTGGGTTTATGTGTCGTTTAGGCCTTTGATTGCCAGATATGTGTATCATTCAAGCCTTTGATTGCCAGATATGTGTATCATTCAAGCCTTTGATTACCAGGTATATATGTCGTTCAGGCCTTTGATTACCAGGTGTATGTGTTATTCAAGATAATTTTTAATATAAGATAAGATAACTATTAAGATAATTTTTTTCAGGTGTAATGCCAAAATTTGAGACAACTTCATCTACTACCACTACTATTGCAACGCAGACAAAAAAGTCACAAGAATGCGAGTACGGATTACAACAGTGTAACGATGATGAAATCTGCTTCATTCCAGAAAGGTCCAAGAGTCGATTTGGAATCTGTCAAGCAAAAGTATCTGGACCAACAAATAGTGTAAGCGGGGTAAGTTTATCTTTTGAAAAATTGTCGAGTCTTCAAGTTTTAAAGGAAAATCATAACATCATATTAACGAGAGATGAATTTACACACATGTCTGTCCTATAACTCTTACATCATGTACATAAGTAACAAATGCAACAACATGAAACAGGGATTAATCCGTTGCTATGGAAATGCATCCAACATGTTATAATTTCCATTATTAACAATTTTTTACCCATGCAAATATATATTACACGGCACCTGTCCCATGAGTTATGTATACAGTGTAGCACATCATTGCCATACTGGATTCACTAGTTGTCTGCACCATTCCAATGACAGTTTTTGTAAAACTGCATAAATATTGAGGATGCATTTTCACACTCGACACATTTTTAATGTAAACTTTTTTTTCTTAAAATTATCTGCTCATTTTAATGGTGTGATTTATTTTAACAAAAGAACAACATAATTCACATGAATGTGAATTACTGCACCAACTCCTGTCGCAAAAATCTAAGTTACGCACAAATTTAAGTTACGACAAAATGATTGCTGTGAATGTTTCCATTTAGCTTTGTTATCGAAGTATCAGACGATGTTTGGAAGCTGAAATTGATTAGAAAATAAGATTCAGATGACCAGTGGGTCTTGATCCTGAAGTTGAGATAACTGAACATACACCGTGTTTAAATAAATGTAGATTAATACTTGTGTAATCATTCATCAAATTGGCATCGTGGCAATAACCTTTCGATTATCATACAGAAGATTCTACTCACTTTTCAGTTATGACAAGCTGCACAGGAAAACGTTTTATTCCTGACTGGATACTCTCTTATGTATGGTGACAAGTAGGAACAATGATTTCTCTAGTCAGTGAAATTTTAATATTATGCTTTAGTACCTAACATTTAAACTCGTCCAGGTCAAGATAGGGTTCACAAGACTCCGCCCCACCAGGTTATATGGATTTTACTATATCATTAATATTGTGGTTTTGCTTGTCATTTTCTGCTTTGTTTTCAATTAAACTGAATGAATTTTCATATGAAATACCATATATATCATTGTTTGAACCGATATAATGAGAATCAAAGCCATAACACTTAATATCATCGTCAGAATCATTAAACCGCAAAACTGAATATCTCGAAATTCAGCCATGTTACCACGTTATCAAAATAGAAGATCCAGTTTAAGAATATTGATTTTATGCAAATATTCAAATGGAAGGGGTATTCTTATTTTTATTAGTTGAAACTGGGGCAATCGTTATAAATAGTTACGGGGTTTTTCCACTAGATGCCAGTTTTGAAACACACTATTTCTGGCAGAGAAAAATCAAGCGCGATCAGTCGATGTATTCAGATATTTGCAGAAGCGGTGATATTCATTGTATTTGAATTATGCAGACGCATAAAAGTCACTTGTATTGAAATAATGTAAGTGCGTCATACAACGATTCCATGGGAGGAAAGGTTAAAATACTTCCAGTGGTGTAAGTTATTGACAGTCTGACTCATAAGCGGAGAGTTCTGGGCTCATCTCGCAGTACCTGGTCTAGGGGTGGGACGGTTTAGGATTTTTTCAGTTCGTTTTTTTCTGTTACGGTTCTCGTTTTTTTCGGTTAAGTTCATCTAACAACTGACTGACGGACTCCAAGTGCAACCACAGAAGTATAAACACATTCTAGAACAAATGTCAGTCGAATGGCACATATTTTTAACCCAAATATGAGACCCAGTGGTGCAACACAGCTGTATGTGGGTTCTAGTTCATATCTTTAGCCTACCTTACACTATATTGTGAAATTATAAATCTGTGCATGGCACAGTAGCATTTCTAACAAGCTACTGATCAGTGATACAGCAATACATTGTAAATTGCTTATATGGAACACATGCATTCAAAATATTCTCTCCATATACCTTGTAAGAGAAATATGTTGTATTGCTATGTTTAATTCACTAACAAATTTTACTCTTGGCATCTTGTTTAATCCTTACTTCTTTGGAATTACATTTTGGAAAAAAATATTTACGAGAGAGAATATAGAGTACTACAGGCTGAGGTTAACGGATCAACTAATTTTACCACAAAAAAAATATCGCTTAAAATCAGGGCAGAAAATTCAGCCTAGCCTACTCACTGACACTGTTGATTATGCATTGCCATATTTGTCATCGGCATCTGGTTTCTGTTGGAAATAATAAATCCCACACGAAAGTAACTCGAATTACTCAAGCCCTTTCTGTTCTTGATCCCCCCTTCTTTTGAGGAATGAAGTGATCGTAGTGAGCGAGATATAACGACTGTTTAACAACAGCAAAGAATAGCTTCATATCAGCTGCCATTTGCAATTTATACTGATAGCACTAAACACCTAACAGACACAATATTACGAAATAGCTGCATGTTATTTAGAGGCTGGATATATTATCACATCTCTACATTCAAATTATATTTGTTTTTATCATTTATAGATTATTTTATATTCTGATAAATAATATTACGTTTTTTTTATTAGAAGTATTGGTGTCCGCTTCAGGTAAAAGTCGTGCCGTTTGGGTCATTAGAAGGACCTTATTGAATAATAATTTTTTAAACGAACCGTAATCCGGAATATAAGAACCGAACTGATCGGTTCGACTCAACTCTTCGGTTCTTGGTTTTTTAACCGAACCGTCGCACCCCTAACCTGGTCATACCTTAGATTTTAAAAATGGCAGTGACTATTCCTTCCACCAGCTCAGCGTAAGAAGTGAAAACTTACAGATAATGCTTAAAACAGTGATGTCATGTCACGGTATTGCACATAAAATGCATTGATGTCAGTCCATAGCACAGTTTTAAACTTGTCGCATTTCACATACAGCTGGTTTCATCTCTTTATAAGTGAAAAAAACTCATCAATCCCTGAAAAACAATAGACTCTTCTGTAAATCAATTGACTTAGACCAGTCCAAATGTGTCTATAGGGGTAAATGGGTTAAACAACGATAACAAATTGTTTTGATAAGTGAATGATGGCTTGAACTGTTCAGTAACTACAATTTACTACCTATAGGGAATCTGATCAAGGTTTATAAAGTGTTTACACAAAAGGAAGTAAAGTATGAGTGTATAATGCCCCTGAACAACTTGAAATATTAATTTGTATGATGTTGATAGTTATTTTGTGGGCAGACATACTGCTGATAGAATGGATTGATGTTTGTTATATGATTTCCTTATTTTGTTGTAGACACAAAGTCCAACAATCATACCACCAAACACAACAGCGGCGGCAACTACAACAGCTGCAGGTAATACCTCACATAGATATCAACCACCCAATGTAGTAGGCTTGGGATATAAAAATGGGTTCTGTCAGTTCCTTGGGTCAATATTGGTTCTGGAGGATAACGTTCAAGATGCCTTGCAGAGCCTTTTGCTATTATTTTTAGATTTTATTTTTGATAATTTTCCTGTTACACATGAAAACAGGTGACGGGGAGACATATCTGTTTTCTAATAGTTGTCTTGTCTGTCTATCTGTCACAAATTCCTGTCTGGGTAATAACTTTTGCTTTGAATGGATTCAAACTTTAATATGTTATCAGACAAGACCTTAAGAAATGCCATGACCTTGACCCTGTGTTATGTCTTTAAGGTCAAGGTCACATTGACCCATGCTCACAAATTCATGTGTGGGTTATAAATTTCTAACCTTGCTTTTAATGCATTCAAACTTTGATGTATATTATTGGTCATGACCTTCACTTTTGGGTCATATCTTCAATGTGAAGGTCACAGTGCACCCATCAGCACAGGATTACGAAATGTCATCGAGATCTAAGACATTCATGAAGATTGTAAAGTCCAATAACATAGGGAAAAAATTTCCAAATGTATTCAATAAGCAAACATATTTTAGATTTCATTGCTATAAAACAACAACTTGGCTAAGATTTGAGGAAAGATATACATGTAATTTGACAGAAACCAAAATGGTGGAAACAAATATAGAAATCTCCAGAGACACGAAAATGTATTCTGTCTGCAGGAAGTTTGTAATGACATGACTTTTGGCAAACTAAAATGTTGAAAATGAACACTGTTTGCATCCCCCATTTACTTATGTGCCCCGAGTATGTGAGGGGGACAATAAAATGAAGTACATTATATCTGTCATCAATCCCATAGTTACCTGTCAATCTTGTAAGTGATTTAGTAATTTAAGCACTTTGTAACTTTTTGTATGATTTTTTTTTTACAGTAAGAAAACTTACCGTCTCAGCTGGTCAGAATCAGAACATACAACTACCAACCAGTGATGCAACACTGACTGTCTTTGTTGTGGAACATGAGGAGAAAGGTATGATATTTAGCTTACCTGTACCAAGCTGATGTGGGGCTTATGCTTCTGTAAGTGGTTAGAACATCGTGCTTTTAATCATGAATTCTCTCCCACAGGTTGGAGCCGAGCTGGAAACTAAGCTGATTTTTGTGAGAAGGTTTGCCAGTTTACTTGCAGAAGGCCAATGGTCTCTTCCCAGGTACATTGGAACTGGATTCTCTCCTGGCTGCCACCATATAACTGAAAAATTGTTGAGTGTGGCTTAAAACAGTTCAAAATTCAAATAGCTGCATATACTGCTAATACGTCATCTAAACATTGTGGCACATATGTGTCATAAATTATGTCATGTTTTTGGTAATTTTTTGAAGACTTGAACATGACTACATTGATTTAAATCATTTATAGATACAGTCAAACTTGCATTAAAGGCCACCTCTGTTTAAAGGGCACCTGCCTATAAAGGCCATTGGCTACTTTTGCCTGTTCTCCTTGAATGGTTCCTGTATAGACAAGTTTGATTGTATCTAGAAATCCTGTAATTCATAATTGTACGGCATTATTAAAAGTATCATAGTCAGTAAGGTTGTCATTGATAGACTCGATATCGTTATACAAATTAATTTGTAATGATAATCGATACATTTTTTTAGTATCGATACATTTCATAATGCATTTCACAGGATCTATTTTCTTTTACAATTTCCAAAATTTTCCATTTGTTTTACTTCATGTTTTTGAACTATGCTATATTTATTCTAATTGTTCAAATAAACAATGTTTTCCTTGCAATGATTTTTATACGCTGGCCTTTAAGGCAGGTGTATTATGGCATCACCCTGTCTGTCTGTCTGTTCATTAGGCCGTCCGTTTGTTCGTTCGAATGTCAACATTTAGCTTGTCCATAGTTTTTTAAGCAGCAAAGTACTTAACAGATTTTATTGATACTTTATGCAGTTGTTCCTTGCAACATGTTCTTGAGACGAGTCAAATTTCAAGGTTGTGGTATGCAAATGTAGGTCACAGTTACTATTTTTAGAAATTTAGCTTGTACGTGGGCTTTTAGCTTGCCGGGACGAAAGTCTGGAGAGCTAATGTCATACCCCCGGCGTCGTTGTCGTCTGTAGACAAAACTTTAACCTGGCCTATATCTTTTTAACTTCAAGGGACAAGGCTTTGATATATCACATATAGAATCCTTATGTCCAGAGCTTTCATTTGTGACCTTGACTTCTGACCTAGTGACCTTGACATTGGACTCTGACTTATTTTTCAAAAACTTTAACCTGAGCTATATCTTTACAACCATAAGGGATAGGGCTTTCATATTTCACATATATATTCCTTATGTCTAGAACTTTCATTTGTTATCTTGACTTTTGACCTAGTGACCTAAACCTTGGGCTTTGACCTACTTTTCAAAAACTTTAACCTGAGCTATATCTTAACAACCATGAGGGATAGGCCTTTTGTATTTTTCATATATATTTCTTATGGTTAGGGCTTTTATTTGTGACCTTGACTTTTGACCAAATGACCTTGACCTTGGACTTTGACCTACTTTTCAAAAAACATTAACCTGAGCTGTATCCTTACCACCATGAGTGATAGGGCTTTGACATTTCACACATAGATTCCTTATTACTAGTGCTTTCATTTGGGACCTTGACTTTTGATCTAGTGACCTTGACCTTGGACTTTGACCAACTTTTCAAAAACTTTAAACTGAGCTTTACCTTTACAGCCATGAGTGATAGGGCTTAGATATTTCACATATATATTCCTTATTACTAGAGCTTTCATTTGGGACTTTGACATTTGACCTTTGACCTTGGACATACTTTTCAAAAACTTAGATTTCTTAAGACCAGAGCTTTCATTTGGTACCTTGACTTTTGACCTAGTGACCTCGACATTGGAATTTGAACTACTTTTCAAAAACTTTAGCCTTGGCTTTATCTTCTTAACCATGAGGGATAGGGGTTTGATATTTCACATATATATTTCTTATGACTAGAGCCTTCATTTGGTACCTTGACCTTTGACCTAGTGAACTTGACCTAGGACTTTGACCTTCTTTTCAAAAATATTAACCTGAACCGAAGGAATAAAAATTTAACCAGTGCTTTGACCTTAAAACCTGAGAGCTGTTTGCAAATATCTATTTTGAAAATTTACACCTATTTTGGTGAGCTTTGTTGTCTTCTGACAACTCTTGTAAGGTAAATTGCTGAACAAATTATATTGGAACTTTATACAGTTGTTCCTTGCAACAAGTTCTCAAGATGAGTCAAATTTCAAGGCTGTGGTTTGCAAATGTAGGTCATTATTACTATTTTTAGAAATTTAGGTTGTCCAGAGCTTTTTACGCAAAGTACTAAACAAATTTTATTGAAACGTTATACATTTGTTCCTTGCATCAAGTTCTCGAGACGAGTTGAATTTCAAGGTCGTGGTTTGTGAATGTTTTTCACCATTACTATTATTAGAAATATTATTTAGCTTTGCTTATTGATGCTTTTTGAGTAATTTAATAAATGAATTTTTATAAAACTTCATATAATTGTTCCTTGCAACATGTTCTCGAGACAAATCAACATTTCATCGTCATTGTTTGTGAAAGTAGGGCAACATTACTATTTTTAGAAATCATACATAACTTTATGTGTTGTGTAGGTTTTCGAATGCAGGCAAATTTCATTGTGCATCTCTTATACACCTGTATATTATACAATGTTATAATCGTGTACTAATCTCAAACGCAACTAATATTCCTCTTTTGTGCACCCCAATAGTGCATGCTTAGTCAGCGTTCCAGCTAGAACATTTTTTCGGGGCGCCCGTTGCCCTTTTTCGTAGTGACCCTGATGCCCGATGCCCTTTTATTAATTTCTATCATGATAATTTTTTTCCTAAAAGTTACACAGTCCATCTTAACTTGTCATTCATCATTTAAAAAGCTCAAGTTTAGAATGTGATCCATATTTCCTTCTATACCTAGCTCAAAAAATACTTCTATAAACTTTAATTATTATTTTATTGACAATTCAATTCCTAAGTCTTTACCTCATGGCCGAAATTGTCACAGAATACATTGTGTATTGATGGTTGCAGTTTATGGAAGAGGAAATCATGCATGTAGTAAAAAGAACCAATACCAGACTTTCAGGATGTGTGAAAGTGTTGTAATGATGCATGTAGAAATAATAAATTATTTATTTTGAATTAAATGTAGGTAAATAATAAAAGAAAAACTAGTTAATTTATAAAGTAAATAAGAAGTTTAATTGAAATGCTTAAAGATGGAAAGCTATTACTTTAAATAGCAAAACTGAAATTTAGTAAAATTGACTTTTGTAATTTACATTGATTTAAACACATATTGACATAATACGTTGTACTTTTGATAAAGTTCCAACAGAATTTGGACTCACAAGAAATAATGCTAGATCTAGTGATTTTTGTTACTAGTCAAATATTTTTGTAAAATAAGTAAAACAAATTCAGAAACTTAATTTTAAAAGTCATATGGAATTTTTTTATTTGTGGGTAACCAAATTCCAGGAGTCGGCTACTTGCCTGGAGCTAGTCATAGTGTTAAAAATTAAGGTCAAGGCCTGTTTGTGTCAGTGATTACTTATTTTTCTCTGAATCAATTTTTCAGAATATTATCTGTACCAGTATTTTATACTTGTATTATTACCATACAATACACAAAGTAAATGATCCATGTTCACTTATATACTAGTGTCCTTTTTATAACACAATAACACGCAAAAAGTGCCCATTTTGAAGTTGATTTACACGCAAAAAGTGCCCATTTTGAAGTTGATTTACACGCAAAAAGTGCCCATTTTGAAGTTGATTTACACGCAAAAAGTGCCCATTTTGAAGTTGATTTACACGCCAAAAGTGCCCATTTTGAAGTTGATTTACATGCAAAAGTGTCCATTTTGAAGTTGATTTGCATGCAAAAAGTGTCCATTTTGAAGTTGATTTGCATGCAAAAAGTGCCCATTTTGAAGTTGATTTGCACTCAAAAGTGCCCATTTTGAAGTTGATTTGCACGCCAAAAGTGCCCATTTGAAGTTGATTTGCACGCAAAAGTGCCCATTTTGAAGTTGATTTGCACGCAAAAGTGCCCATTTTGAAGTTGATTTGCACGCAAAAGTGCCCATTTTGAAGTTGATTTGCACGCAAAAAGTGCCCATTTTGAAGTTGATTTGCATGCAAAAGTGCCCATTTTGAAGTTGATTTGCACGCAAAAAGTGCCCATTTTGAAGTTGATTTGCACGCAAAAATGCCCATTTTGAAGTTGATTTGCATGCAAAAAATGCCCATTTTGAAGTTGATTTGCACGCAAAAAGTGCCCATTTTGAAGTTGATTTGCACGCAAAAAGTGCCATTTTTTACAGTTGATTTACGCACAAAAAATGCCCTTTTTAAAATTAGCACCCTGCCCTTTTCAAATCCTGGCTGGAACACTTAGTGTTAATTGCTTCCTTCAAATAAACCGTGTATCGCTTTTCATCGCGGTGTTTTATGTACATGTACCATTTGCGGTACTCTCTCTTTTCTTTTTTTAATCTATAGATAGTAAAATACACAATCAAAAACCTAAATATTATAATGAATCTATATATTTTGAATGCGTTTTATAGAAGTACAAATTTATTCTATTTATCGAAATATCGATATATTTTTTTCTTTTCGATATATCAATACAGAATTTCAAATCAGTGATAGCCTAATTGTTAGTGATATGAATTACATTATTTAACTGTTTTATCTCTACTGTTTCAGGCGAAAGTTTTCAGTATGAGTGGACACTGATGGATTCACCAGAAAATTCAGAGAGTGGCACCATGGAGGGAAAAAATACTGACTCATTAAAGCTATCAAAGGTGATTTTAAGATACTGTAGAAATATCAGATTGTACATGTTACAAGCCATCAAAGCAAATGCAGGTCTTGAAACTAGCAATACAGCATGTAACAAACGTGTTCAATTCAGGATCTATTGTGATTCAATTTTAGAAGTTTTCACAATTTAATCTAACAAAATTGTCTGTGAGCCCTTGGAAGGCTAAGTTAAGGATATTCTCAGATTTCAAAATATTTTTTAAGTTTTATGGTGCTAGTTCCAAAAGGTCTACATATGAATAGTGTGTCAGAATGTCTCTATTACTCCTAATATGAATGTAATCTAGATTAAAAGGGAGGCAATGGGAGATTCCTACAGAAATTTTAATGTTTCTGTATATGTTCTTGATATTGTAGTTGGGGATTATAAATATGATGAATCGTTTCCCTAATACTGAGATCAGTTAACTAAGGTATTGTTTTCACCATACTGGGATCAGTTAACTAAGGTATTGTTTTCCCAATACTGGGATCAGTTAACTAAGGTATTGTTTTCACCATACTGGGATCAGTTAACTAAGGTATTGTTTTCCCAATACTGGGATCAGTTAACTAAGGTATTGTTTTCACCATACTGGGATCAGTTAACTAAGGTATTGTTTTCGCAATACTGGGATCAGTTAACTAAGGTATTGTTTTCCAATACTGGGATCAGTTAACTATGGTATTGTTTTCACCATACTGGGATCAGTTAACTAAGGTATTGTTTTCACCATACTGGGATCAGTTAACTAAGATATTGTTTTCACCATACTGGGATCAGTTAACTAAGGTATTGTTTTCAAAATACTGAGGTCAGTTAACTAAGGTATTGTTTTCCCAATACTGGGATCAGTTAACTAAGGTATTGTTTTCCCAATACTGGGATCAGTTAACTAAGGTATTGTTTTCCCAATACTGGGATCAGTTAACTAAGGTATTGTTTTCCCAATACTGGGATCAGTTAACTAAGGTATTGTTTTCCCAATACTGGGATCAGTTAACTACAGTATTGTTTTCCAATACTGGGATCAGTTAACTATGGTATTGTTTTCACCATACTGGGATCAGTTAACTAAGGTATTGTTTTCACCATACTGGGATCAGTTAACTAAGGTATTGTTTTCCAATACTGGGATCAGTTAACTAAGGTATTGTTTTCCAATACTGAGATTAGTTAACTAAGGTATTGTTTTCCAATACTGGGATCAGTTAACTAAGGTATTGTTTTCCCAAAACTGAGATCAGTTAACTATGGTATTGTTTTCACAATAATGATATCAGTTAACTAAGGTATAGTTTTCCAATACTTGGATTGGTTAACTAATGTATTGTTTTCGAAAACTGAGATCAGTTAACTTATGTTTTGTTTTCCCAATACTGGGATCAGTTAACTAAGGTATAGTTTTCCCAATACTGGGATCAGTTAACTAATGTATTATTTTCCAATATTGATATCTGTTAACTAATATATTGTTTGATTATTTCAGCTGATTGCTGGTTTATATACATTCAAGATTGAAGTTAAGGGAAATAACAGAATGGGTGAAGCTTATGTCAATGTAACAGTACTACCGGGTATGTAGACGTTTGACAATTGCAGCTACAGAATAATTTACGTGAATTTTATACATAAGACAAGGATTGAGGTCGCTTGTGTTACAGTTTTTACGGCATAATTAATTTAATGATGATTTGACAGGTGACATAGTAGCGATGTACGTGTACATCATCAGTACACACAGTTAGATAATATAAGTGATGTAATATATGATAAAATACAAACTCACATTCAAGTCTAAAGGATTTGAAAGCTTTTTAAAATCACAATTCTAGCTAATAGTGTACAGTAAAATAATACTCAGAGTATTTTCTATCAGTTATTTAGCACCAGATATTAATAATACTTACATCTGAATTTTTGTCCAAAATTGGCTGCTCAACCTATCCCATCACATCAACCTTTAGGTCATAAATCCACACTTTATTACTATAATCTGTTTCAGGAAGTGATTTGTTTTTAGCAGGATTGGTTTTAGAAGTTACACTATAGTATATTGCACATTGAAGTAATCATATTTGACATTTCTATTTTCAGCGGCTAGAGAGAACATGCCACCGATAGCGATTATAAACCCAACTGTACAAATAGTCAAACTTCCCAACTCTGCCATATTGGATGGGTCAGGTAGGAGGTTTTTGTTGTTGTTTTTTGTTGTTGTATTTTTTATTTTTTTTTAAGATTATAGAACATAAGAAAATCTAAGACGTTCCCTGATTGGTTGATCATAAATGCATATTCATTGTTATTTTATGTTCAAAATGGAAAACGGGACGACATGTAAATAAAAATGATGGGTAGCTTGAATTCACGTCCTGTATGAATGAAATTATGTCATGTCACAACTTAGTAATGATGGATTTATAAGTTTAAAAGATTAGGTAAACATGTCAACAAATATCAGATGTCCACGATAAGAAATAGATGGTTAAAATGATCGATAAACTGCTGTGAAAATGTCACAGCATCTTGCTACGAAGAAAGTATATGGGAGGACTTTTAACCCCTAAAATATCACTTAAAATCGGGGCAAAAAATTCAGCCTAGGTTATAACTTGATTAACTCATTCACTTCTAAAGACATTTGGACTGTTCTCAGTAATTCATTAACAGAAGAGTCCATTGTTTTAGGGGTTGATGAGTTAAAATAAATATGTTGTGTGCAGACAAATGATCACACAAGCACACCAAAAATGATATTTACACCCATGTTGGCGAGTTTTGTTGTCTTCTGACAACTCTTCATCTTCCTTTTTAAAATGTCTCTTCAGACAAGAGCTAAGTAATTTTAACCTGTCTGACTGCAGAATATACAGGTACTGGGCAACCAAACAGGTGAGATTGTTGAGCCCTACTTTACTATCTTATCACACCTCGAACTAGATTCAGCCAATCATGTTGCACTATGCCTGTCACATGGTGACCTACTATGAACCCTTTTTTTTTTTAAAAAAAATAGGCTTCGTCTGTTTCAAATACTGATCAATACATGATGACCTAACGTCCTGAATCGGTTACAGGGTCATTTCATATGGAATTTTACAAACCTATTGTACGTCAGCAACAAACCTTATAACTATTAAAAGGATTACCAGTTTACCATCTTTTCGAAATGCTGCTCCCAAATAATACAAACAAACGAAATCGGATCATTCAAACTGTATATATAAGTAATGTTTGGTTTTTCAGATAGCTCAGATGATGACAAAATCGTCAAATATCACTGGGAGGAAGTAAGTGGACCTCTACAACACCAGAAACTAGAAGATGATAAGAACATGCTTAAACTAAGTGATCTGGTTCCGGGTACATATATATTCAAGTAAGTGAAATATTACCATAGAAACTCACTGTATTTAACCCTTATCCGGCCACATTACATTGACTGACTCAGTCAGCCACTGCTGCATATGTATTACAATGTATACACACCACTGCCAGATTAAAACTGTGAATTTTTATCAATTTGAACTGGTCACTTTAACTTGTAATTGTGTGTCAATTTGTGTAAACTGATCCATATATTCATATATAGGTTTAATAAAAATGATTGTAATTAATATTTTTGAAGTGTTTTATTATTTTTTTAGATCAGGTATTCATTGTTAATTAACAGTTAAAGTTGTAATTTCTGTGACCGTAGTTGCTTTCCATGACTCAGCATGAGTGAAACCGACGCGGCTGATGTCCGACATTGTGACTTTAGATGCTCGCCAAAATTAATTAAATTTGAGACAGCGATTTGTCTCCTGAACAAAAAATTCCCACATTGTTTTTTAAACAATAAATAAAATCTAAAAGATTACTATTGCCAGGTACATAGCATGCAAGTCTTGGTGTCGAAGTGAACCGAGTGTTTACTGGTAGCAAGTCAGTGTTGGTCTAGTCATCCTCGTCAATGCACAGAATAATCCTGAGAACTTGTGTTGAATTTACATCTAAATCTCCTATTTCAAATCAGAGGAAATCGTATTCCTCCTCCAAGTTGTAACTACTGAAATATAGCTCCAAATTCCATTATCACACAGTGAACAAAGCGATGCAGACCCATTTGTAATACTTTCGTTTTCTCGGAGGTGAGATTCTAAAGGTCGTTTAAGTCATTAGACTTATCTATGACGTGTTCGTATTTTTTTATATTCACCAATGGACTTTTACATAGGATTCCGTAGTATTTATAGCATACTTGGAAATCGTATATTGACGTACTTTGCAGTGAACGCGGGTTTACAAAAATCGTATATTGACGTGTTTGGCAGTGGCAGAGGGTATTGTAAAATGGTATATTGATGTGTTTGGCAGTGGCAGAGGGTATTGTAAAATCGTATATTGACGTGTTTGGCAGTGGCAGAGGGTATTGTAAAATTGTGTATTGACGTGTTTGGCAGTGGCAGAGGGTATTGTAAAATCGTATATTGATGTGTTTGGCGGGATAAGTGTTAATTATACACGTTTTACTTTATTTTAAGATTATACAGACAGTGACTGGTTTTACATTAAATAAGTTTACAGACAGTTACATGTTTTACTCTATAACTATACAGCCAATTACAGGTTTTACTACATAACTATAGACAGTTACAGGTTTTATTATATAACTATTGATAGTTACAGGTTTTACTATCAGAGGTTTTGAAATGAAAAATAATTTACTGGTCAACCTGACCAGTGAGTTACTAAATTTCACTAATTGTAGCAAAATTTTACTGGTCCTTATATAAATATTACTGAAAAATAAAAGGGTGAATAAAATTTCAGAATTACTGGCCCAAATGATAAAGCGGTGGCCCAAATATTTTGGACAAATATCATTGTAAAAAGTAAAGAAAAACACAAAGGAGGACCAGCAATTTATTATTCCTACACCGGTGAAAAACAAACACTAAGTCAGTTATAAACGCCTATTTTATTGCACATTAGAAGGATATAACAAATGTACGTCGATGGGCCAAATGTGAATTCGGTTGAAAATAAAAACATTGGGTCGAACGTCCCCTGTTTAAGCTGTTAACGATTACAGTTTAAAAATGTGAAGGCAAATAAATATAAATTAGATCTACTTCGCTTGACTGAAATGCATTTTAATTAGCAGGAATCCTGCCACTGCTACCTGCATTGAAGTCTTATTCTATCCATTTACAAGCTCTTTTGAGTAAACACATCTTTAATTTTCTGGGGAATGAACAACTTTTATTTTTAAACCTCACAAGGAGTACGTGATACTCGCTGTCAGCCATGATGTTTAATCACATGGTTTTCACATGATCAGACATAATAATTTCTGCACGTGAATAAGAGATAACGTTAACATTAACATAAAAAGAGGATTATGTCTTGTCTTTTAAATAAATGACGGCCGTGACATGAATTTAGCAGGATGGTAGGGCACTCACCCAAACATTTTATTTTGGGCTAGTAACTACTTGTCTTTGTCAGACTTTGATCAACTTCAGGTTGCCCAGACTGGTTTATTTCAGGCACTGATTATTTAAAATCATCTGGTTTTACCCAGGGTTTCCACAGAAATTACCAGAAAACTTGATAGGCCACGAGGCCGCCATGTTTTACAATTATCTGAGTCAATGACGCGTTTGAACAGATTGAATGGTATGTAAGTTCAAGCCTTTTACTGATCTGGAACTAAAATGAAAAAAACCCGCACACGCACAGAAGTAACAAAATCCGGATTTTCTGACGAAAACATTGGCCTGTCGTTTCGACCGATCATTTGACAAATTTCACTGGACTTTTGACAAATTTCCCAGTTTTGACGGTAAGACAGGCGGATTTCAAAAACTCTGTACTATATAACTATAAAAGCAGTTACAGGTTTTACTATACAACTATACACAGTTACATTAATTACTATATAACTGTACAGACAGTTGCATTGTTTATGATATAACTATACAGACAGTTACAGGTTTTACTATATAAATATACAGACAGTCACAGGTTTCACTATATAACTATACAGACAGTCACAGGTTTTACTATATTACTACAGACAGTTACAGGTTTTACTATATAACTATACAGACAGTTACATTGTTTACTATATAACTATACAGACAGTTACATTGTTTACTATATAACTATACAGACAGTCACAGGTTTTACTATACAACTATACAGTTACATTGTTTACTATATAACTGTACAGACAGTTACAGGTTTTACTATATAACTATACAGACAGTTACATTGTGTACTATATAACTTAACAGACAGTTACATTGTTTACTATATAACTGTACAGACAGTTACAGGTTTTACTATATACCTGTACAGACAGTTACAGGTTTTACTATATAACTATACAGACAGTTACATTGTTTACTATATAACTTTACAGACAGTTACATTGTTTACTATATAACTGTACAGACAGTTACAGGTTTTACTATATAACTGTTCAGACAGTTACAGGTTTTACTATATAAATATACAGACAGTCACAGGTTTCACTATATAACTGTATAGACAGTTACAGGTTTTACTATATAACTATACAGACAGTTACATTGTTTATGCTATAACTATACAGACAGTCACAGGTTTTACTATATTACTACAGACAGTTACAGGTTTTGCTATATAACTATACAGACAGTTACATTGTTTACTATACAACTATACACAGTTACATTGTTTACTATATAACTGTACAGACAGTTACATTGTTTATGATATAACTATACAGACAGTTACAGGTTTTACTATATAACTATACAGACAGTTACATTGTTTACTATATAACTAAACAGACAGTTACATTGTTTACTATATAACTACAGACAGTTACATTGTTTATTATATAACTATACAGACAGTTACAGGTTTTACTATATAACTATACAGACAGTTACAGGTTTTACTATATAACTAAACAGACAGTTACATTGTTTACTATATAACTGTACAGACAGTTACATTGTTTACTATATAACTATACAGACAGTTACATTGTTTACTATATAACTATACAGACAGTCACAGGTTTTACTATACAACTATACAGTTACATTGTTTACTATATAACTGTACAGACAGTTACAGGTTTTACTATATAACTATACAGACAGTTACATTGTTTATTATATAACTTTTACAGTTACAGTTTACATTGTTACACTATATATAACTGTACAGACAGTTACAGGTTTTACTATATAACTATACAGACAGTTACAGGTTTTACTATATAACTAAACAGACAGTTACATTGTTTACTATATAACTGTACAGACAGTTACATTGTTTACTATATAACTATACAGACAGTTACAGGTTTTGTTTAATATACAGACAGTAACTATACATACAGACAGTCACAGGTTTTACTATACAACTATACAGTTACATTGTTTACTATATAACTGTACAGACAGTTACAGGTTTTACTATATAACTATACAGACAGTTACATTGTTTACTATATAACTTTACAGACAGTTACATTGTTTACTATATAACTGTACAGACAGTTACAGGTTTTACTATATAACTGTTTAGACAGTTACAGGTTTTACTATATAAATATACAGACAGTCACAGGTTTTACTATATAACTATACAGACAGTTACATTGTTTACTATATAACTTTACAGACAGTTACATTGTTTACTATATAACTGTACAGACAGTTACAGATTTTACTATATAACTATACAGACAGTTACATTGTTTACTATATAACTTTACAGACAGTTACATTGTTTACTATAATATACAGACAGTACAGACAGTTACAGATTTTTACTATATAACTTTACAGACAGTTACATTGTTTACTATATAACTTTACAGACAGTTACATTGTTTACTATATAACTATACAGACAGTCACAGGTTTTACTATATGACTATACAGACAGTTACATTGTTTACTATATAACTGTACAGACAGTTACAGGTTTTACTATATAACTATACAGACAGTTACATTGTTTACTATATAACTGTACAGATAGTTACGTTGTTTACTATATAACTGTACAGACAGTTACATTGTTTACTATATAACTATACAGACAGTTACATTGTTTACTATATAACTATACAGACAGTTACATTATTTATTATATAACTGTACAGACAGTTACAGGTTTTACCATATAACTATACAGACAGTTACAGGTTTTACTATATAACTAAACAGACATTGTTTACTATTTACATTGGTTTTACTGTATAACTATACAGACAGTTACATTGTTTATGATATAACTATACAGACAGTCACAGGTTTTACTATATGACTATACAGACAGTTACATTGTTTACTATATAACTTTACAGACAGTTACATTGTTTACTATATAACTATACAGACAGTTACAGGTTTTACTATATGACTATACAGACAGTTACATTGTTTATTATATAACTTTACAGACAGTTACATTGATTACTATATAACTATACAGACAGTTACAGGTTTTACTATATGACTATACAGACAGTTACATTGTTTACTATATAACTTTACAGACAGTTACATTGTTTACTATATAACTATACAGACAGTCACAGGTTTTACTATATGACTATACAGACAGTTACATTGTTTACTATATAACTTTACAGACAGTTACATTGTTTACTATATAACTATACAGACAGTTACAGGTTTTACTATATAACTTTACAGACAGTTACATTGTCTACTATATAACTATACAGACAGTTACATTGTTTACTATATAACTGTACAGACAGTGACAGGTTTTACTATATAACTATACAGACAGTCACAGGTTTTACTATATAACTATATAGACAGTTACATTGTTTACTATATAACTATACAGACAGTTACATTGTTTACTATATAACTATACAGACAGTTACATTGTTTACTATATAACTATACAGACAGTTACATTGTTTACTATATAACTATACAGACAGTTACATTGTTTACTAT
Organism: Atrina japonica; assembly: GCA_030159075.1. Taxonomy (NCBI): domain Eukaryota; kingdom Metazoa; phylum Mollusca; class Bivalvia; order Pterioida; family Pinnidae; genus Atrina; species Atrina japonica. The sequence goes on along the minus strand of BROG01000325.1, from coordinate 131,751 downwards.
ATAACTATACAGACAGTTACAGGTTTTACTATATAACTATACAGACAGTTACATTGTTTACTATATAACTAAACAGACAGTTACATTGTTTACTATATAACTATACAGATAGTTACATTGTTTATTATATAACTATACAGTTACATTGTTTACTATATAACTATACAGACAGTTACAGGTTTTACTATATAACTGTACAGACAGTTACAGATTTTCTCTTTGATTTCTCAGGTTGACAGTAACTGACTCAGATGGTGCTACAAACTCTACAACTGCCAATGTAACTGTCATCAAAGGTAAAACTTATAATTATTTGATTATTTTATATAAGGTTTGAATGGCATTTTTATTGCGTTTATGGTTTTATATAAAAAAAATTGGTATAGGGGCATTTACAACATGAAGCGCGGTAATTTCCGATATAAAACCATAAACGCAATAAAAATGCCATTCAAACCTTATATTTACATGCATTCAACGTATTTTTCCATTGCAGGGACATTTGTCCATGTTGCTAAATTTAATAACAACAGCTTACAATATCTACATGACGAATAATAAATTATTCAACGTTATTTTCTAATTCATGAATTAGATTTACATTTTTGAATTTCATTTAAAGATATTTCATAATTTGCTGTTAATTATTAAACACTTTCAACATGGGTGTGTTCATGTATGCATACATACACGGATCACTAGGGGAATCAATTGCAGATATGCAAGTATGACGGAAATACATCTTAACATAGAGTGAATAGGAGAACATGTTAATATAAGATATATATTGGCATTGCCTTTGAAATACAAGGTAGATAACTTCTGTTGCACTTCTTTTTCTGGAAAAAGTTATGCACACAATTTGATAAATGCAAAAATAAAATTCCAATCGGAAAACTGCAAAAAAAAAAAAAAAAAAAAAAATTCCCTCAAAATTAAATAACTATACATGTCCTGTTTAAAAGAAGTCTTGGCTACAACTCAGACTGAAAAATCCAAGCCTGGAGCATCTGTTTGTGAGGTTATGTCCTTTTATTACTTACACAGCACTTGAAGTCTGGTTTTTTAACTTGTTGAAGAACCAGCAATGGCAGAACTCCAGGATCATGAACCATGCTTAGACTCCGTTCCAGTGTACAATACTTATATATATTTTTTGAATCTCAATTTCTGTGGGTAAAGAACCCATGATTGGAATATCCACTAGTAAAGCATCCTATATCAACGTGAATGTGACCCAGGACATCTTATAAAAGTAGACCATTTTATAAATCGTCTTCGTCTTATAGCTGGTGCCAGAGAAGGGTTAATACATGTAATATAACAGTAGTCTCATTTATTTTTTTAATTCATTTACAGAAACGGATTATCCACCCAAGGCAAATGCTGGTTCTGATGTGGTTGTGCAGTTACCTACAAATTCTGTGATATTATATGGAAACTCTAGCACTGACGACAAAGGGATTAAAAGTTACGAGTGGATGAAATCTTCGGAGGATAAGATGACAGCTGATATGACGGTTAGTTTCATACGTTTTGTCATTAATATTTTATCATAATTCAGTGTTATCATTTGTTGTATTTAAACAAACTGAAAACATGGTAAAAAATGCTCAACAATTGGTTGTATGCAATATTTTTTAGGGTATCGCAACACAAATTCTTCATTTCATGACCACAGCTCCACTTAGGTGTAATGGGCAAGGATTATCCACCCAAGGCACTTTAAAAAAGATTTGTAAGTCAAGACAAACTGACTTCTAAGTTATAAATAACTTGATGATAGAGCATGGAATTAGGGGAGGACTTATTAGTCGACATTCTCTAATTCTATTTGCTTTGTTTTACCTTATTTCTTTGACTAGGCTCCTCTTAGTTTTGGGGCATTTATATATCTGAAGGAGATAGATTACTGCATACAACAATTGATCACTTTTAAGAAGCTCACCTGACTCAAAGGTGACATCTTAAGTAGTGGGAGTTTTGCAAACAAAAATGGCATGTCTGCCACCCTTTTTCTTGAATTATTACTGTTTTGTGGTTTTATTTGTCCAGGTCCCATTTTTTTCATTTCGTCAGCTAGACTGACCATAATTATGTAGGTAGAGGCGTACATCTTTGGCTTTTGAACATATTTCTTTTCAATTTGTTAATCAATATGACTGCCAAGGTCTTAGATTTGTCAAAAATTATCTGTGACTTTTCTGGAAAATTGTTGGCAGACACCTTACAGGAATTGCTAATTAATTTCTGATCTGTTATTTGTTGACTTCCTGTTATAGCCCCCTGTACAAAATCATGCAATTAGACCTTGGATTTTTTGGTCTTGTTAAGCAGTTGATACTAAACCGAAATATTCGATTTTGTGTATTTATTTTTCTATCTTACAAATGTGAAACGTTCTTCTCTTTACTGGGACATTTTCGAGCCGGCCTGGCTCAGTCGGTAGCTTGCTCGACTCTTGATCGTGAGGTCGTGAGTGAGAGTCCAGCCGGCGGCAGGTTGGTTTCCTGTCCTTCGGATGAGACAGTAAAACTCGAGGTCCCATGTCGCAGTACGTGTTGGCACGTTAAAGAATCCTCACTGCTCAATGGCCGTAAGTGCCAAGCATAGGCCAAAATTTTAAGCCCTTCACCAGCATTTGGTGACGTCTCTATACGAGTGAAAGATTCTTGAGTGGGACGTTAAACAACAATAAACTAACAAACAAACTGGGACAATTTTAGTTCATTATTTATGTTTTACATTATCCAATTATTGAATGTGAATTTGGAAATAAAAATTATTTTTAAAACAATTAAAAATCTAAACACAACCTGAAATGATGTCAGCAAACTAATTATTGTTCTTAATGAATTGCAAATTTAAAAACATTGGTTTTATGTTTGTAGGGAACCAGCACACCTTTTCTACACCTGTCCAATTTACAGCAGGGTGACTACACCTTTATGTTGAAAGTGACGGACACAGCTGATCAGTCATCTAGTGCTACTGTCCATATCTTTGTCAAACAAGGTGATTATGTTCTAATTTCGCTGGCTGCTCAAACGTGGCATAAAATAGTTATCAACAACAACATTCATTCTGGAGATGTCTTTTGCCAGCTGGAAGCTGTGCTTAAAGCTGTCATCGTAACTTTTAAACAATTTTCGAATTTGAAAAAAAAAAATTATAATGCTTTTGAAACACCCCCGATTTATCATTCAACAGGCAGACATTTTTGTTAAATGTTATCAATAGAAATTGGCTCGCACATTCTGGTGAACTCGGTAAAGTGAGCAGTCATTGACCAATGACAAGGTATCCCTTCTCATATTTTTACAGAGATGACAACAAGTAAACATTAAAAGAGACATAGCTGTGAAACATTGCTATCAAATTTTTAGAAATGGATGCAAGTGGTCCAGTAAAACGAACTGAGTGTTTGAATATATTTCCGAGTTGACCTTGGTCTTTGATCCATTATTTCGGAAGTGAGGACATTCATATCATTACAGGTGGTCTGAGCTCCCATCTGTTTATAATTTTACAGGGGTTTTTTTTCATGGGGAATTTGGAATTATGTTTGATATTCTCATGTTTAAACTGAATAATTAGATGTTTGTGATCTTACATTAGCCGGCTAAATGTCCAGATAGAGTAAATGAACTTTGTTGATATCAATATTTATTTTCGTAGATGAGTTATACTCAAACTTCATTACTTCACACGTTTGTTCTATGCGACTGTAGCTAGACAATGACAATTGATTTTGCAAACTCACCTTTTATATCGTGGGGGCTTGTTTCTATTCAGAAAACTGAACAAATATGGTGACCAATGGGAGTAAAACACTGGGATGTTTCAAAAACAATTTTATTTTTTTTTCATTTGATTAAATTGGTTTAAAAGTTGAGATGACAGCTTTAACTATATGAAAATTTTACATATAACATATCACCTACAAAATCTACAATGGCATTACTTATAAGATACTCCTGCATTACTGTGTTGATAAATCAATTTTTATTTACATTTATTTAACATGGTATTTTGTTTACATTTTGTTAAACAGGGTAATATTATCGGTATGTTTATGTTTTGTTAAACAGAGTAATTATGTTGACATTTTAATAAATAGGGTAATAATGTTTACATTTTTGTTAAACAAACTAATTATGTCTACATTTTGTTAACCTTTTCAATACGATAGTGTCCTATAACGCCCACTAAATTTATTGTTCTCTACTCACGATAACGTCCCCTGCCGCCCGGTAGAAATACAACCGCTGGTAACGAGAACATTGTAAACCGCCTCGTGTTTCTCCTTCAGTAGCTTCACTTTCAATTTGGGGTTTTCGCACTTTCACTTTATGTCAGGATATCACGATTATAACAAGAGTTAGATAAGACTTTAGTCATATTATCACATGTACATGTATTGGATGCCAGCGAAAATAAGCAAGTTACGATGGATATAAAAGTGCTATTATTTTGAAATGGGTGACTGAAAATCGTTGAAAAATGGCTGCCGCTTAAGCATCCGAGATTTCCCCAAGATGTTTTAGATATTTTCAACTTTGATTCCGACTCTAAAAATGACATTTTAGTATCTGATTTGAATGATGATTCTGCACGTGAACAACATGTAAACCCTATTTCTATGGAAATAGAATCCGAGATAGATGTCGATTCTGAATAAGATGTTAGCGATGACAATGATTTTCACTGCATTTCAATGCAGAAACCTCCTTTGCGGAACATGTGTCGACAAATGATTTAAATCAAAGCGTTAAATTTAACACATATTGGTCCAACTTACAATTTGGATATTTTATCAATTCACAAGTGAGTTAGCATATTTTCATCTCCTTTTTCATCTTGAGTATACATGCGATTTTTTATATGAAACGCAAAGGAAAATTGTGTATACAATAAAATCTATACATGTATTTAGAATGTATTGATTTATTCAAGTTTTTCATTCAAATGTTCTATTTATACATTATAAAAATAAGATCATATTCTTAAAATTTCTCTCACAAATTTATTCATTCCACACCTATAAATTAAAAATTAGACTGCACAGCAAAACAACATCATGATGAAAATATGCTACAGTGAGCAAACTGCAGAAAATGTAAACTGCTACAGTGTATATCGTCACTATGCAGCTGTGATGTTGCAGTATTGAAAGGGTTAAACAAGGTAATTATGTTAGTATCTTCAATAAGCAGGGTAATCATTTATATGAGGTCCAGATAGATAATGTTGTACATGTATCTTCATACAGAGTCTCCGTAGGAAAAGGGTAACAACATGTTCTAATATTTTGTAATTCTTATGCAGAGCAGTCTCTGTGGCTGTCAGAGTGGTTAGAGCACATCAATTGACATCACAATGGCTGTCTTTTCGTGTCAGAATTATAAATCAGTGCATTGTCAATTAAATTCAGTACCTTTACCTCAAAATGGTATATATTAATTAGAATGTTTTAGAATTGATGAATTAATCTGGAATACTTTCACTTCATAGTTGTTGATAATTTCACAAAATGTTATTAATATGTTTTCATTGTAGATATAAATACCCCTCCTGTAGCAGTAACTGCAAATCGAACTACTAAGTTCCTTCCCTTGAGTGGCTTGACACTAGATGGCAGCAACTCTACAGATGACAAGGGTATTACACAATACAGCTGGGTCCAGACAAGGTACATGTGTACTAATTTTTATCAGTCTTCATGGATTTAAGTGTGGGCGTAGCAAGTGACAACCTTTGTACAATTTTAGCTCACTTTATGCAGATGACATAATGTGACATGTTCCTCACTGTTGTCTTGACGATATGCATTATGCATGAAATTTTGAGTATTTGAAGACCAAGACTAATTCTGTTCAGTTAGTATATATTATATAGGGTGAGGGTCATAAATATTGTGTATTTCATAAGTTCTTGTCCGTAACATGTGTAGGTCAGAATTAATAGAAAGCTCCACTTTGAGTCCTCGTTAGAAAAATATAACAGTTTAGCAGTTTATTTTCTCTCGCAAACCAATGATTACAAAGGTATAGAAATAATATCAGTCGAGGGTGGGATGGATCAATAAAACTATGCCGAGGCATTACCCTGAGGTTGGGACATTGATTCATCTCACCCGAAAGTGATGTTTTTTCTATCTTGTACACAAATTTGGTGCTTGATTATTATTTTTCTTGCAATGGAAAACTTGAAATCCCATTGTATTTGGACCTAGTACACGACAACCTTTGTTCAATTTTAGCCTATTTTGACAATTTTGACTTATTTTAGTAGCCGCATCACTCACCCTTTTTCACCCACCATCCACAAATAAAATATAAACCCATATTATACACACATATATTTATTTCTTTTCAAACAAATTTGGTGAAATATTATGTAACTAATATCAAACTTTAACAATGTAAAGTATCAACACAAAAATCTCCTTGATCTTCATATTAACAAACAATGCAGACGATGTGTTTAGGGATACAAATTGTTCTGGATCAGCAGTTCCAGATAGAATTTTGCAGTACTTATAAAAAGCAAGATCAGTCTATCTCGGGTGTGAGGAAAATAAGTCTTGACCTCTTGTTAAATTTTAAGTATTGCTAGGGGCACCCAACAGGGGTATCATGATACTGGTTGTATAGAAGGGTTGGGATTAATAAGTCTCTTGTTAAACTTAAAGTATTTATAGGGGCATCCAACAGGGGAATCAGTGATACTGGTTGTGTAGAAGGGTTTAGATTAATAAGTCTCTTGTTAAACTTAAATCTCTTGTTAAACTTAAAGTATTGTTAGGGGCATCCAACAGGGTAACCATGATACTGGTTTTAAAGAAGGGTTGGGATTAATAAGTCTTAGCCTTTCGTTGGAGTATCAATTGTTGAGTCTGTTTGAATTCTTATTTTCATTATTAAAAAAAAGTGAAAATGAATTTTTGTACAGTAGATAAGCGATACTTTTTGGATAGATCAGAAAATTTATGATATGGATGGTTAATGTATAAGTCTTGTTGCAATAATAATTATGATAAATTTACTCGACAAGCTATTGTTATTTCAGATGAATAAAATCAAAATTTTCTTCTTTTTTTTTTATTCATATAGTGGTCCAACTCTTAAGATTTCCAAAGCCAATGAACCTGTTGCCATAGCAACTGGTAACATAGAGACAGGAACATATGGATTCACTCTAACAGTATCTGATGTGGAAAAGTTAGAGTCAAAAGCAAAATTAACAATAGAAGTAAAGGAATGTAAGTATACATTTATTTTGCATTTCTGTTTTTAGCCCACCTGGACGAAATTGAACAGGTGGGGGCGGGGGTAATGGCATTTGTGTCCAGTCATTAAGATTAGCTGAGGTTAGGTCTGCTTCTTCTGTTCATATATCAGTTAAAATTTGAGTACCGTACTCAGCGTATTTATTGATTTTTTATGAGAAAATCATAAGTGTGACACAACAGTTTAATTGTGAATGATGAAAAATAATATGTTTCCTAGTCACTCAAACCCAAATGTTTTACAAACGATTATATAGTCATAATAATGAAATAAAAGTTGAGCTTGAGTAAATTTGTTGATTTTGGGCCCAAGGTCTGGCACCATAAAAATTCTCAGACTTGAGTAAATTCTCAATTTTTATGGTGCCTGGCCCAGATCTGTTTTTTTTTTTTTTTTTTTTAAATATTTTGGTGGGAGTTGAGCTTTGTATTATTTTGTTATGCTTTGTATTTAGAAAGCTTCAGTACTTGTTGAAGTTATAAAAAAGCAATCGGGGAGAAGGAATTTATGCAAAAATCATTCCAAAAACCTTTAAAATTACATTTGGATTAATATAATCATTGGGACACAATTTACATTTTTATACGCATGAATGCCAGAAAGTGTAGAAAGTTTTAGGAATAACGCTTGCTTTCCTCTGTACACAGAAGCTGTTGTAATAGTCTTAGCTTGCTGCTATACAGTGATGTGCAAAAAGTGATGAAATTTTTTTTGTTTTTCCCCATAAATTTCATATAAATCCACAATTTTTCAAAATTTTCATGGAGAGTCATTTTTTAATCAATTTTGATGACACTTACACCGTGCAACTCAGAATATCTTAATAGTTTCATTGTATATTTGCTCGTAATGTTTCTGTTTTCAAAATTCAACAATTTAAACATAGAATTGAATTCTTTATGTCACAATTCCCTATTTACACATATTAAAGTCACATTCCGGGGACGTTATTGTAATTTTTGACATTTTCATTAGATAACCACTCCTAAATGACGAAAATGAAAAATGTTTCAAAAAATTCAATGAATTAATAGAGTTATTAGGAGAATTCTGTAGGAATACTTAAATTTGCTCAGTGAATGAGTGATATAAAGGGTGTGCTCGATTCACTGCAAGAGTACTGTTCCGGCACAGTCTCAGAACATGTTACAATCGAATGTACCAGGGCAGGAAGTAGTTATTTCAAAGATGTCGATACAATTTACATAAGTCACATAAGTTTATGGCTAAATTGCTTGCCCAGGACAGTGTTCCAGAGCATTTGATTGATGTTCAACTTGTCTGGATTGTCCTGGGCAGTGAAACGAACACGCTCAGTAGAGCGTCACCACATGACCGGCAACACCTTACCGTTTATAAATAGATCAATGCGTTAAGTGTTTACCACAATTAATTAACTAATTAGTTGGAATAGGACTTGGAAAATACGACGAAAGTTCATACGAATACGCATTTAGAGAGTACAGAAAAGTTTATTTATGAACATTACTCCCCGGAATGTGGCTTTAAAAAGAGACATTAAAACTTTGTACATGTATCTTGCTAGCTGGCCTGGCTCAGTCGGTAGTGCGCTCTACTCTTGATCGTAAGGTCGTGAGTTTGAATCCAGCTGACAGCAGGTTGGTTTCCTGTCTTTCGGATGAGAGAGTAAAAACGGAGGTCCCGTTTTACATTAGGTGTCAACACGTTAAAGAAACCTAACTGCTCAATGGCTGTAAGGATTGAGCATAGGCCAAAATTTTAAGCCCTTCACCGGCATTTGGTGACGTCTCCATATGAGTGAAAGATTCTTGAGTTGAACATTAAACAACAATAAACAAACATACTTGTATCTTGCAAAATTCATCATTACTATAAAACAAAACAAAAAATTGATAACAAAACAAACAGAAACTTTAAAACATAAATAATAATAATGATAATGGTTAACAGTGAAAATTGTATTGAAATTCAATGGGAAATGACTTTATGATATATTTTTTTTTAAATATGATTTCATATGAAATATATAAAGAAAAAGAAAAATCAATTTTGACATGTGACTGTATATTGTTATGTAGTTGATCTATTTCTATTCCTTATGAGAATGTACTTAACATGTAAACCTTTCTACATTTTAACTCACTCAGAAATAACTAGGCCCATTATCATCAAAATCTCAAGGATAAATATAAAAAAGATATAATTTTGGCAACTCCAGAGTCAAGGGTTTTGAAGATAAGGAGGTTGGGGCTCTGTTTAACAGTTAGGTCCCTTTTGCCTCCCCTTTTCTTTTAACAACTTTATAGAATTTATATCATGCTTATTTCAGTGCCAAACAAACCACCAATCGCCAAAGCAGGCGGCGACGTGAGTGTCACGTTGCCACAAAGTTTAGTGGCTCTAGATGGATCAGGATCAACAGACGACAAAGGAATTGTACGCTACAAGTGGTCTCGTGATCTCAACAGTCTGGCATCAGGGGTAAGATTTGAAATTGACAACATATTCAGGGGTAAGATTTAAAATTGACAACATATTCAGGGGTAAGATTTAAAATTGACAACACATTCAGGGGTAAGATTTATAATTGACAACACATTCAGGAGTGAGATTTATAATTGACAACATATTCAGGGGTAAGATTTAAAATTGACAACACATTCAGGGGTAAGATTTATAATTGACAACACATTCAGGAGTGAGATTTATAATTGACAACACATTCAGGAGTGAGATTTATAATTGACAACACATTCAGGGGTGAGATTTATAATTGACAACATATTCAGGAGTGAGATTTATAATTGACAACATATTCAGGGGTGAGATTTATAATTGACAACATATTCAGGGGTGAGATTTATAATTGACAACATATTCAGGGGTAAGATTTAAAATTGACAACACATTCAGGGGTAAGATTTATAATTGACAACACATTCAGGAGTGAGATTTATAATTGACAACATATTCAGGGGTAAGATTTAAAATTGACAACACATTCAGGGGTAAGATTTATAATTGACAACACATTCAGGAGTGAGATTTATAATTGACAACACATTCAGGAGTGAGATTTATAATTGACAACACATTCAGGGGTGAGATTTATAATTGACAACATATTCAGGAGTGAGATTTATAATTGACAACATATTCAGGGATGAGATTTATAATTGACAACACATTCAGGAGTGAGATTTATAATTGACAACATATTCAGGGGTGAGATTTGAAATCTACAACATATTCAGGGGTGAGATTTATAATTGACAACACATTCAGGGGTAAGATTTATAATTGACAACATATTCAGGGGTGAGATTTATAATTGACAACACATTCAGGAGTGAGATTTATAATTGACAACATATTCAGGGGTAAGATTTAAAATTGACAACACATTCAGGGGTAAGATTTATAATTGACAACACATTCAAGAGTGAGATTTATAATTGACAACATATTCAGGGGTGAGATTTATAATTGACAACATATTCAGGGGTAAGATTTATAATTGACAACACATTCAGGAGTGAGATTTATAATTGACAACACATTCAGGAGTGAGATTTATAATTGACAACACATTCAGGGGTGAGATTTATAATTGACAACATATTCAGGAGTGAGATTTATAATTGACAACATATTCAGGGGTGAGATTTATAATTGACAACACATTCAGGAGTGAGATTTATAATTGACAACATATTCAGGGGTGAGATTTGAAATCTACAACATATTCAGGGGTGAGATTTATAATTGACAACACATTCAGGGGTAAGATTTATAATTGACAACATATTCAGGGGTGAGATTTATAATTGACAACACATTCAGGAGTGAGATTTATAATTGACAACATATTCAGGGGTGAGATTTGAAATCTACAACATATTCAGGGGTGAGATTTATAATTGACAACACATTCAGGGGTAAGATTTATAATTAACAACATATTCAGGGGTAAGATTTGAAATCTACAACATATTCATCAGACACTAGTATGTATGGTATAATACCTGGAAAAATCCGGCACATCATATTAAATCACATTTATATATATATATAATTATATTATGCATTTCAACATCTTAATCCTAAATTAACTCATCAACCACTGAAAAACAATGGACTATCTATAAATCAATGATTTAGACCAGTCCAATTGTATGTTTAGGGCTGAATGAGTTAAAGGGTGTAGGCGTTTATATATAGATAAATACAATGAGAATTAATATGTTATACACTGGTTAGGAATCAATTCTCTCCAAGTACCAATTCTTGCCTGGGCTATGGTTTGGTCAAAAATTGTGTTTTTGTAACTTTTATCCCACAGATAACTTCTCTCGGGTATGTTTTTAGTTTTTCTTCAAGATGTTGATTCATGTGAACAAAATTTGACTGAGTACTGGTGCTAAACATGTGTCTGAATATTAAAAATGACAGCCCATACTGAACTTATCCATGCCAATTAATAAGGGAACAATGATTCCACACTTTTTGATATACCAGTGCTAAGTATAAAACGTGTTAAAAATCAAATAGTTTTGTGGCATAAAAGGGGCATAAATGTATACCTTTTTAAAAAAATTCAAAACATCTTGTAAAATGCTAGTACATGACCAAAGTCAGTAATTTATACATATAATATGTATAATATATATAAAAACAATATTCAAGATACACGTAAATTAGTATAAGTACATTAGATAAGATAAATGACTCAAGACATACACTGGGGCACATGTACCAGACTAAAATTACACCATCCCTATTGTTAGTATAAACAAACATCGTATGGCCAAAATAAGCCAACCGAGAAAGAAGTGTTGGTCTTCTAAACCTATTTCACTTAAATAACATGTTTTTGAAAGCCAAAGGATTAAACATGTCCTGAAATACACTAGGGCGACGGAGACCTTGAAATTAGCATCTGTTTATCCCAAGGCAAACATAGGGGCGGTCATTTTCGCTGTTCAGAATTACTTAAGTCAGCTACAGACTGTACTTATTATAAGTATTTTATCACTTGAGAAAGAAATTTGTCTAAGAATTTCTTTATGGTCCACAACTGTAACCAAATTGAGAAAATTCTCAAGATTTGAGTAAAATCTTCAAGTTGAGTTAAAAAAATTTGTCTGAGAATAGTTTTATGGCCCTGGGCCCTGAACATGTTGAAATCTGATTGGCTGAGCAGGCTTAGTTGAGAATATTCTCAGACTTGAGTAAATTCCTAAGTTTTATACTGTTTTGGTCCGGTGATGTGATAAAATGAAGTAGATCTGCAATGTATTTCCATTACAGGATGTAGTGAATGGATCTGATCATCAGGCCGTCTTACAGTTGGTTAACTTGGTGGCTGGTCGTTATACATTTTCATTAACAGTTACTGATGCTCAAGGTTTATCAAATTCAGACACAGCTTCTTTGATTGTTAAAGATGGTAAGTACATGCTTTCCCACCACACGCACATACACGACCCCCTCACACACACACACACACATACACCTATACCGACACATATACTTACACACAAACACAAACACACACATATACACACACACACACACACATATATACCAACACGTATACTTACATACAAACACAAACACACACATATACACACTCACACACACATAGTAGATATGACTGACCTTTCTACTCTGCAATCTAGATTTTGTCTTGAGGGATTATTACCTATTTAGGCTGCCACAGTGGCATGGTTTTAGGACCAAACTGTAGACCTCTATTTTAGAGGTACAGACAGCAAATACCAAGAGGGCACATTGATGTAAGTGATAATATAATGCTTTGTGTGTAACAGTGCAGTATGTGAACTTTCACGACTTTTCCTCATGACTTGATTTTGGTGATTGTACAACACTAGCTCAGTTTGTAGAATATTGATTAAAGTAATTCAGGGATTTTCACAATCTTTTGGAAATGAGGCCTGGGCCTTCTGAAATGGCATTTTAAGCAATGTTTTATTGAAATTGGGAAATCTAGAAATACACAAAACTGTAAAATTGCAAAAATCTCTTCAAATTTATTGTCATTTGACTTTAGTAGGGAAATTTGGACTACAAACTGAGAAAAGAAAATGCATTGTTTTTGCATTGGGAATGGGGCCTTATTTCGGCCCACTATGATATGGTGGAAAACCCCTGTGATTGGTTTCCCCAGCATTTTTTTTTTTTGGGGGGGGGCTTTTTTCCTTTGTGTCAATCCATCTGTCAGTCCATCCTTCTGCCCTTTGCATCGTCCGGGCCATATCTTTCTATTTTCTTCAATTAAACTCCCAACATTTGATGCAGTTATACATCTTAAGAAGACCGAGTGTGGGGTACAGTTAGTCCTATGAATTAACCAAGCAAGTTTTATTTTACTGCCCTTTGTGTTTAAAAAGAGAATATAATATTTGAAAAACTTTGTTGTTGTTTCTTTTTCAGATCCACATATTGAAGATGTAATAGAACTTGAACTTGATACAGATATTACTCAGTTTACAGAGAATGACAAGGTTTTTACTCTCTCTTTCTCTCTCTCTCTCTCTCTCGATCTCGATCTCGATCTCTCGAATGCATAATGAATTTTATGACGTATAAATTTATATTGGCCTGAAAGGTTCAAAACTTACTATGTCTAAATTTTCTTTGTGTGAACCAATAATCAGATTCCTATTTAATTTACTATGCATGATTGTTAAATCAGCATCTACAAGGTTTGTGAATAAAGGTTCCAAAAGGGGGAAATCTGGATATGATTTCAAATAGATGATAAACCAAAAGAACCAAAGCATTCATCAGAAATGAGAAATTGGCAGGACACAAAAGAACTCACCAGAAAACTTTTTACACATGTTGCAGAAGAAGTAAGAACAAAACAGTGAAAATATAGAAATAACACACAGCACAAAAATACCAAAGGCTAGTTAAAACCAGTTGATAATTTGGACGAAACTTAATAAATATAAATAGTATAGTCCCCTAAAAGTGTGTTTTAGTTTTCACTCATGTCTGACCAGAGACCTAAGTTAGATCTAATCAGGGACAAATTCTGGGGAAGATCTACATGTAACCAGAGACAAAATCTTAGTAAGATCTAACCAGGGAATCATTCTGGCTAAGATCTAAGACCCAGTGTTGGTTAGATTAGGTACTTTTCAAATTTGGTGCATGGACCGGTTACCCAATTTCATAAAAAAAAAAATCTAAATGTCCATGAAGAAGGTGTCACTTTGTTTCAGTTCTCTAATTGATATTTCTGCGATCTGATGTTTTTGGGACATTACATCTCACAATTTTTTATTTTCAGAATAATTTAAAAAGTCAAATATCTCTCATGCTTACAAAGTCATCCAGTGGCAACACTGAGGTCAATATACGGAATATTGACCATTTTATGTCAGGAAGGTAAGTCCATGTGTATATATATATATATATTCCACAGTATTTTGTGAAAATTATTTGAGAAACACAGGTTTTGCTTTTTTCAATTGCAGTTGATTAACTCAACTTTACTATTTTTATATATAAATACCACATTGGACCTAACCTTTTTTTCACAAAATATATAGGGATATAAAATTTGCCCTGCCTGTGTATAGCTCTTATTTGTTATTATACATCATGTACAAGTTGTAAAGGTATAAAAAAAAAATTGTAATCATTTTGGTATGCCCCTTTAAAGTCATGTTTTTGGAGTATGGTATATTCCACACTTAAAGTCATGTTTTTGGAGTATGGTATATTCCACACTTAAAGTAATGTTTTTGGAGTATGGTATATTCCACACTTAAAGTGATGTTTTTGGAGTATGGTATATTCCACACTTAAAGTCATGTTTTTGGAGTATGGTATATTCCACACTTAAAGTCATGTTTTTGGAGTATGGTATATTCCACACTTAAAGTAATGTTTTTGGAGTATGGTATATTCCACACTTAAATCATGTTTTTGAAGCATGGTATATTCCACACTTAAATCATGTTTTTGGAGTATGGTATATTACACACTTAAAGTCATGTTTTTGGAGTATGGTATATTCCACACTTAAAGTGATGTTTTTGGGGAACTTTATGTACCATATTTAAGGTGTTTTCTTATTGTTTGTTTTTTTTTTTGCGGATTTTTTATAGGATCAGAGTGAAGTTTGTGGTGTTGGATGTTTTGAAGGAATACAAGGAATATAGAAGTGGTATTGACACTGTTAAAGTCCTTAAACAGAGACTTGAATCTTCTGACAACCATATACTCAACTATAAAATAGTATCGCTGGATACATTTAGTAAGTAACTCTTGAAATCAGTACCTTAAAGCTGAGCTAGGAAGATAAGAAGCTTTTGAACTTTGAATGAAAAAACAATTGTGTTGAAAAAAATGTTTTGAAACATTCCCACTTCATCTCTCCACACAGCAGACATATTTGTAATTGTTTCACCAGAAAACAAGTCCCACAACAGGTATAAAAGGATGATTAGTTATATTGGTCGTCATTGTATATTTGTAACTTGCAACGCAAAATGTGCAAAGTCCCAGAGGCCGAATAGTCTTACCTGAACTTCTAAAAAAAGTAAACGTCTGCGCCAGGAGTGAAGTTTTCTGCAATGTACAAACAGCAACAAACCGAGAATGATTAGTTCATCCATAATAAATTCACTAAATATCAAGCACCTTCCAAACAAACACAAAGCGATCTGCTTCCTACTGTCATTGGCCATTGAGTCATGCATGTTTCTTCTTTCGGTAAACAGGGAGGTGTTCCAAAAAACCAGAAGAAGAAAAATGGCAATTCTCTACCACTAGACTATCACAAGCAGTTCTCTACCACTAGAGCATTACAAAGAATTCCCTAACACTAGACTATCACAAGGAATTCTCTACCACTAGAGCATTACAAAGAATTCCCTAACACTAGACTATCACATGCAATTTTCTACTGCTAGACCATCACAAGTAGTTCTCTACCACTAGACCATCACAAGTAGTTCTCTACCACTAGACCATCACAAGTAGTTCTCTACCACTAGAGCATCACAAGTAGTTCTCTACCACTAGAGCATCACAAGTAATTCTCTACCACTAGACCATCACAAGTAATTCTCTACCACTAGACCATCACAAGTAGTTTTCTACCACTAGACCATCACAAGTAGTTCTCTACCACTAGACCATCACAAGTAGTTCTCTACCACTAGACCATCACGAGCAATTCTCTACCACTAGACCATCACAAGTAGTTCTCTACTACTAGACCATCACAAGCAATTCTCTACCACTAGACCATCATAAGTAGTTCTCTACCACTAGAGCATCACAAGTAGTTCTCTACCACTAGTCCATCACAAGTAATTCTCTACCACTAGACCATCACAAGTAGTTCTCTACCACTAGTCCATCACAAGTAATTCTCTACCACTAGACCATCACAATAGTTCTCTACCACTAGACCATCACAAGCAATTGTCTTCCACTAGACTATCACAAGTAGTTCTCTACCACTAGAGCATCACAAATAGTTCTCTACCACTAGACTATCACAAGCAGTTCTCTACCACTAGACTATCACATGTAGTTCTCTACCACTAGACTATCACATGTAGTTCTCTACCACCACACCACCACAAGCTGTTCTTTGTTTGATTATGTACTTACCATTGGATTAGCATAGAGACAACTAACAATAGAGAATGACTGCACATAAACGGGAAGATTGATCTAAGGGCCTGTAAGAGTCATGTGATGTCCGTAACCCCTAGTCAAGTATTTGTTGTTTTGACTCGTCTGTTTCCATCAAATAACTTGAGTTAATTTCTTCAAATTCAAACTAAATTTGGTAGGCTTTTTTAAATCAATAAAGGAAAGGATTGGGCTATGGCCAATATCTGCCAGAATTATGGGACTTTAAGATCTTATGAATGTCTTAGCTCGTAAATGCATTGTCTTACTCAGTCATGTGTTGTTTTGTATTTTGCAGTTTGCCAAAATAATTGTTCAGGACATGGACAGTGTGATAAGAAGACAAAATTGTGTGTATGTGAGGCGTTTTGGATGTCAAACTTTTTAAAATCCTATTTAGTTGGAGATGAGAGCAACTGTGGTATGTAAAACAATGGATAAGTCATAATCTGATTGTTTTTAGCTCACCTGGCCCAAAGGGCCAAGTGAGCTATTGCTATAAGCCAAAGGTCCGTCGTCGTCATCCGTCTGTTAACTTTTGCATTCAAACATTTTCCTCTTAAGAACCAGTAGGCCAATTTTCATCAAACTTGGCATATGGCATCCCCACGTGAAGCCGCATAAAGTTTGCGAATGAAAAAGGAATAGGACCAATAGGGGCCCTGAAAGGGGCCAAAAAGGACCAAAACTTGGTACATCTTTAAAAATCTTAGTCTTATGAACCAATAATCAGATGAGTTTCAAATTTTGTATGCATGATTGTAAAGTCAATATCTACAAAGTTTGCAAACCAAAATGAAATCTATCCATAAACGAGCCACTGGGGGGGGCCTTCAGTAACACAGGGTATATTTGTATTACAAATTGTTCAATAATTCAAAACTGATCGACTTTTTGTATACAAAGTTATATGAGAAAGTTGTTAGAAATTACCTGAGGATCACTTTGACAAAATTTCAAGGTCATGGGGTCAAAGATCAAGGTCACAAGTAAATGGAAAATATAATTTTTTTTTGTGAACATTTCAACATTTTTGACTACTTCTCCAGAACCTTTTGACCAATTTGAACCAAATTTTACAGGAAGTATAACAATGTTCAGCATGCAAAGATCTACAAAAATGTCAACAGGGTCGAAATTGTCAGGTTGCCCCTTATGGGAGATTTTTCCCTTTTAAGTGGATTTTTCATGTTTTTGACAGTTTTGTCCTATAATCTTGAAAAGTATAATAGCTAGAGTAAAAGTGGAAGAAGCAAAAATGTTCAGCACACAAAGATCTACTAAAAAGTCAATTGGGCCAAAATTGTCAGGTTACCTCTTATGGGAGTTATTTTCCCTTTTAAGTGGATTTTTCATGTTTTTGGATGTTTTTTGACATTATCTTGAAAAGTGTAATAGGTAGAGTAAAAATGAAAGAAGCAAAAATGTTCAGCAGGCAAAGATCTACAAAAATGTCAATTAGGCCGAAATTGTCAGGTAGCCCCTTATGGGAGTTTTTCCCTTTTAAGTAGATTTTTCATGTTTTTGGATATTTTTTTAACATTATCTTGAAAAGTATAACATATAGATAGAGTAAAAGTGAAAGAAGAGAAAATGTTCAGCATGCAAAGATCTACAAAAAAGTCAATAGGGCCAAAATTGTCAGGTTGCCCCTTATGGGAGTTATTTCCCCTTTTAAGTGGATTTTTCATGTTTTTGGCAGTTTTGTCTTAATATCTTGAAAAGTATAACAGATAGAAAGAAAGTGAAATAAGCAAACATGCTCAGCATGCAAAGATCTACAAAAAATTCAAGAGGGCCGAAATTGTCAGGTTGCCCCTTTTGGGAGTTATTTCCCCTTTTAGTTGATTTCTTGTTTCTGACAGTTTTGTCCTTTTATCTTGAAAAGAATAATAGATAGAAAGAGAAAGAAGCAAAAATGTTCAGTACGCAAAGATCTAAGAAAAAGTCAACAGGAATTAAATTGTCAGATTGATCCTTATGGGAGTTATTTTCCCTTTTAAATGGATATTTTCATATTTTGCACTGTTTTTCCCTATTGTTCAGTGATCACCACCATGCTTTTGGTTGCTTTTCAGTATATTGTTTGTAAAATACATTTCACTCAGGTGATTTTTAGGGTCCAATGAGCCTACTGTTTTTCATGTTAATTAGCGATTTCATCTTTTACACATTTTTTATGTTTTATGCAGTGTTGACCAATTTTGCCAGGTGAGCGACTTAAGGCCCCTTGGGTCTCTTGTTTTTAAAACCTCATTTGTTTTAATATTTAACGATCAACATTTATTGATGATACAAATAGAGAGTTCACTTGCATATAGGCCAATTACATCATTTGCATTAATTTCCTGGAAGCAAGAATTATTAAAACATCATATTTAATCGTTTTTCTCCAACATTTAGGCTAATCCGTACATCTTTTTACAGTTGTAATTTACGATTTTTTTTTTAAAACGATTAACAAGACTTGAGTTTAATATACAACTGAAAATTAAGATTTTGTCATTTCATATTACTTTAAAAAGGTATTGTACAGTAACCACACAGAAATGATAATTCATTGGCTTACTGTATTGTTCCTTTTATTCGAGGGGTATTCAATTTCGCTATATTCACAATCAAAGAAAATACTGTGAAAAATGAATAACTTTGAATATAATACCTTATACTTAATGAGAGACAATTCTTAACCAATCAAAATCATCAGAGTTATTAACAATGAAAATGCATTCATTATCTAACCAGACAGCGTATACACAAATCACAAAATGTTTATAAGCTTTATACATTGTACTCGTGGAACAGTCATAACACAATTTTTTTAAAACTTAGACTGTGTCAACCATACTGCTGATGCAAGTTCATTAAAATTTTAAAGACTTGTCAGTGTATAGGCCTTCTTTATCATGTATTGGCTGAAAGTTTGACAAAGGTGGATACTAGATAATTGAATGGCAATCAGTTTTGGAAATGATTTTGCATGAGATTTAATACCCGTGAATAAGTTTCTTTAAGAAAAATGCAAAATTATCTCCCCTTGAAATGAAACAACAATACAGTAAGTAAAACATCACCATGTGTACATATCACATGTCATTTATATCACCACGGTTACATATCACATGTCATTGACTTTTTATCACCAAGGTTACATATTATGTGTCATTGACTTTGATAGTATCGCCATGTTTCATATATCATGTCAAAAGTTGATGTTGATCCCTCTTAGTATTACTACAAATCATACATCTTGTATATACCATTCTTCTAGATGACATAGATAAAGTCAAATCTATACCATTAGTGTGAGAATCACTCAACCTTACATTACAAAACGTGATATTTAACATTTTAATCCATACTTTCATTTATTTTTAGAATGGAGCATTTTATATGT
Organism: Atrina japonica; assembly: GCA_030159075.1. Lineage (NCBI taxonomy): Eukaryota > Metazoa > Mollusca > Bivalvia > Pterioida > Pinnidae > Atrina > Atrina japonica. Next base: position 111,396 of record BROG01000325.1, on the reverse strand, counting down.
AATTATTGTCAGTTTCCTAATTGTGATCGCCCAGGCAGCTATTGTATGGGGTCTTATATGCTGGTGCAAGAAAAAAAGGTAGGTAACTGCAGGCCTTTTTCTATTAATTGTGGGAAAATGCAATGGCGACACAATTGGGAATTTCAATGTGAATTTTTGTCAAATTGGGAAATAATTTGCACACACAGAAGTCTAAATGTAATGCATTTTCTATTTCAAATGTATTTTCCCTTACATTAATTTACTTTCTGTTTGGTTGTGGCCTTAACACCAAATTGGGAATTTTTTCATCAAACTGGGAAAAAACACATGTATTTTGCATTGGCAATGGGGCTGAATTTCGGCCCCGTGGATACAATAGAAAAAACCCTGTACTGGTACCTGTAACTAGAGCTCAAACAGCTGGTAAAAGTGTGTCAAAAGCTTGATAATATTGTAGTATTTAAAATAAGTTCGTGCTAGGTTCTCATCGGGAAAAGGGTTATTCATGTTATTAACTCATCTACCCCCTGGAAAATAATGAACTCTTCTATCATGTTTATAAATCAATGACTTGAGCCAGTCCAAATGTGTCTTTAGGGATAAATGAGTTAAGACATTTTTTGGTTTAGTTCACACTTGAAAAAAACAATCTAGAGATGAGTATTCCTCAGTTTCTAATCAGAATTTTCAATGGGATTTCAGGGGCATTAACATAATGAATTAATATTTAAAAATAGAAAAAAATGTCAGTGATTTTCTGCTTTGTTGATTTCCAGGGTGGGCAGGTGTATGATGTCAGTGATTTTCTGCTTTGTTGATTTCCAGGGTGGGCAGGTGTATAATGTCAGTGATTTTCTGTATTGTTGATTTCCAGGGTGGACAGGTGTATGATGTCAGTGATTTTCTGCTTTGTTGATTTCCAGGGTGGGCAGGTGTATAATGTCAGTGATTTTCTGCTTTGTTGATTTCCAGGGTGGGCAGGTGTATTATGTCAGTGATTTTCTGCTTTGTTGATTTCCAGGGTGGGCAGGTGTATAATGTCAGTGATTTTCTGTATTGTTGATTTCCAGGGTGGGCAGGTGTATAATGTCAGTGATTTTCTGTATTGTTGATTTCTAGGGTGGGCAGGTGTATAATGTCATCCAAACCCATTAGTTTCTCTGCTTTCTATAGACATTGCACACATAAATAACTTCCTTAACTGTTAGAGTAGTGGTCAGCACACCCAGTTCTCACCAATGCTACCCAAGTTCAATCTTAGGATTGGACAGGGGAGTATATGTGATGGTATGTTGGTCACCAGGTCAGACACATGGGTTTTCTCTGGATACTTGCGTTTCCTCACAACAGTAAGGACCCCCTCACGCCAACATCAGAGCCAACAAGAGATATCAGTATAGTTGATAAACTTGTTTGTTAGATGTTGTAAAATAAATAAAGTTTAATTTTTTCACTGAACCTGGGCCAAGTGATAGGGCAACATGATTCAACAGGTGTAAACAATACACCTCTAGTGTGTAGTCAGCATGAGTTTGAGCTTCACTGAAGCTTAAGATGGTTATGTCTAGAAGTTTGTCAGTTTACTCATCCAAGGATGTTGGAGTATTAAGTGTATGGAATTCAATGTATAAATATAGTGAACATTGGGCAAACATGAACCTCAGGGGATGTGGGATCAGATAGAGAAGTAAGCTTTCCCTGTCACTCAGTCACCACCGAGTTTTTCTTTTACCATATAAATGCAAAATTGAAAAGTATATCACCAGAAAAACAATAAATCGGTATGTTTCGACATCTGTCATACATTCTTTTTTTTTTCGTATTAGATGTCGCTGTACAAAATGGCGGACAAAGAAACGGCATCGATATTCATTGCTTCATGATGTAGATGATCGAGATGAAATCCAGATGATGCCAAAAGGTAAACGCCGTAAACTAAATCAGTATATGTGCAAATGCTTAGTGTTGTCCTATACTTTTGTTGTGTACTGTAGCTAGTGTAGACTGTAGATCATAAATACTAACCTCTGAATTCCGTGAAAGTCGCAGGTCTCTAGTACATCATGGCTGCTTAACTGGAAATTCAGCATCATTTTTTGTAATTGTGTGTTTGTTGTGATTGAAGTGATCAGATCCCATTTTGTCTTAAAGGGGAATTAACTGTGGGTTGTTTTTTTTTTCAATTTTCTTTTCCATTTTTACTTCTCAAATTGATAGACAAAAACAAAGAGATATACACAGGCATAAAAATTCTTAAATTCCTATGAATTTTGTGAAAATTGCTTGAGAAACCCAGGTATGGCACTTTATACTTGCAATTGATAAACTCAGACTTAGTACATGTATTTGTATGTGAATATCACACTGGATCTGACCTTATTTTCACAAAATATACAGGAATATAAGATTTGTTATGCCTGTGTATAGCCCTTTTTTGTTTTTGTACATCAAATACAAGCAGCAAATGTAGAAAAAAATTGAAATAAATTTTTGGTGTAAACACAGCTAATGCCCCTTTAAGTGTGCACAATTACAGCCAGTTGTATATATTTTTTCATTTATTTATGATTTTCATGTATGATTTGATTAAAAACAATCGATTATCATTGCTACGGTATTAGGTCCTACAGTACTGTAAACGTGGAAATTTACTCCTTCGGGGAATTTACACTACATATGCGATGAAGAGTATTTCATGTAAATCCCCGCCCCCACATACCAGTCCCACAGTTGTGCTAAGAATTATCATTTAGTACAGGACTGTTCATAGTAAGTTGCTGACATCACAGAAAAAAAAAACAACATGCGTATGGTTTACACAAGAAAACTGCGTAATTAACAACACACCGAAATGTCCATATTTACAGTGTCTAAGACATCTTATAATTATCAACAGCTCTTAGGTATACCTAATTATCCTATGTGAAGCTATCAAACTTTGTATGTGTGTATTTGCCGTCATCCATTATTTTCTGTTGTAATACAAAATTTTCTACCTCAAGGACAAAGCACACAAAAAAAAAATAATCCAGGAGTGTCCTCTTTTACAGGGAAAGTTATTCAAAAATATATCTCTATTATTTTCAGGTCGCTATTTTAGTCGCAAAAGAGGTAAAAATTTGCAATGTCAGCACTTCTTATAACGAACTTTGTGCTTGCTATGGAGTTTTCTCATGGTAACAAATGTGGTGTCTTTTGAAGTGAATTTAAATGTTGTAACCAGATTTGGGAACTTTTGATAGGAGCGACAGAAATGATTCCTTAAAATAATAATTTGCACAAGGATTTCATTAACTGGGATTCACCTAAAATTTGCATAGAAATAAATATCAATCCACCATACCTTCCTCTTATGGTGGTAACATCTGTTTATATCAACTAAGCAGATCTGTCGGTCTATTGGGAACTATTTCTATATATTGTTATGCAGGGAACATCATGTTCAATTTTTCCTCCATAACCACCAGACCAAATCTCTTCAGTATAGTACACAATAACTCGAGGGATAAGATAACACTAATGTTCAATTTCATTACCCATTTACTGTGATATCTAATATTTCTTGCAAATTTCTTAAGAAATAATGGAATCATAGAATTTCTTTTTTAAAATATTCCATGAGGTTAAACAGGTGTAGCAGAAATTAATTAATTAGTTCCTTTTCTTTGCTCTGGACATGTGTCAGGTACATGTTTCTATTGGGCTGTTAAGCTTTAGCAAAAAGAAAAAAAATTGTGAAATTCATGAACCCTAAAAGTGAGGGCTTAGATGGACAGTAAGATATTTTGACAATTCTTTGCACCTAGGGTAGCAAACACTTGCTTTAAAAGCTTTATGATACAAGATGTCTGGAGAACATTCTATCTACTCAGGGTAGCAAACACTTACTCTTAGAGCTTTATCTGGTAGTGTATGTCATGTATAATACAAGATGTCTAGAGAACTTTCTATCTACCCAGGGTAGCAAACACTTACTCTTAAATCTTTATCTTGTAGTGTATGTGATGTATAAAACAAGATGTCTAGTGAAGTTTATATCTACCCAGGGTAGCAAACACTTATCTTAAAGCCTTATCTTGTAATGTATAATACAAGATGTCTAGTGAACTTTCTATCTACCCAGGGTAGCAAACACTTACTGTTAAAGCCTTATCTTGTAATGTATAATACAAGATGTCTTGTGAAGTTTCTGTCTACCCAGGGTAGCAAACACTTACTCTTAAAGCTTTATAATACAAGAGGTCTAGTGAACATTCTATCTACCTAGAGTAGCTTTATCTTGTAATATAGGATACAATAAGATATTTCAAGTGGTGAGGTTTCTTTGCATGCAGGATAGCAAACATACATACCCTTATCTTGTAAAGCATGATACAAGAAGATTTTTCTATGCACACAGGAACAATCAAAATTCTCGTTTTTTATACTAAGATCATAAGAAGTTTCTTTACTAGTAAAATGTCATTCATTGCCTTGCTTTAAAAATTGCTTCCCCAGTTAATATACAGTGGCAAAAAATTTTGACATCTATGATTTGTTTGTTCTTTATATTAACCCATGCAGCAGAAATTTCTTTAGTGAATTTGAATTTTTTTTTAAATCAATGTTGTTGTGTTCAACTCATCATGTAATTAAATAAAAACAGAGAGTTGTGCCCACTTGATAAAAAAAACTTCCCCTGTAAGTGTGAAACAAGATATTTTTATGGTTATGACCTTTCTTTGTACCAAGGATAACAATTGTATGTATCCTAATCCTATTATGTTTATCACAAGAAGCTTCCCTTCTGTTTATATATTTATGTCTACCCAGGGTATTAATTATCACACAACACCCTGGACTAACAAAACCCATGATCTAATAAGTATGACACAAGATGTTTATTGCAGTGACATTCTGTACACAAGATTAATAGAATCTTCCCTACCTTGAGGGTTTGACAAAGGAATCTCAATCCGAGGATAAGATTTTTGGATGACAAACCCGAGGCTTGATTATTTTTCTCCCATGTCTTAAACATATGTCTATGTAGATCTACACATAATCTAATGTCTATGTAGATCTACGCAGATCTATGCCAAGTCTGACATAACTGTGTACTGCATTCTAGAAGCCACGATAGTTCTACATCATAAATTGTATTGTGACGTCATAACATGTTAGCTTGTCAAGGGGTTGACGAGGAAATCGTTTTCCTTTAAAAAGGGGGAAAATCTGTGAGCCATGGGAGAAATTCAGGTGTAATCACATTTCTGTTTACCTGTAATAACAATCACACATGTCCCTGTATTGTAATGTTTGATAAACATGTAAAAAGTGTGAATCATTTTTAATTTATATGCATGATTTTTACTATGTTATAACTCCATCCATTTTCACTTTTTATTTTTATTTTTTAATACTTGAATTGTTTTATGGTGTGTTTTTTTATTTATTCATTTTTATTTTATTTTATTAAATTGTTTTATTTCTTGATGTTTTTATTTCTTTCAATGGAAATCTGATTTTTGTGCGGGTGTTTAACAACTTTTTTGAAAGTTTTAGGAAGTCTCCTTGGCCTAGTGGTCAGAGCATTACTTTTTATACCATGAAGTTTCTCACCTCTGGTCAGTTGGGGTTTTGAGCTCCACTGAAATTGAAGCCGTGTTTGTGAGAATTTTGCCAATTTACTTGTGGAAGGCTTGTGGTCTCCTGCCCCGGTACCATGTTACCGAGTTCTGTCCACGAATAAAGTCTGACAGCCACCAAATAACTGAAATATTGTTAAGTGTGGCATAAAACACCATTTCAACAAACGAAAGAAACAATTTTGAAAGTTCTTTAAGTATGAACTCTGGTAATTCAGAACATTTAGATCAGTGACTTGAGATAGTGTCAGCCAAAAATGGCTCCTGGAAACAGTCATAATCCAGACATTAAAATGTAGTATTTGGATATTCTTTTTCAGAACTCTTGAGTATTTCAGGGTCACCTGTAAAAATTTCCAAGGAAAATGGAAATTCCAACACCATCATACCATCAGCATTCATGTAACGTGTTTCCTCTTCCCAATTTGTTCAGATATTTTTGTTGCTTTTTGTCAGTCTTGTGTTACCGTAATTTCTTGCATATTGCCTGTAGATGAAATTTATTTTTCTTGAGACAATAATAGTCTAAGTCCGTGAAAATTGATTGTGAAATTGATGAGTTTATACCTGTTTCTGACTCCAACATTTAAGTATTAGCATGTGTACAGGAGAGTTTTCCCCGCATTCATCTGATGAAGCGGGTTTTTATATTCATTGAGAGAAATTGTAATTCAATGTGGGCAGTAAGATGGAGTGGGCATTACACAGGAAGTTATAGTTATTTCTCATGTTCATTGTTGTTTTTCAGTCATAGTTATTTCTCTTGTTATTCGGTTATAGATATCTCTTTTGTTTTTCAGTCATAGTTATTTCTCTTGTTATCTCTTTTGTTATTCAGTTATAGTTATTTCTCTTGTTATTCGGTTATAGATATCTCTTTTAATTCAGTTATAGTTATTTCTCTTGTTATTCAGTTATAGATATCTCTTTTGTTATTCAGTTATAGTTATTTCTCTTGTTAATCGGTTATAGATTTCTCTTTTGTTATTCAGTTATAGTTATTTCTTTTGTTATTCAGTTCTACTTTTAGTAATTTATTATTTCTCTTGTTATTCAGTTATAGTTTTTTCTCTTGTTATTCAGTAATATTTGTTTCTGTTATTCAATTATAGTTATTTTTCTTGTTGTTCAGTTATTTTTATTTCTCTTGTTATTCAGTTATAGTTATTTCTCTTGTTATTCCATTATAGTTATTTCTCTTGTTAGTCAGTTATTGATATTTCTCTTTTTATTCAGTTACAGTTACCGTGGGACCTCACAATTAAGACCACTTATCTATTAAATGAATGAGTGAATGAGTTAAACATTGGTCCAGTCATGACATACTTGAGAATCTTCTCTGCATTGCTGGAAATCTATATTGTAGTGTAATCATTACATCAAAAACATACCATATAAACATTACTTAGCAGGTCTATGTTCTCTGTCATATATCAATGAATTCCAAACCTTGATTCTCAATTAATAACTCAGTACATTCAAGAATGGAACTGCAATTTGATATAGCAAACCATTATGGCCTTAAAATTCAGGTTCCTGGAGTTTCGTTTTGTTTTTGCTATTTTGACTGTTGTATTCATTCTGAAATATTTCAGAAACAACTTTTGTCTTTGTGACAAAATCCACAATCAAAATGTTATTTACATGTATGTTTTTTTTTTCTACTTAATTTTAGCTCATCTGGCCAAAGGCCGGAAGAGTTTAAGCAATGGTAAGTGATATGTTGTCATTTACCTGTTTTTCTGTACACATTACCTGTTTTGTAAGTGATATATTGTTATTTACCTGTTTGTCAGTACACATTACCTGTGTGGTAAGTGATATGTTGTCATTTACCTGTTTGTCTGTACACATTACCTATGTGGTAAGTGATATGTTGTCATCTACCTGTTTGTCTTTGCACACTACCTGTGTGGTAAGTGATATGTTGTCATCTGTTTGTGTGGTAAGTGATGTGTTATCATTTACTTGTTTGTTTCTACACATTACCTCACGTCCTCTGTGGTAAGTGATATGTTGCCATCTACCTGTGTGGTAAGTGATGTGTTATTATTAACTGTTTGTCTCTATACATTACCTGTGTGGTAAGTGATATGTTGTCATCTACCTGTGTGGTAAGTGATATGTTATCATTTACCTGTTTGTCTCTACACATTACCTGTGTGGTAAGTGATATGTTGTCATTTACCTGTGTGGTAAGTGATATGTTATCATTTACCTGCTTATCTTTACACATTACCTGTGTGGTAAGTGATATGTTGTCATTTACCTGTTTATCTCTACACATTACCTGTGTGGTAAGTGATATGTTATCATTTACCTGCTTATCTTTACACATTACCTGTGTGGTAAGTGATATGTTGTCATTTACCTGTTTATCTCTACAAATTACCTGTGTGGTAAGTGATATGTTGTCATTTACCTGTGTGGTAAGTGATATATTATCATTTACCAGCTTATCTTTACACATTACCTGTGTGGTAAGTGATATGTTGTCATCTACCTGTTTATCTCTACACATTACCTGTATGGTAAGTGATATGGTGTCATCTACCTGTATGGTAAGTGATATGTTTTCATTTACCTGTTTATCTTTACACATTACCTGTGTGGTAAGTGATATATTGTCATCTATTGTTTGTCTGTACACATTACCTGTTTGGCACTTCCTTTATTTCTCCAACTCCTGACAATACTACCTACCCTTTAATTTGTGAGGTGTTATTTGCTACAGATAAACCTGTAATTAGCAAATTGTTGTTTATCCGTTGATGTATTGTGTACAGGTATAACATTTTAAGCCTCAAAAAGATGAAGTGTTATAAATTTTGACCTGTTGTGTGGACAGTTGACAATGCAGTCAAGTTTCTTTTTTAAAAGTGCCATATGTAACATGGTTCTAGACCTCATCTGAGGAATTTGTTACTTTCACGTGCGCTGCTGCTGAACACTGTGTAACTTCCAACTTTAAAAAAAATCAACAACAAAAGTTAAAAAAACATTACACCATTTCTCATAAAATTTGATTCTAGGCATTGCTAGGATGAGATAAGAAATCAATTCAAATTCCATGACCCCGCCTCCAAAGGGCAGGGCCAAGACCTCAGATATGCAGACTTAAAAGTCTTCTAACTGTTGAATGTGCATGGAAGGAAACTATACACAAAGTTAGGCCATTCCAAGTTTTTTCTCTGTTTAGCATCAAAAGACAGATTGGTTTTGAGACCATTAAACAGAAAAAAAACACAAACATCTAAGGAAAAAATATGGAATATAGCCCTAAACAGTGAACAGTTATACATGAACATTTGTTTACATCATTGTAAAAATGAAAATTTCATAGATTATTTATTAGTATGTGTTAAAGATATGGTTTTTATAAATGTAATTTTGTTTTCCTTTGTTCACATATTAGGAAATACTTAAATGTCCATAATATTTCATTTGTACTCATAAAAATATCTTGTGTTTTTTCTGTCATTTTTTCCCCTGATAGAAAGATAGATTTTTGACTTTAGGGTGGACACTAAACATAAAAAAAAATTGTAATGGCCTTATACTGAGTGTGTAGTCCCTCGACAAAAATTGTAAAATTTATCACTCCCAGTCCAGGGAAGTTGTTGCTTTATAAAATTAAAACAATCCCAAAATATACAAATATTACCAGCTTGTCCATTTTCTCCAGTCTGCTTGCAGTATGCATGGTATAGTGGTATATAGTTGTAGATATAATGATTTTTAAGAGGGCCTTTCACAGAATTTCATAGTTTATTAGTTTTTTTCTCTTCACAAAATGCTTTTGTTTATTGGAAAATACCAATGATTGCATTTTGTTTAATAGTTCATACCAAGTTAATATGTACAGCAGTAGAGCTATATTGTCCATGACATTTTGTGATTTAACCTTACATAAACAATACAAACCAATGTAGAAAAATGTTAAATTATAGACTTTTTGGTTATCTATATTAAGGTATAACAGACTGTTGGGTTTTCCTGTGTTGTTGTAAGTTCCTAAGGGTTTTAGAGACTGCTGGGTTATCTGTATTGTTTTTAGTTTGTAGGATGTTAAAGACTGTTGGGTTTTCTGTATTGCTGTCAGTTGCTTAGGGTTTTAGTGACTGTTGGGTTTTCTGAATTAGTTTCAGTTGCTAAGGGTGTTAGAGACTGATGGGTTTTCTGTATTGCTGTCAGTTGCTTAGGGTTTTAGTGACTGTTGGGTTTTCTGAATTAGTTTCAGTTGCTAAGGGTGTTAGAGACTGTTGGGTTTTCTGTATTGTTTTTAGTTGCTAAGGGTGTTAGGGACTGTTGGGTTTTCTGTATTGTTGTCAGTTGCTTAGGGTTTAGTGACTGTTGGGTTTTCTGTATTGTTGTCAGTTGCTAAGGGTGGGTTTTCTGTATTGCTGTCAGTTGCTAAGTGTTTTAGTGGCTGTTGGGTTTTCTGTATTGTTTTCAGTTGCTAAGGGTGTTGGGGACTGTTGGGTTTTCTGTATTGTTGTCAGTTGCTAAGGGTGGGTTTTCTGTATTGCTGTCAGTTGCTAAGTGTTTTAGTGGCTGTTGGGTTTTCTGTATTGTTTTCAGTTGCTAAGGGTGTTAGGGACTGTTGGGTTTTCTGTATTGCTGTCAGTTGCTAAGGGTGTTAGGGACTGTTGGGTTTTCTGTATTGCTGTCAGTTGCTAAGGGTGTTAGGGACTGTTAGGTTTTCTGTATTGCTGTCAGTTGCTAAGGGTGTTAGGGACTGTTGGGTTTTCTGTATTGTTGTCAGTTGCTTAGGGTTTAGTGACTGTTGGGTTTTCTGTGTTGTCAGTTGCTAAGGGTGTTAGAGACTGTTGGATTTCCTGTATTGTTGTCAGTTGCTTAGGATTTAGTGACTGTTGGGGTTTCTGTATTGTTTTCAGTTGCTTAGGGTTTAAGAGACTTGGGTTTTCTGTGGGTTTTTTTTTTTTTTTTTAGTTTCTTAGGGTTTTAGAGACTGCTGGTTTTTCTGTAATGAAAAGTTTGATAGTTCACATTTGAAAGGCATGTGGTCTCTTCCACAGTAGATTTTATTCGGGTTCTCTCCGCCTCAATATTACTGAAAAATTGTTGAGTGTGGCGTAGAACACCATTCAGACAAACAAAAACTATGCCAAGTGTTTGGTGAAGAAAGAGTCACTTTTTTTTGTTTTAGAGGTAATACACGGTTTCAGGAATCAAACCGTAATCATCTGCTTGTGAGATAAATGCTCTACTTTTAGAGGTAATACACAGTAACAGACATCAAACTGTGACTGTCAGCTTGTGAGATAAATGCTTCACCACTGGACTGCCACATGCTGTCAAAATGATGAATTGTCCACATTAACAAATTAATGTGCGTTCTTTTGTAGCATAATCTATCAAAATTTTCTTTCATTAATTTGATCTTCTTTTTACAGGTAAAATCCAGAACAGCAGTCTGATGATATCCGAGTCGGACTTCAGTAGTGAAGAAGAGACACTGTTTGTGAATCATAAAAAGACAAATGGATTCATTCAAAAGCCGCTCAACGGAATTTCTAAACAAAATCTAAAAACAAAATTAAAAACTTGATTAATTGAAATTAGAAAGACAATATGTAAAACCACTCTTATGACTTATGATGAAGTTAGAGGTTTGGAATACAAAAAGTTGTAATTTATAACATGTAAAAAGAAATCTAGATATATCTTTGTTAACTCTTTTGAATAGTTTAAGTTGGAATCAAACCTTGGATCCTATTTGCAAGGTTTTCTTTGTGTACACTAATATTGATTACATGTTTGTACAGATATTTAATATGTAATAAGAAAATTGCAATCATAAAACTCTCTAATCTCATAAACCCTTGAAAAGTATTGGACTCTTCTGTAAATTAGTGACTAGGACCAGTCTAAATGTGACTGTAGGGGTAACAGGGTTAATAAGGAGACAAGTGCATACTTCACACCACTGCTGTTTTGTATAAAATTCAAATACATGTTCATTGATAAGTTTAACTCATTCCCCCCTATAGACATATTTGGACTGATCCAAGTCTTTGATTAACAAAAGAGTCCATTGTTTTTCAGGGGTTGATGAGTAAATAGACCAGATTGTGTTATAGGGAAAAAAATCTGTTAGATAACTGTAAAACCTGTATCCCTTTTGGGGGTGGTACAAGCTGGGATGTCATGATCATTTTACTGAACAGTTGGTGCAATTTATGTTATAAAGTTTCTTTAAATTTGAATCAAATGGCTAAAATACATGTATATTGATCACAAGATTAAATCTTTTCTCAATTTCATTTAATCTCGAGAAACAGAAGAATCATGAAAATAGCATATGGCTTTTAGCAATTTCAAAATGATTTGAGTTTATGTAAAAGGTCCTAGGACCACGGCAATTTTACATTCCATTTTTGTTTTGGTTTAATTCATTGTGGAAGATAAAACCTACAGCCGCCTGTCTCATAACAATCCATTTTTATGTATCGTAAACTGTTACTGGATTTTGTTGTGTTTTGGTATTTATATGTTATAATTTATCATGAAATATTTTGCAGATTTTTTCATTTTAGAGAGAGACTCTCCATAATTGCCAGTATTTTTTTCACGATTTCTCATGAGTTTTTAAGTTTTGATTCCAAAGTGTAGCCATACCAAGCTGGCCTTAATTCAGATGCGTTCCTGTATATTAGTTATCTAGCAATATAGTTCCAGGAAGGTTTGATTTCGTTAAGACCAAACACAATATACTAGGGAAGTTCCAATGGGCCATTTGTTTGTATCATAATTTTTTATGGGAGTGAGATACTCGTGTATTGTTTACAATTATCAGGTCTGTTTACTTGCGAGATGCATCTTATTACCAGACATGGTGGTATACATGGGATAGCATGTCAAATGTTTTGGGTTTGTGTTGCTCTTCAAGTTTAAGATTACTTTCTTATCCTCTAATTATAAGGATCCCTACTGTAACTATCGTATACATTATCGTAGCTTATAACAGTTATTTGAAAACGATGAAAGTCCAATTCTGTGAACAAATATAGGGATAGGCCCTGTTCATATAAACAAGCTGACATAATTAGATTAACTTATACACAGTTTAGAGAAGAAAATGACTCCTGTCTGTATGAAGATTAGTTTGTGAAAACGAAGTGAGTTTAATTTTACAAAATCTAATTTTGTTTAAATAGATCACTCTAGACATGCTATTTGATGGATAAAATATTTATATTGATGTTGAGTACAGTGAAAAAAATCCATTAATGCATTACATTGAAATAAATGAAGAAGGATGTAACTTAAGATGTAATTGAAATACTACGGAAATATAAAATCCACTGAGCAATCCCCACTTGTATTATAAGTGTCTATAAATCCATACAGAGAGAGAGAGAGAACTAGAACTACACAGAACCACACACAAACACACAGAACTACAAACACAAAGGCACATTCACACACAGAACTACACATACACACAACTACACATACAGAACTACACATAAACAGAACTACACATACACACACAGAACTACACATACACACAACTACACATACAGAACTACACATACACACAACTACACATACAGAACTACACATACACACAACTACACATACACACAACTACACATACACACAACTACACATACAGAACTACACATAGATCTACAATGTTCTTCCATTTATTTTGTCTGTTAATATTCTTTCTTGTTTTGCAATAAATAAAACAAGAACTATAACAAGATACACCACCAAATTCTAAGGGCAAACAGTATGTAAAATTCATTGCCCAATATAAGTAATATATGTATAATAGTATACATAATGGTATGGTAACCTGTACTCTCCAGACAGATCTCTTTTACATATGCAACTCCTTATCTGATATCTCTCTTGTAGCTTGATCATTCTCTCTTGTAGCTTGATCAAAAGATTTATGGTTGTTAGTTTTCAGTTTTGTTTTAGTTTATTCATATTTAAACCATAGGTGGAATTAGAACAATCTGTCGGCATTCGTAACTTGAAGACACAATTTTCAAATTTTCACTGCTTATGTTTGTTTTAACCGAAATTCTGTATTTCTAGTCAACAAAAATAAAGGAGTTTTCCTTTTGTCAGGGACATTTCACACTTGCTTATCATTCAAAGCAAAACATGAAAATAATTTATTTTTTGTTGTTTCACCTATTGACGAAATGTGGCATTTTACATAGTCAACAGAGAAGTATTATGTAATAAACGTCGGATAAAATAACCATTCTTGGTCATCTGAATCACTTTTGAATGTTTCAAACTTTTCCCCAGAAACTTTGAGACCCAGGTTCCATAACTGAAAACTCAAATATTTATTAGATTTCTGCAAAATCAAAGATACAACAAAATAGCTATACTTATTTATTGATTCAGTATCTTGAAAATAGTTTTTGAAGGTCACTTTTGGTGTTGTCAATTTGTTTTGTGTTAACATGTTTTGTCATTGTATTTTTTTCTTGACAACACCTGCTTACATTTTTTGTATTCAATACTTACATTACTTTGCTCAGATACTTCTATGTAAAATTAATAGTAGTCACAAATGAACCAATACAGCGTGGAGGGAGTTTTCAGAGGTTTTGACAGGTGAGCAGTTGAGTCCTCTGTGAGGTTGTTATCCTATTATTTTGTACAAGTGATATAATGCAAACCAAGGGACCAAATAAGTTTATCCATTGTAAATAAGTGAGAAATCGTGTCGTGTTGAATCCAGAGCATTTTGATATTTTGTAAATAAGGAGGAGTTTGTTTTAGCTAGCATTTTGATTCTTTATTATTTAGTATGTTTTAGTATGTTTATTTTGATCAAGCGAAAGTTTCCAGAGTTATACAAGACTGGTATACAGGTTCAAAGGAACTTCTTTTTTTTTTAAGTTTTGAATTGTGTTTTGTGCAATTAAGGAAAGGGTTAGCAGAATTATATGAGGTGTATTATATCACTTTTTACTTGCAATACTAAATTTGTAATTCTGGCAAAGAGCCATTTTACAGAAACTCATTTTGTGCATAATTGTAACGAAAGTATGTTACTTAAAAAGTCTGCAATACTATATTAAATAAATTATTAAAAATATGCTCTGCAAGTTTTCTGATAAAGTTTTTAAAAAATGTGAAATTCTGAATAATGCTTTTCAAACCACCACAAAAGCATAAAAAGTCATTTATACTTTAAAAAGTTAACCTTAATTAGAGAAGCCTGTTTTAAAATGTTCAATGTTATTTGGAGTCAAAGGACCAAAATTTTCAATTGAATAGTAGCCCCCTGTATGAGTCTGGATTATTTTTTTCATTGATATTGTTTGATTGACTTGTGCTTTGGGCATTTGTCATATTTTTTTTATTATTATTATTATTACGTTTTTTGTTTTTTCACTGTTGTTGTTTTTTTGTTTTTGTTTTTTTTTTTGTATTATTTTTTTGGGGGGTTGGGGTTGGGAAGTGTTATCTTGAAATCTGATGCAGAGACATGTTTTTTTTTAACTGCTATACAGTGAGGTGCATGAGTTTTACACGTGTCTGATGTCACCATTTGTGGGACACAAATTATTACCATTTATTGAAATCTGTTTCATTTTGTCCAGCAACTTATGTCTTATTTCCTTGTTGATGTATATTGTTATTTTGAGATTATTTTCATTTTAATCCATAATTTATGTAATCCATTATTTATATTCAATTGCTGTGTTAATTTTATATCTGAAAATATTGTTTCAGACCTGTGTTGTGAGATCGGATATATTTATATATGTAATGCCTTGCTACAAATTTAGCTGTGTAGGTCTAACAAGTATTAAGGGTTGGAAATCCTATAAATTTGAACTAAACATGATCTCTTGATTATATTATACATATTTTATTCACTTATTATATTTGATACGAAGCAAGTTTGGCTTTTGTATTTAAGTGGCATTAGCTGTGTTTACCCAAAACAAAATATTTCCTTTTTTATCTTTCTCTACTAATTATACAATAACAAATCATAGCATTACACAAGCACAAAAAAAAACTTATATACATGTACCTATATTTTGTGAAAATAAGGTCAGGTTCAGTGTGATATGCAAATAGTAAGGTTGAATTAATCAAATGCAAGTGAATAATTGCCAAACTGTGTTTATCAAGCAATTCTCACAAAATATATAGGAATTTAAGAATTTTTATGCCTGTGTATACCTCTTTTTGTTATTGTATATTAAACTAAGTAGTAATAAAGGGAAGACATTTTTTGAAAGAAAAAAAAAGACACAGCTAATGCCCTTTAAGTATCTACTCAGTTATTGTTTATGTTTATGATATTACA
Source organism: Atrina japonica (assembly GCA_030159075.1). Classification (NCBI taxonomy): domain Eukaryota; kingdom Metazoa; phylum Mollusca; class Bivalvia; order Pterioida; family Pinnidae; genus Atrina; species Atrina japonica. The sequence continues at coordinate 95,463 of BROG01000325.1, read as the reverse complement.
GCTCAGCTTTTCTAATTGCAATAAGTCATTTGTCTGCAAACTTTTTACTTTTTCAACTTCTTGTTTACTACAAAAACAGTTCCAGCTAAAATTTACGTAAAGAAATATTGGGTGAAGGGCTTTTTGAATTTTTTCCAGTTCATTGATTTTGCTCCTACTTCTGCCCTTATTGCTATTGCTGTTACTGTTGTATCAGAAGGTTTAAAAGAAGATAGGCTCTGACCAGATAAACACTTTTAGTGGGAATTATTTTTTCATATATAATTTTGCTAATATCAGTTACCTTGACCTTGACCAATCTGAATATGAGAATTTAAACTTCAGAAAGTAATTGAGACTGTAGTCTTTAGCAGCAGCCACTATGTACGAATTAATGCCGTGGTTTGTTGAACAGTTATAATTTATGTATAATTGTGAATACTAACATTTTATCATCTCAAGCCTTTCTTCTTCTTCTTTTTGTTTGTTTGAGTGTTTGACCATTTTTCCAGAGATATAATCGACATATTGTGACGATCTACTGATTAGGCAATATGACTGGTCAATTGCAACTTATCTGAATTATTATATCTGTGGCCAGTTTTATTTCATCCAGGTTGTATTCTAATGCACTTCGAGTTTGGATTATTTATTGGTACTTCTTCATTTTTACTTTGTATAACATATAATTGTAGTTTGATTATTTGAATACACACAAAGGGTTTCTGTACCCTCAGCTTGTAATGTATTGTTTGATAATTTGAATAGGCAAATTCAAATATCTTATATGCAGCATAGCCACATATATATATATATATATATATATATATATATATATATATATATATATATATATATATATATATATATATATATATTGATTTAAGAGGAAATCCATTAACTAAAAATGTTTCTTGTTGTTTAATAATGGATTCTGTTTACTTTGTAAAAGAAGCAATGATACTGGATCAGTAATTGTTATCTTTCATATATCTAACGTACTGCTATGACAGTTTATCACTGCAGTGAATTATGTAACAGTTGACTACCGTGTCTATCAATATGAACTCTGTAACCACGTCGTAAAGGAATATTATATATATATTTGAATTTTGTAAATGAACAGAACAATTGTATAAATAAATTTTTATTAAAGTGGGAAACTGTCTTGTGTTCTTAACATCATTGCAGAGTTGACTGTAAGATGCCCTGTATAGTTATTCTAGATAAGAGAATTAAGTGGACACAAAAGTACTCGGAACCTCTGCCTGGCACTATAAAATACTCAAGTTCGAGAATATTCTCAACTTGGCCTGCTCAGCCAATCAGATTTCAGGATTTGCCAAAGTTTTGTCTATTGTTATACGTCACCACAAAGGTTCTACCGAGACAAATTGACACATGTTTACAAAGACAACGATACTGAATTCAATTATAACAGAGGTGCAATGGTAGTTATCTATACAATAAAAACAAATATTAGCTACACTAATGCTTGGAGGGATCAGAGCAGTTTCGGACCCGCTGGAACCTTAGCTGGAAAGTTTGTCAGTTCACTAGTGGAAGGATGGTGGTCTCCTTCACTAATAAGAACAGGCCGCCACCATATTAATGGGTGTGGCATAAAATAATATTTAAAAAAAAAATCAACATCAAAATTGCATGGAGGGGTCTCCGTGACCAAGTGGTTAGATCATCACGCTTTGAATCACGAAGTCTCTCACTTATGATCTGCACAGGTTCCAGCCCCACTGTAACCTAAGCAGATTTTTATGAGAAAATTTGCCAGTTTACTTCGGAAGACGGTGGCCTCTATCGGGTTCTCTCCTCCACCAATAAGAACTGGCAGCCACCATATGAATTGAAAAATTGTTGGGTGTGGCTTAAAACACGATTCAAATTCAAATCCATTAATACATGGAATAAGGAAACCTGTATATCCCTATATTTTGATATAATCCGATTCACAGAAGATGGCGGGGCGGAGTAACATTTTGATTATCATACAGATGAATCTACTCAGTTTTCGGTTATGACAAGCTGCACGGGAAAAGCGTTTTTATTCCTCACTGGATACTCTCTTTAATATGTATGGTGACAAGTAGTAACGATTACTCAAGTCAGTGTAATTTTAATGTCATGCTTTATTCCCTAAAATTAGTAATACACTCGTCCAAGTCAAAAAGTGTTCACAAGACTCCACCCCCCCCCCAGGTTATATGGATTTTACTATATACAGTATTGTTTTGGTTCATGATTGAACCCGGCTTTGCCAATATATTATTTTGGTATTTGTTAGCTTTGAGCTGTGCTTTGCGTGATGGATACAACACTTTATTTGGATGTTATCTAAGTAAACTTGAAGACAAGACTTGCATGACGAAAACGTGTATTATATTTGTGAGAATCGCTGGTAGTGATTCCATGGGTTAGGGTGTTGGCCTCGCCAGATATAGGTTCCAGGTTCGATTCCTATCGGATCAAAGCTAGGACTTCTTTTTGAAAAATAGGTAGTAACTGCGATTTAGAGTCAACTTGCATAAATTTATTTATGCACAAATGGTTGGTGGAATACATAATTAGAAAGTATATCAAGTATACCATTATTTAGTTTGTTGTTTATTTTTTAAAACAAATTTTCATGCATATGGTATCCAAAACTAAAAATGCAAGCTCAAATTTTATTTCATTATTTTGATTATACAATCTTTTGTAAAACTTTTGGGTTTGAGTGATTAGGAAGCATATTATTATTTTTCATCATTCACATATACATTTTGCGTTATACTTATGATTTTCCTGTAAAAATGAATAGATGTGTTAAGTACGGTACTCAAAATCTGAGTACGTACTCGAACAATATTTCAATATTTCTGAAGTTTTTTTTCATATAAGCAATGATATTTATCATTATCTACAATTATATGCCGTCAATAAAAATTAGTTGATCTTGGGTACTGAGCAAATTTGGTGACTTTGAGCCCTGATTGGCAGACCAACTAATGACCAATCTATAAATATCACAGAAGTACAAAAACTGAAATTTCTTTTAAAATATGAACGAAACTAAATGGGGCATAAGCTTTTTTTTGCTTTTTAAAATTCTCCTGTTTTACTACTTGGATCGATAGACAATAACAATTTACACAGGCATTACAGTTCTTAAATTCCTATATATTTTGTGAAAACTGCTTGAGAAACCAAGGTTTGGCACTTCTTTCACTCGCAATTGATAAACTCAGCCTTTTTAATTACTATTTGTATATGAATACCACACAGGACCTGATCTTATTTTCACAAAATATGTAAGAATATAAGATTTTTATTTAGCTCTGATTTGTTATTGTACATCAAGTACAAGTAGTAAAAGTAGAAAAATTTGGTAAACACAGATAATGCTACTTAAATCTGTAAAAAGAAATGAAAAAAAGATTTTTCAATATAGGCGTATGAAATGGTTTTACCTGCCATTTACGGGTAACTTTCAGGACTTCATGATCAAAACAGCAATCCAAATATCCAAATCGGCATTGCAATTATCAAATTCCATTTTTATCAAGAGGTCGCTTTTAATCATATGGCAAACGTAATATTGCAGTTACATGAACACTTGAAAGGAAACTTTTCCTAATTTGTTTTCGAAAAGGAAAATTTTCTCCGTTTTCATATTGAATTTTACATTATATATATTTGTTGTCGTCTTGTTAGAAATGTGAAAATTGCGGTCATATGTACAGTTCAAACAAATTCAAACACTGCCCAGGTTTATTTTGAAAATGAAACCATGGCTAGTGAAGAGAATTTCCCAAATTATCAAAACACCAATAAGATACAGCAGTGGTTGGTAATTAGGACAAAGTATGGGATCAATTTTTATATAAAAGATGAAGAAATGATATACATGATGACATATCAAAATTCTACTTATGTGCAGTATAGATACCTGTGAGCATTGTTTACATAGCATGAAGTATGAAATGAAGGACGTACACACTTTTGCCCTTTGTAGTGAAAGAATCTATATCCGTGAGAATTGTTTACGCTGAATAAAGTTATAAAGGATGTACAACCATTTCCATATATAATGACAAGGTTTCAGTCCCCCCTTAGTTTAGTTGTAAGTAGACAGAAGTAACTTGTGGTTTCCCGGCTAACATAATTCTGTTCGTGGATACTTTGGCATGACCTATGTTCCTCTTTTGTCGGTAAACGATCAACGAACAATGTCTAAGTTTCACTAAATTTGCATATTAGTCTACATTTACGAAGGGCAGATAACTTTTCCTGTACATATTTAAAACTTTATGCTTATCTGTGACGGTGTTATTCAAATTCTACAAGAAACATCAAAGCATTCTATGCGTATGGAAAGGAAACAACCTATATGTCAGGAGATTCATTCTGCCCTTCAATATGTTGTCTTTATTGAAGTACTCTTACTACAAATTAACAAATATTTTCTTTGATTGCGCAAACTAAATGAGAAAAATGCCACAACTTCTGTAACCGTTGTCTGACGTAATTAGAAAGAGTTACCTAACTTCGATGTACTGGTAATTCTCTATGCAAATTGTGTTCACAATAAAATGTATTTTTTCAGATTTTGGTGCACATATGAAGGATGAATTTTTCAGGAATTCCATGACCAACACAGCAATCCAAATCGGCATTGCAATTATCAAATTCCATTTTTATCAAAAGGTTGCTTTTGATCATATGGCTAACGTAATATTGCAGTTACATGAACAATTGAAAGGAAACTTTACCTCGATTTATTTCCAAAAGAAAAACTTGCTCCGTCTTCATGTTGTATTTTACATATGTATTTGATGTCGTCTTGTTTCAAATGCGGTCACAAACAAAAACAAAACAATGTGCAGGTGTATATTAAAAATTAAACCGTGGCTAGGGAAGAGAATTTCCCAGTTATCAAAAGATCAATAAGATACAACAGTGGTTGGGAATTAATACATAGTTGGGGATAAATTTTAATATAAAAGATGAAGAAATGATATACATCATGACGTATCAAATTTCTACCTATGCGCAGTATAGATATCCGTGAGCATTGTTTAAGTTGAATAAAGTAAGAACGTACAATCATTTGGCATGTATATTGAAAACATCTCAATATTAAAAATATATATGACATTCCCCCCATTACTAGTAGACCGAAAGGAAGTGTTATTTCTCGATTTCCATCCGTGGATACTTCAGCAAATTCTACCTCTGTCCGTGTCGGTAAAAGATAAAATTTAAAGGCTCACATTGTTAGCAGTGTCTAAGTTTCACTAAATTTGCATATTAGTCTATTTTCAGGAAGGGCAGATAACTTTTCCTATATACATTTAAAAAGTTATGCTCATCTGTGACGGCGTTATTCAGATTCTACAAGAAACATCACAGCATTCTATGCGTATGGAAAGGAAACAACCTATATGTCAGAAGATTCATTCTGTCCTTCAATATGTTGTCTTTATTGAAGTACTCTTACTACAAATAAACAAATATTTTCTCTGATTGTGCAAACTAAATGAGGTAAATGACACAGCTTCTGAAAACGTTGTGTGACGTAATTAAAAAGAGTTACCTAACTTTGATGCAAATGTAATTCGATATGCAAATTGTGATTACAATAAAATATATTTTTTTTCAGATTTTGGTGCATATATAAAGGATGCATTTTTCAGCAGTACCATGAACAATACCTCAATGCAAATCGCCATTGTAGTTATCCTGTTCCATTCTTATCATGTTTATCAAAAGGTTGCTTTTGATCATATGGCCAACGTAATATTGCAGTTATATGAACTTTTCCTCAATTTATTTTGAAAAGAAAAACATTCTCCGTCTTCATGTTGTATTTTACATATATATTTGATGTCGACTTTGTTCAAATGTGAAAATTGCGGTCACATGTACAGTTCAAACAAAGCCATGCCCAGGTGTATTTTGAAAATCAAACCGTGACAATTAAAGAGAATTTCCCATTAACAAAACGTGAATAAGATACCACGATGGTTGGGAATCAAAATTTGCGTCACGTTGGAACAAGTTACCACTAACAACATTCATTTTTCCTTCAATCTATATTTCCTCATTAATATGAGATTTCTTAATAGAAAAACATTTAAATTCTTTGCATTTCGTGGTTATAACCTAATTATGTAGTGCAAGAAACACATGTACAACACAATATGTATACACATTTATGTCATGTACATGTAATAATGTGGTATGATAATTTATACTGGATTCAGCTATTGCTGATAACATACTAATGTTGTACGTGTTTATAGTTTATATAAACTATAAACTATACTAATGTTGTTATAATTATAATTATAATATTATTATAATGATATATTATTGTGATATGACAGTCGCATAATGAATTCAGCTTCCGCTGATAATATTGTCATGTTGTAAATTTACACCCACCCAGTAAATTCAAAATTTACAACATGACAATATAATTCCGTTGTACGTACAATCTTAAAACATAATGTCATAAATTTTACATTATCGTCTTGGTCTAACTGTATAGACGGATGTTTACCTAATAGGGTTATATAGAAATTTTCTGATTCTAGTACTGCTAGTTCGATACACAGAATTAATCTAATACCTACCTAATAGCTACTGTACTGTACTGGATTATGCTCGTGAAGATGCTCTTCATTACTTTTTAATTTTAACGATATTAAAGAAGAATTACGCAGAAATATCACAGGTGCTGGCTCACCATATGGTATGGGAACCTTAGTTATTATGACAAAAAGAAAATATTCCTTTCAGTGCATAGATATCTAACAAACAGTGGAAGATTTCTTTGAAATTCCCTCAACTCAAATACACTTCTGCACCTTCTCCTTTCTCCTAATCTATACTTTCCAGTATTTTCTTTTTTTTTTAGTTACTCGCGTCAGAAAATATTTGTGCATTATTTAAACTGTTCCATTCATGTAAATTATGTCTTTTTTTAAAATTTACACGGAGAGGGAGTTAATAAGTTTGAAAACTTGTTTCCAATCCGTGTGCAGTGCAGTTTGCAAATATGTAGTTTAAACTATTTCTACTGTGCAGTCTAGATATTCGTGAGCATTGTTTACGCTGAATAAAGTAAGAAATGACTTTTGCCATTTATAGTGACAAGATCTGAAAATTCAATTAATTTGACATTTAACTAGACGGAAGGAAAGTGTGGTTTCCGACTGTAATGATTCTGTTCGTGGGTACTTTACTGTCACACGTCCGCGTCTCTATGGTCAAGTCAAGTCAGAGTTGAGTTAACGCGCGGCGTCAGGAAACCAACCTGCCGCCGCCGGTTGAACTTGAACTCACGATCAAGAATCGAGCGCGCTACCGACTGAGGCATTTGCTAATTTCAAAGGTTCACCCAGGCAATACTAGAATATTTCCCACTATGGGCTAACTATGGAAGTAGCCCAGTATATAAAAGTAAAATTAAAATGTAGTTCAAATCCACTTCGTGTAATAATTACGATTAATGCTAATTTCAAAGGTTCACCCAGGCAATACTAGAATATTTCCCACTATGGGCTAACTATGGAAGTAGCCCAGTATATAAAAGTAAAATTAAAATGTAGTTCAAATCCACTTCGTGTAATAATTACGATTAATGCTAATTTCAAAGCTTCGCCCAGGCTATACTAGAACATTTCCCATTATGGGCTGATTATGAAAGTTTAACCCAGTGTATAAACGTAAAATCAAGATCCCGAAATATGGTAACCTCCCTTTTGTGATATTTACGATTTGTGCTAATTCCAAAGGTTGCTGGACCTTTCGGTCCTTTGTCAGTTCGGCCTGCAGACGTTTCGGCCCTGGACGTTTAGTCCGACGATTCGGTCCCATTCGACCCTCGCGAATTTATGTTATCATTTCATGTTATTTGTCCAAATTGGCACAGTACCCAAATTTGCCAGTCCTATTTACTCTCATGATATATCTGTTACATAAGGTACATAATTGGTGTCCAAAAACAGTAACATTGCTCTCTATCAGAGTAGTTTCAGAATAAAATATTGCACTTTCCCTGTGGGTTTTTTCCCTATCTTGTATATGCTTTTACTCATAATGAATTACCGAAACGAAAATTTGTATTATACAGACAGCGATTTTCTGTGACAAATCTGACCGAAACGGACTTATGATAAACTAAATACCAGCACACAATCATTCATTAAATATATTTTCAAGTATATCGGTATGATATACATGTAATTTAAATACAGTCAAAATTAATGTCATTCACTTAGGGGCTGGGTCTGAACGTAAGCATAATAGATGTTTTTTATTATTATTATTATTTTGAAATAATCTAAAGGGATAATGATAGGCTAACTGTAATGCTGAGTAAATATGGGTTGAAGTTTAAAAAACAAAACAAAACAAAACACACAATTTATGATTTATCAATAATCATTTAGATCTATTGAAAGAAGTCGAAAAAAGTACGCTATGAATGTTTTAGGACACGGTTGTATAAGCAAGCTTTTGTAGTCCTACTCCTAGTCTTAAAAATATAGCAAATATATCGCTTCTTTTCTTAAATTTTAATTCAGTAGGGCCTAACTGCACAACGATTATTTTACTCAGTGGTACTGAAAACCAAAAAAGATAATAAAATGCATGTATAAACATTCGATTTAAGCTATAGAAATATTTTATACGGAATCATTATGACACTCAAATTTCCCCGATACAGGTCAACTTGTTTCACTAGGCCGACCTATCGCAGTTAATCCCATAGTGGGAAATATTATACTATGCCTGGGCGGACCTTTGAAATTAGCATAAATAGGAAATATCGTAAAAAGAGGGGTCATTTCAGGATCTGTCGTCATAGCGTTCTACGGGTTTAGGAGATTTGGACCATATCTTAATTTTACGTTTATATACTGGGCTAATTCCTCATTGTTGGCCCATAGTGGGAAATATTCTAGTATAGTCTGAGCGAACCTTCGTAGATATCACAAATTGGGTACCGCATTCCGGGCATTTTTCATAGTGTTCTATGGGTCTACGGAATTTGGACTATATCTTAATTTTACATTCACATAATGGGCCAACCCTCCTTAATTATCTCATAGTGGGGAAAATTCTAGTATAGCCTGGGTGAACCTTTGGAATTAGCATAAATCGCAAATATCATAAATGGGTTTACATGCTTCTAGGGGATTTAGACTAGGCTATAACATGATCTTAAGTGAACATTCTGGACTAATCTATTACACATAGCCCATAACACTATAACACTTAGCCCATGGTGGGAAATATTCCAGTACATTCTAGGTAGGCCTTTGACATTGGCCTTAACCACAAATGTCACAAAGGGGGCAGCATACTTTGGGCCTCTTTATCGTGGTCTTGTTTAGGGTCTAGGGGATATTTAGCGATTTATGCTAATTTTAAAGATTAGCCCAACCTATACTAGAATATGTCCCGCTATGAGCTAAGATAGGCTAGCCTAATATGTAAACGTAAAATTAAGATATATACCAACTCCCCTAGACCCGTAGAACACTATTAGAAAGGGTCCCGAAATGAGGTACCCCCACTTTGTTATATTTACGATTTGTACCAATTTCAAAGGTCCGACCAGGCTCTACTAGAATATTTCCCATTATAAGCTAACCATGAAAAATTAGCCCAGTACGTGAAGGTAAAAGTGAGATACAGTCCAAATCCCCTAGACCCATACAACCCTATGAGAAAGAGTCCGGAAATGAGGTACTCCCCTTTGTGATATTTACGATTTGTTCTAATTTCAAAGGTCCGTATACTACAATATTTCCCAATGTGTGCTACCTATGAAAGGTTAGCCCAGTATAGAAACGTAAACTTAAGATACAGCCCAAATCCCCTAGACCCGTAGAACACTATGAGAAAGAGTCTCGAAATGAGGTAACCCCCCCCCCCCCCTTTGTGATATTCACGATTTGTGCTACTAGTTATAAATTGTCCTTTTCTCTCTGTGATTTAACAAGATGCATTCCATTGCGACCGGTCTGAAAACTGAGGAAACTTCGATGAAGTAATAAATCTTCATATCAGAATCTAGTTCACTCAAGAACTTATTTGGAACGCACCCAGAGGTCGAATTGCAGGCTGGCAGTTTCGTAAATCGAATTGCGGGCTAGCTTCACATTCGTGTGGAAAGCGTGGAATAGAAAAGAATCATCAGTGCATTGGAGCCAGTCCATAGCACAGGCCAAAAATTGTAGCACTTCACCTATAACTGGTGACATCTCCATATAAGTGAAAGATTCTGGAATATAAAATTATCAAGTAAACGTTAAAATTTCCAAATTCCAAATTTCCAAAACTTTTTGACTTTTATTTATTTATTTATTGTTAAGTGTTACAATGAACCATGTGGAATAAATCCCCTTGTGTCGTGTTCTAAATTTTGAATTTACCGCCGGGTGAATGCAATTCAAAATTTTGATAATGACAACAAGTACCCATGTTATAAATTATGCTAAACACCATCCCAGTGCATCAAAAATTACAACACGTGCATCAGGAAGTGACGAGGAACAACATGCGTATTGCAAAAATTTATACTTGCCTGTATATATATTGAACTATCTGTAAGAAAAAAATATTAAAACATTTTAAGTTACCGTAGAAAAAATGTCATTCGGTGTATATACAGAGAAAAAACTTTAAAAATTACGAAAAGATTTTACGAAAAACAATAATTGAGAACGGGCAATTGAATAAAATAATAATAAAATAAGAACTGAAAAAAAAGAACGGACAAGTGAATGAAATGCACAACAAAACCACCACTGTCAACCAAGATTCACGCAGAAATGTTCACAAGAATTACAGTGAAGTGCCCAATGGATGGTACAGCCGTATTACCAATTCCCCGCCTAAAAAACTACTCCCACAAGGAGCACGACTACACGGATTTCGCCCCTTAGGCGGAAGTCTTCACCATGTCATCTTGCTACTTTTTCCGAGCGGCAACTGTTTGAAACCTGTGTGGAGATGCGTCCACTTCAATTCCCTAATAAATAAAAACTGAAAAAAAGAACGGACAAGTGAATGAAATGCGCAACAAAACCACCACTGTCAACCAAGATTCGCGCAGAAATGTTCACAAGAATTACAGTGAAGTGCCCAATGGATGGTACAGCCGTATTACCAATTCCCCGTCTAAGAAACTACTGTACGGATTTCGCCCCTTAGGCGGAGGCCTTCTCCATGTCATCTTTCTACTTTTTTCCGAGCGGCAACTGTTTGAAACCTGTGTGGAGATGCGTCCACTTCAATTCCCTAAGAAATAAGAAGTGAAAAAAAGAACGGACAAGTGAATGAAATGCACAACAAAACCACCACTGTCAACCAAGATTCACGCAGAAATGTTCACAAGAATTACAGTGAAGTGCCCAATGGATGGTACAGCCGCATTACCAATTCCCCGTCTAAGAAACTACTGTACGGATTTCGCCCCTTAGGCGGAGGCCTTCTCCATGTCATCTTGCTACTTTTTTCCGAGCGGCAACTGTTTGAAACCTGTGTGGAGATGCGTCCACTTCAATTCTCTAAAAAATAAGAACTGAAAAAAAGAACGGACAAGTGAATGAAATGCACAACAAAACCAAGATTCACGCAGAAATGTTCATAAGAATTACAGTGAAGTGCCCAATGGATGGTACAGCCGTATTACCAATTCCCCGCCTAAAAAACTACTCCCAGAAGGAGCACGACTACACGGATTTCGCCCCTTAGGCGGAGGTCTTCCCCATGTCATCTTGCTACTTTTTTCCGAGCGGCAACTGTTTGAAACCTGTGTGATGTGCCCATTTCGATACAATAAATAATTCTGCGAGAAACGAAATAATACACTCCTCTTTATACGCTTTAACTGCTCCAAACTGCACAATGTTTTTGACGGCCTTCTATATTGTATTAGATGTTGTCAACCAACAGTCATCGTTAACATTGAAAAATGATCTGATTTTAATTTACTGAAAAGATTAAAAGAAGCATTATTTTGCAATTATAAACACACATATACGAATTAATTGCATGTTTGAAATGACTGGAAACAAATATTCGTCGCTTGATTGCATTTCTACAATAGAAAACCTGAAATAATAATAAAAGATATAATAGAAACATGTACATGTATCAAGAAAACTGTTTATATATTTCAACATTTTAAAACAGAACAAATATTGCAAAAAATAAAAAGACTGAAATCGATGATGTATCATCGTCAAAAATGCTTATGTGCCATGTTAGTACTGTGCTGTTAGATGTTAATATGCTGGTAATAAGTTGGTAACCATCGCTTTTATAGTTTTTGTAGAGTTCACGAACTTTGTTATGATTTTGAGTACCGGTACATACATGCTATTAACGAACAGTATCGCGCACTGCCCACGGCGAGTGGTTTACTTTCAACCGTCTTCTATACCTCGTGCATAATCAGAATTCAATAGGTCAAAAGTCCTGAATGTTTTTGTGTATGTTCAAGTCTTTGTTTCCTTGTTTGTTTCAAAACAAAGACCCCGATTTATTGAACTTGTAGTTTTCCATTATTATAAAGGTCACTCTGGTCGTATAGCTCCCAGCGACATCAGAGAGAAGTCACGTGTCAACTAGAGTATATGGATACAACAATGACCCGCCCCTGTGTAAAGTCAAGTTTACCGGGTTAAAAGGTCGTACAATTGTGCTTGCCAAAGTTCATGATGATATTTTAACCTCTGCGTCAGTGTGTCCAACAAGTTAAGAGTATTATTCCTACTGATATTACGATTTTGATTTGATTTTTTGTTTTACGCCATACTCAACAATCTTTCAGTCATATGATGGCGTCCAGTTTTATTAGTGGAGGAGAAACCCCGGTTACTCGGGTATTTACACCGACCTTCCGCAGGAAAACTGGTAAACTTTCCCACTTAATTCGAAATAACCCTAGCGGGATTCGAACCAGAGGTGAGACTGATATTACGAAAGAGTACTGACATAATGTCAGTTCCGTCTGAGAGTATACTGTCATGTTGTAAATTTTGAATTTACACCTACCCAGTAGATTCAAAATTACAACATGACAATACACTTCACGGAATGATGTTTAAGCTCTCCGAGTCAGACCAATGTAACGCTAGCCCGGAATTCTCAATTCGATTTACGGAACTGCCAGCCCGCAATTCGACATCTGGGCCTAGCACCATAAAACTTAATGCTAGTCTAATTTCAAAGGTTCGCTCAAGCTATACTAGAACATTTCCCTCTATGGGCTGATTATGAACGTTAGCCCAGTATATTTAAACTAAAAAACAAGATATGGTCCAAAACCCCTAGACCCGTAGAACACTGAGAAAGACTCCCGAAGTAAGGTACCCCCTTTTGTGATATTTACGATTTGTGCTAATTTCAAAGGTTCGCCACAATACTAGAATGTTTCCCAGTATGGGCTAACTATGAAATGTTAGCCCAGTATATAAACGTAAAATTAAGATATATTCTAAATCTCCTAGACCCGTAGAACACTGAGAAAGAGTTCCAAAATGAGATACCCCCCTTTTTTACGATATTTCCGATTTATGCTAATTTCAAAGGTCCGCCCAGGCTAAACTAGAATATTTCCCACTATGGGCTAACTATGAAGGGTAAGCCCAGTATATAAACGTAAAATTAAAATGTAGTTCAAATACCCTAGACCCGTACAACACTGATAAAGAGTCCCGAAATGATGTTACCCCCCAACCCTCTGTAATATTTACGATTTATGCTAATTTCAAAGGTCCGCCGAGGCTATACTAGAATATTTCCCGCTATGGGCTAACAATGAAAGGTTAGACCACTATATAAACTTAACATCGAGACATGAAACAAAACCCCTAGACCCGTAGAACACTATGAGAAAGAGTCTTGAAATAAGGTAAACGCCATTTTATGATATTTACGATTTGTTCCAATATCTAATTCTGCCGAGGCTATACTAGAATATTTCCACTATGGACTAACTGCGAAAGGTTGACACAGTATATAAACGTAAAATTAAGATATGGTCCAAATCCCCTAGACCCGTAGAACACTAAAGAGTCCCGAGATGAGGTCCCACCTTTGTTATATTTGCGATTTATGCTTATTTCAAAGGTTCGCCCAGGCTATACTAGAATACGAAAAAACAGAAAAACACTCAAATTTCACAGATTTTCGGCCACTTGGCCTTTATCAAGTGAAAGACGACGATATGTATATCAGTTACCAAGACTTAATACCGATATACATATTGTCGTCTTTCACTTGATATAGGCCAAGTGGCCGAAAATTTGTGAAATTTGAGTGTTTTTCTGTTTTTTTCTCATACTGATACTTCCCTTTGGAGGACATTAAATTTTATTGGATATACTAGAATATTTCCGACTATAGGTTAACCATAGAAGTAGCCCAGTATATAAGCGTAAAATTAAAATGTAGTTCAACTCCCCTACACCCGTAGAACACTGAGAAAAAATCCCGAAATGAGGTACACACTCCCCTTAGTAATATTTATGATTAATGCTAATTTCAAAGGTTAGCCCAGGCTATACTAGAACATTTCCCATTATGGGCTAATTATGAAATGTTAGCCCAGTATATAAACGTAAAATCAAGATATGGTCCAAAACCCCTAGGCCCGTAGAACACTATGAGAAAGAGTCCCGAAATAAGGTACCCCCCTTTGTGATATTTACGATTTGTGCTAATTTCAAAGGTCCGCCGAGGCTAAACTAGAATATGTCCCACTATGGGCTAACTATGAAGGGTTAGCCCAGTATATAAACGTAAAATGAAAATGTAGTTAAAATACCCTAGACCCGTACAACACTGTGAGAAAGAATCCCGAAATGAGGTAACACAAAACCTAACATCGCTGGGTCTCCGGTCAACTCGTACCCTGACCAACTCGTACCCGTGTAAATTCGCATGAAAAAAATCAAGTCGTACTCAAATAGGAAAAGTCAACTCGTATCCAACATCGGTCAACTCGTACCCAAGAAAAAAAAATTGAGAAAACACCCACATCGGAGAAGTCAACTCGTGCCCAAAATCGGTCAACTTTCATAAGTTTCCATCGTTATCGGAGAAGTCAACTCGTACCTAGGAAAATTCGTGACATAAAATTAAGTTTTTACCGTTATCAAAGCAGTAATTTCGTACCCAAGATAATTCGTGAAATAAAACTCAATTTTACCAAATCGGAGAAGTCATCTCGTACCCAAGAAAAGTCGTGAAATAAAATTATGTTTTCAACGTTATCGGAGAAGTCAACTCGTTACTAGTTAATAAATGATTTTTTTTTCTATTAGATAATTATTTCTTGTTATAAAAATCGACTGACATTTAATAAATTGTTTATAACATTAGAAATTTTAAAATATAAGATAATTATTTCAAGCATCAATAAATCGATTTTTAATACAAAAAGTAGTGAATAAATTCTATATCTACTATAGTAAACTGCGTGTCCCTATCCAGATTCCATATATAGTTTGTAGTAGATGTATATATACTATCTAAAATATATCTGTATATAGATCTTATAAAATCTAAAAATAAACAATGAAACATATCTATTTTAACTGCACTCTATCAAAGAAAATGTCAAAATCAAAGTTACTGGCATTTTGTCGCCACTGAAATTAAATAGCCAAAACGAAATGTAATGCCCTAATGGACCAACTATGTGTCAAAATCACGTGTAGATGATACCTCGGAAGTAAACAAATGGTGACGCATGTGAGCATGCTCAGTACATATTTCCGTTTATTATGGTAGAAAACAGAAAGTCGTAAGCGATAAATACTAAATTGACAAAAATGCCTTTGTTCTCGAGTTCCACGCCGTTTGATCAAGATGTTGGTAAGAAAGCACAGTATTTTATGATAATCAACATTATTTGATATTGTTAGATAACATTTGACCCCCAACATAACACAGCATTATGTCCCAACCTATCGAATTTTGTCCCTCTGCCTTGAGCTAGCCTAAATTTCGACATCTTTTTTCTAGATGGTCACACTTCTCATTTTCGAGTTATTTTTAATCTTAAACTGCGTAGAATATTGAAGGGCATTACATGAACTTTAAAGTGTTCGATTATAATTGTTAAATCTTCCCATAATTGAGAGGAACTCTAATTAGAATCTAGGAACAGAGGGCATGTTATTCAGGAACGTCACTTTGTCGTTTTGAGAAGGTGAAAAATCAATAATTTAAAACTTATGATAGACATTTATAAAATGTATACTACTGTGTCTGGTCCACCCGATGGTTATAAAATTATAAAAAATTAGGAACTTGAGCAGTGTTCTGAAACTACTACTTACCAGCAATGCATTACCAGACTTACAATTACTGTTAGCACCCCCTCCAACATCATAGACAGTGGGCACAAGGTTTGAAAACCCATCAATCTAACAGTCAGCATGCACACAATACTTTTCATTTGTGGGTGTGGGGTTGGGGGTCTTACAAACATTTCTGTTCAATATTGTTTCTCAGACAACAATGAGTTTATGAAAGTGTTTATTATTAGATCTGTGCACTGGGTATTTTCCGTAATTATGTAGCATTGGTTATATGGTGTTCCTACTAGCTTGGCTAGTGGGGTTACCCTAGGCCTTTAGCTCAACTGGTAGAGCTTCAGATTTGTAATTCAAAGGTCCTAGGTTAGATTCCAAGCAGAGACAGTTATTTGACTCTGTGACGTTTGGCACAAGCCTGCCTGGCTCAGTCAGTAGCACGAGGTCGTGAGTTCACAAGGTTCGAAAAATCCACTCGTCCACTCGCATTGGCGAGTAAGAAATCGTTTCTCGGGCGAGTAAATTTTGACAATGAACTCGCCCGTTTGGCAAGTAGGCCCACTGGCACTGATGCCGTACTGAAAATCCGGATTCCCTTTTAAGTTTTGAAAGTGATCATTTCCTTCTCTTTTTAGTTCAAAATACATTACAAAAACAATTAGAAACTTAAATAATTATTTTATTGACAATAAAACAAGTCAGTCTTTACCTCATGGCCGAAAATGTCACAGAACACATCGTGTATTGACTGCTAATACTTGCAGTTTGTGGAGGAAGTGGAAGTTGGATGTGTGTAAATAAAAGAACCAATACCGAACGGACCTGAATTTCAGGATTTGGTAAAATAATCATAACACTACAATGTATTAAAAAAATGATGGTGCTGCACCATTGCTTAATTTCCAAGCGCCATCATTAAATCAACAATGGCAATCCTAATATACAATGTAATGTAGTGTAGCCTAAACAAATTTGTTACCGTTTTCGGTGTTATTCACTTTCATACAAGCTTATGTATCAGTAATTTTACAGAAATAATATACAGATGAATTAACATTACCGTATTCGGCCGTGTATAATCCGCATTTACGTATTATCCGCACCCCCCATTTCAGCATCAGAACTCGGAGAAAAAAGGACTTCGTGCGTATAATCCGCGTTGACTATTTTCCACGGCCGTATGGCCGAAAATCGTCGGCGAGATTGATTATTATTGTGTATAAGTGCAGTATGACGATCAGAAATATTTTCAAAATTCGCAGATCGGTATTTGGAAGAAATAGATAAATATTTATTATAGATATATATATTCGAGATATTAGATAAGGGATATGATAAGCAAATTAATGATTTGAAATAAATAACAAAGAAATATCAAAACATCAGTCGAAGTCTTTGTAAAACACATTCCGTTAATTACAGCGCAATCATTTGCTTTTGCTGACGTGGTAGCCTATATATTTAATTAATAGTATGTATTAGAACAACATTTGAAATAGATATTATATTTGCGGAAATCGGCGACATAAAAGTTTGTAACAATTTTAATTAGCGGAGAGCACTTATACACAAGCGATCTATATATCCAGAATACGCGTGTATAGCGTAATTATTGAAACAAAGGGATATATATACAGATCCAAGTATACTGTTGTCTGTTACACGCATCATTGATTATGAATGGAGACATATACTACAAACATTAATTACCTTGGTGTGGCATTGTGTTATTTTACACCTTTTATCATATTTTCAATTTAAAATTAACTCATCGTACTTACCTGTATAATTAGCATGTTCCATAACTTAGTACTACACTGTAGATGTACGGTAGTAAGAGAGTTACTGGTATATACCTTTTGTACGAAATGTGTAAAATAACATTCCTCCACAGAACAAAACACCCAGAAAACATTGTTTTATTTATTAATGTATAGTCATCGTCCCAAAACAAACAACGCAAAACTACATAAAATACGAAACTACAAGATACTACATATTTGCTCTTCCATTTAGCCCCCTCATTTACAGTTACAACATGGCTGTTCGCTTCGTCGTTCACCAGCGTGAAATAATTATTAGAATTCTTGTTGAGATTGTTTTATTTTTCAATAATAACAAAACTTCATGATGAAGATAAGCAACAGGTACTGTACTATTCTGTTTCCTCGCCAAACATCACAACTAGGCTAGCCTTGCACAGGCACTTGCGTTATGCAATCCACCGATCACAACACCCTCAATCAAGGGATTGCATTACACAAGTGCCTGTGTAGTCTAGCCTATTTGTAAACTGAAACACACAAAAATAAAAGACAACAAGATTCATTTATTGATTTATTCACCGTCACTGTAGACATAAATGATGATATACATTGACTCGTACATCGTTATTACGAAAAAACTTTGTCAGGCTTACCACCCACATCGAATCTCATGCAGTAGTTCCTGCGGAAAAAATGTCCTAAGATTCTGTAGTACTGTATTATCCGCACCCCCATGCCTGAGACAAATTTTAGAGTGAAAAGAGTGCGGATTATACACGGCCGAATACGGTATGTGATACAGTTCTGTCAATAAAAGCCAACAAACAACAAAATCTGTCGGCAATTTTTATGAAAATGCCGATATGTAGCCTACTGTACAGTGCCACAGACAGCGACGATGACTAACTTAAGCAAATGTATCACCAAACATGAAATTTTGGTATTAATGCCGTAATAGACAGAAGAAAAACGAACAATATTTATAACAGTATATTCAATAATTAACCACTGAAAATGATTAACCACAACTGAACTGCAATGTGTGTTCGGTAATATTTCATTTCCACCATGGTGAATGAACAGACCAACACCAAACCCGATCGATGAAAGATGTAAAGATTTACTAAAATTATTCATCTGTACATAATTCATTTTTAAAAAAAAGGTTTATGAATTTTATGCGCATTTTAATTCTATGATTTAATTTATTTAAAAGTTTTTAAATTGAAATTATTTCATTGGAAGATAAATATGCATAATATAAAATTGACTGATTTATAAATTATTGTCAGTGTGCATGGTGTAAAGGTCTGTGTCATTGAGAGTACAAAAATGCTCTTTTACCCTCAGCTAATCTAAATACATGTTTCAATCTTATAGTGATTAATTGAAGTGTACTGCTTTTATCAATAAAATAATAATTTATTTTATACTTTATATCTAATTAATATTATACATTTATTATATAAACTGTAATATTTCCAGTGAAGGAACAGATCAAATTCACCTTTTTAACAGATGTCAGAGCATAAATAATTAAATAATTTCAAATGCAACCATAAAAGTCGCGACTCATATTTTTCGGCAGTGGTGTAGGTGGAGTTTGGGGGGGGTGGTGGTGTTCAAGTCGAGCCGAAGATTGTTCCATCGTTAAAAATTCATCCATGGCGATCCCTGGTGACTAACTGATTAACTCACCAACCCCTGAAAAATAATGGACTCTTCTGTGAATGTAATTCAATGACATAGACCAGTTCAAATTAAAATTCAGTAAACTTTATTTTCAGAGTGATTCATATTTGTTGGTTTCAGTTACTTTTCTATGAACCATACATGTACATGTATTACCTAGACATATCACTTACTTTATATTACTTTGGTGCAGATGAAGTACTATGTGTAAAACTTACACTTGTATAATACAAAGCTTACAATGTACAGTGAAACCTGTATATAGGGGCCACCCAAGGGACCAGAAAATATTGACCTTTATGTGCAGGTGACCCTTATACTCGGGTTCAATTTAGTTGAAGTATGCAGTCAAGGGACTTAAAAAACTGGCCTTTATAAACAGGTAATCCTTATACAGAGGTGACCGCTATAGCAGGTATTACTGTATCTTCAAATTCAAAGTACACTTGTATAATACAAAGCTTACAGTGTATCTTCAAATTCATTCCCTTCATTTATTTCATTTGACTGATTTTCATCTAAACTCACCATACATGTACATGTAATTTGGTGCAGATACATGTACTTTAACTTATCAACCCCTGAAAAACAATGGACTCTTCTATAAATCAATGACTTAGACCAGTCCAAATGGGGCTTATGGGTGAAATGGTTAAGTAGGTACTTGTTATTTATAGAGAAATATTATGAACAAAATTCCACTTTTCAAACTTTATTTTTTAGAGTTATTCCCCTTTCTTTTGCTGAAATTATTTGTCTGCTTCACATAAAGGCCGAAATTCTATCCCGATTTTAAGTGACATATTTGGCTAAAATCATCTAATTTTAACCCCCATAAATGTAACTTAAAATTGGACCAGAATTTTGGCCTACATGTAGGTCATATAATGCGTATTGGCTCACTGTCTTTGTTACAGTAACATGTTCACGTCTCAGGTACATGTACATGTAGGGAGAATGATGTTTGGAAAAAGTGAACATTTGGGACATATAATTTATCTAAAGAGTTGTGCCCCTTTATTGAATTTTTATTCCTTGAAAATAATTTGTACACATGTATCGGTGTACATGTAGCTCTAATTTCCTTTATTGAGGGAATATTCTTGATACTGCTGTAGTTTTATGTACCTAACATATTTTTTTATTTTGTTTGTTTGGTTTTTTTTTCTGTACAGAAAAGGCAACGAGTGAAATGAACACAACAGAGGACTGGGCTGTAATAATGGATATAGTTGACAAAGTCAGCACAACAAACAATGGGTAAGTTAACACCTCAACTAGAGAGTACATGACTAACAAGTTTTTAATCACTTTTGACAAAGCTTCTTATTTCCATAAAATATTTATGTACCAGATATCTATTTTTTGTTGTTAAGATTTGATTTATTTGTTTGCTTGTTTATTTTTGTTTAACATCCCAGTCAAGAATATTTCACTCATATGAGACATCACCAAATGCCACCGAAGGGCTTCAAATTTTGGCCTATGCTCGACACTTAAGGCCATTGAGCAGTGAGGGTTCTTTAACATGCCGACACCTACTGTGACATCGATTTTAACTGTCTCATCCGAAGGACAGAAAACCAACCTGCCGCCGACTGGACTCGAACTCACGATCAAGAGCCGAGTGGGCTACCGACAGACCAGCTCTTGATTTATTTTAGCAACCCCAGCTCTAAATTTTAAAGAGATCTACCGTGTTTAACATTGTAATGATCTTGTAGAGCTAATTAAACCCTTTCCAAAACAGTTTAAATTATCTAGATATCTTAATTGTGTCAAAAGTTATGCCAATTTTAAATTTGGAAAATCCGGTCATTTTCTGGAATTTGTTGTACTAGATTACTACATAAGGAGGCTGTCATGTTGCGGAACCAACGACGAACACATTTTCATTTTTTTTTCATGTAATTATCTTATTACTTGAGATATATTTCTAAAATTTTGCACCCAGCATGATTTTTTCATGCTGAATCCATTTCTGCAGTCAAACAACTGTTATGACCACTATTTCTTTTTAAAAATGAACAAGAAATACAAAAAATTATATGTTGCAAAACTGTGGATAAAAATATTTTCAGTTTTTTTCCTTCAATTTCCTATTACTATGAGTTATCTTTCTAAACTTTTGCTCCTAGCATGATTTTTTTATGCTGAATCTATTTCTGCAGTTAAAAAACAGTTTTGAACATTCCTTCTTAGTAGAAAAATGAACAAGTAAAGCAAAAAAAAAAAAAATTTATAAACAACAGTGCTATTGTCAGAAGTTTATAGAAGTTCAAACTTCAGAGCAA
The DNA here is from genome assembly GCA_030159075.1 of Atrina japonica. Lineage (NCBI taxonomy): Eukaryota > Metazoa > Mollusca > Bivalvia > Pterioida > Pinnidae > Atrina > Atrina japonica. Next base: position 73,389 of record BROG01000325.1, on the reverse strand, counting down.
CAGATTAATTTCATTTCTATCTAACCTTATAGGCTACATTAACTTGTGTATTTTATATAAATGTCATTTTGGAAAAATGTACATAATTATGTATACATACATGTATATATGACAAAATAAATTCCTTATACAGGTAGTTCATGTATATGTTTTGATTTATTTTCATTACTTTTGAATACTGGTATGACAAAATTTATAAAATACATGCAAATCCTTTAATTCCAGGAGGTCATGCTTCTTTTGAGTGGTTAGGTAACATATTATTGTTTTTCATCATTCACATTTAAATTTTTGCATCACTCTTAATATACCTGTAATAAATTAGTAAATCCATTCATGGCAAGAATACTGTTTGAGTACATACTCAAATATTTCTGAGGATTTCTTCAAATGAGCAATATATATTATAATTTTGATTATTTACAAATTTATCCATTCAATATACAAACAAGTCCAAATACAGAATAATTTTTGTCCCCCCCCACCCCCTTAGAATCATGAAAAGTCAGTTGATCTTGATCAGAACTGCATGAGCAAATTTGGTGATTTAGTTTTATATAATGCTGATGTTAGTAGGCCAGTTGACAAGGATATACTGTCTTAAAAAATAGGCTTGCTAGAAATTCGAATTTTCAACCATGCAAATGATTTGTGAAAAAAAGTTTCTGGAGATATAAACAAAGTAGAGTTAGCTAGGGTTCTGAAAAATTATTCAAGTGTAGATTCAGTGTTAAACAATATTTCGTTTTCTCAATTAAAATGCATACAGAGTCTACTGCAGTAATTTTAAATGATTTAGATGTAAAATTTTATTGATTGTATCATGTCGCATATGACCAGTGCTACTGCTGTACTGGTTACTGTAAAGTTAGAAAGTTTTATAATTTATGTCTAGTCTAGTCACAGTTCACCCAGAGTTTTGGCCTTCAATATCGGTCATAAATTCAATATATGAATTTAAAATTTACCAAAGGCGACCGTGATTTTTCTCTCAGGATTTATTTTTAGTTAATCGACATCATCAAAACTCATAATTATCACAAACATTATGTTTTATTTATGTGCATTGAGTGACCTATTTCCTTTGGTCACATGCAAATTAGCGGTAGACGCCGATCGATGTCGGATGCCCAAAAAAGCTCATAAAAAGACTTATTAGTAATTTTTAGAAGCTGAAACATTTTTAATTGATTATATTTGGAATTAAAACATGATAGATGCGGATAATTCGTTCTAAATGTAGCGGATTCCGACAGTCACTTTGTTAACCTGTCACCCGGAGGTTAAATCCAAGATGGCGCCAACTGAAGCGTGGGTCATCTTCAACTGCACTAAAAAAGTTTGACGCTCATGTGAGGTAGTAAATCATGCCATAGAATGTTGATTAATATGTCAAAATTTAAGTTAGAACATGATCTTTTTAAAGATGGATAAACAAAAGTGCAATACCTAATGACCATTATGCACATCGCCGTCAAAGATTCACTTCTGCAGCTTCTACAAAAACATATTTTTTTACAGATGTTCAACTTCCGTGGCATTGAAAAATTTATTCTTTGATTGGATATAAAATTTCATGAATATTCATTAACATTTAGGCACTCACAAATGAGTTTGATTACCATAGCCCATCGGACTGCTCGGCCGTTACTGCAGCCAAAGCGGTATCAATGAAAATGTGCCTTTTTTTAATTTTAACTCGCAAAATCATCATATTTACACTAAAAAGAAACAACAAAATACATATCATTGGAAAGTACATTTATTTCTCTTTCAGATGGTATATAATATATAAATATTCTGAAATAAATGATGCCTGAAGTTGAGACTTTTAAACAACAAACATAAAAAATTGATTAATTCTAGTGTGTTATCAATACGAGCTGGGGTTGCTATTTATTTGAAATTACATACACACATATATAAACATATGGCAGATTTCATGAATACTAGTATTACATGGACAAAATATGTCCCACTGAAATAATTCTATCCATGTTTATCATGTTAAACAAAGGTTATATGAAATAAAGAGGAAATCTGTTGCTAATGTTACACTTGTGCTAGTGTTACTATTTTTGGACAGAAAATTTCAAAAGATATTTTCAGTATCAATGCTTGCGATCAATGTTCCTTTAGTCATGAAAATAACATTTTTAGAAGTTGCCATTTGCTTAGAGCTCACTGCATTATGGGTAAATGTGCGCAGATGTAGTAAAATACATAAAGTACAGTTAATTTTTTTCGTTGCTGGTGTTACAGGTTTTGAGGACAGAAAAAAAATATGTAACATTAGCAAAAAAAAACCATCAGGTCAGCTGCATTCTGACATACTTAACTTTAAAATGACTTAAGCAATTTCAGAATTATAAACACATAAGAGCCGGCCTGGCTCAGTCAGTAGCGCGCTCGACTCTTGATCGTGAGGTCGTGAGTTCGAGTCCAGCCGACAGCAGGTTGGTTTCCTGTCTGTCGAATGAGACAGTAAAAACCGTGGTCCTGTGTCACAGTAGGTGTCGGCACGTTAAAGAACCCTCACTGTTCAATGGCCGTAAGTGCCGAGCATAGGCCAAAATTTGAAGCCCTTCACCGGCATTTGGTGACGTCTCCATATGAGTGAAATATTCTTGAGTGGGACGTTAAACAACAATAAACAAACAAACAATAAACACATAATGTTAATGTTATTAATTCAATTAATTTTAGTATTTCCATCCATGAACACTAGCATTCATGAAATCTGACATATACATGCAGGCATGCATGTACAACTGTACAATGAAAACTAATCTGGCAATTCTCTGTTCAAAATAGTTTTGCAGTTTCAGATCTCTAAATAACATTAATATTTTAGGGATTTTATTGTTCTGTCTAACTTATATCTAGAGTTTTCAAGAAAAATTCCTAATTAAATGTTCTTAAAGTAAAGTTATGTGGCAAATCAGTCTAATCAAAGAATCAACCAAAATTATCATTTTGTTAGATTCTGTGCAAGTTAAAGTGAAATGATGCTATCACGCTGCTATTTTCAGATACTAACATTAAATGATATAATTTTACCCGTAAAATTTCCCAAATCTATATCGAAAATATTGATGAAATTTCCAATTACAATAAAAGCCTTGGTCCTATCATTAAAATGATAACACCTGTAAGATTTTTTATACCTGTACCGGTATATCACACCTGTAAGATTTACATACCTGTACCGGTATATCACACCTGTAAGATTTACATACCTGTACCGGTATATCACACTTGTAAGATTTACATACCTGTACTGGCATGTATCACACCTGTTAGATTTACATACCTGTACTGGTATATCACACCTGTAAGATTTATATACCTGTACCAGTATATCAGTTCTCTTGCTTTCTTGATACCTGTTTAAAAAGTTCAGAGGTCAAATACATACACACACAGAAGCAGGTGTATCACCAAGCTTCAACAGATCAAGTGTTTTATTGATCTATAAATAGCTATGACACAGGTGCTATTGATTTCCAATATGGCCGTTATATACACATACATTATTAACATTGTATAGATATAACAATTACATGCTTTTTCTTTCTTCTTTGTGATGTACTGACTTTTTATAACATTTTTACTTTTAGTATTACATATGCAAGATACATTGTAGGCCTATATTTTTTCTTTACTCTGAAAATGAAAAGCATCTCAAATAAAGAAATGCACATGTACATGTACTGCCATTTTTTTGTGGGTGTCTTATGCAGGTTTGGTATACATGTACATGTAACACCACATTCCCAATAGCAAAATGGTAACTTGTTTCCCATTTTTAGGCCAGGAAATTACCAATTTTAAATTCTGTGAGAAAAAAGCGATTAATTGAAAATAAACAAGGAAAAGATAACAAATGTAGATGAATCTGTTTAGCAAATAAGATACAAATCCAGCATTGTGAATTTGAATAAATTAAACACATAAGAGAAATCATATTCATAAATATTTCTTCTGCTGTTAGATTTTTCTCAGTTACTGAAAAAATACAGGGCACAAATCCAAGTTGAAAAGGTACAGGCCCCTGTTTTTGGAGACCTGAAAAATTCCTGACCACATGGTTTAATTTGACTGCATTAGTTATTTGATTACATGTCTGTTAGTTAGGGCTTGTCAATAAGTGTCCAACCACTTGTTAGTGATAAATGCTTTCATCTCTGTGTAACTTTGTTACAGCTAAAACAGAACTCGATGAAACTTGATATGATTATAATCAGCCATGTTTAGTTTTGACATACAGTGTCTGCATTTTCAAGATGGTCACCAAAAGTGAAAACATAGTTTTTGTCGCTGTCCAATTTCAAAAAAAATTGACACATTGATTGGAGAGGGATGATATGGCAAACACAGTGACACCTAGAATTGTCTACCAGAGCTTCAGGTCTCTCTTAAAATCCTTGTTTTTTAACCCATAAACCCCTGAAAAACAATGGACTCTTCTGCAGATCAATGACTTAGACCAGACCAAATGTGTCTTTAGGGATGAATGAGTTTATCATTTTGCTAAAATCCCAAAAAGTCAAAAGTCAAGATTTTAAATCTTGATAATGAAGAGAAAACTTGTTAAAAAAATATTTAGGGTACCATTCGACTGACTTGTAACAGCACATCAAGTACTGGAATAATGATCTTACATGTAGATGTAATTAATGTTGCTGAATATTGTATACTGTTATTACATGGTTATGTAATTAATTATTTAAAGCCACATTCCGGGGAGTAATGTCCATAAATAAACTTTTCTGTACTCTCTCAATGCGTATTTGCAAGAACTTTCGTGGAATTTCCAAAGTCTCATTCCAACTAATTAGTTAATTAATCATGGAAAATACCTAACACATTAATCTATTTATAAACGGTAAGGTGTTGCCGGTCACGTGGTGACGCTCTATTGAGTGTGTTCGTTTCACTGTCTAGGACAATCCAGACAAGTAGAACACCAATCAAATGCTCTGGAACACTGTCCTGGGCAAACAATTTAGCCATAAACTTACGTGAATTATGTAAATTTTATCAACATCTTTGAAATAACTACTTCTTGTCCTGGTATATTTGATTGTAAAATGTTGTGAGACTATGCCGGAACAGTACTCTCACGGTGAATAGAGCACACCCTTTATATCACTCGTTCACCAGGGAAAATTTAAGAATTCCTACGGAATTCCCCTAATAACTCCATTAATACATCAAATTTTTAAAATGTTTTTTCATTTTCTTCGGTTAGGAGTAGTTTTCTAATGAAAATGTCAAAAATTACAGTAATGTCCAGAAAATTACAATAACGTCCCCGGAATGTGACTTTAATGTAATAAAGTTGTGTAATATACCAGTACATGATGATACACAATGAGTATATTTACAGAGTATAATATCTACATTTGTGTAAATCAGATTAATTAATCCCTGTCACGTTGTAATTGCTGAAATACTGTAGATCAGTTCTGAAACTTAGTATGATTGCATTGGTTTTGACCTTTATTGTAAAACTGTAACTTTGGTATTGTTAATACTACAGGTGTGCAAGGTTAAATAATTATGTTGTATCCATTGACAAGTAAATTGAAAGTGTGAAATTGCTAATATAAGTCAGAGTAAATGCCTTTTAAAAGGAGTATAGCTGTGGGGTTTTGTTTGTTTGTTTGTTTTTTTTCATTGTTTCCGCTTTTTTACTAGATCCACTTAGATTGATTTACAATAAGTTAACAAAAAAGAGATCTATACATGCAGGCATAACAATTCTTAAACTCCTCTACATTTTGTGAAGGTTACTTGAGAAACCCAGGTTTGGCACTTTTTAAATTGCAATTGATTACAATGTAACTCAAATTTACTATTTGTACATGTATATGAATACCACAATGGACCAGATCTTATTTTCACAAAATACATGTATGTAAGAATATTAGATTTTCTATGCCTGTGTATATCTCTTTATTTGTCATTGTATATCAAGTACAGTAAAACCTGCTATAGCGGTCACCTCTATATAAGGATTACCTATTTATAAAGGCCAGTTTTTTCCAAGTCCCCTGACTGCATACTCTAACTAAATTGATTGAACCTGTGTATAAGGGTCACCTGCACATACAGGTCAATATTGTCTGGTCCCTTGGATTGCCCCATTATACAGGTTTTACTGTACAAGTAATAAAAGTAGAAATAATAAAAATAATTTTGTAAACACAGCTAATGTCCCTTTAGCAAATGTTTTATGACATACATACATACACACATATATATATATATATATATATATATATATATATATATATATATATATATATATATACATTGTAACATGCTGATGTTAATGTAGCATTCTGTATGATAATTTGATTACAGTGGATCCTGTCTAGAGAGACCACCCCATCTGCCACTGAAATATGGTTTCTCAAGACAGGTTCCACAGTAATGATAAAATCATCAGCAGCTAAGACTGGGTAAATTAGCTTTAGACAAATACAATGTATTCTTGCAATTGTTGTGTACATACAGTAGAACCTATCTTGAGAGACCACCTCATGAAAGAACTCCTGTCTATTAGGACCACATTTTGAAATCCATTCAGTTGACAGTTAAATATTTCTTTGAATAAAACCTCTTTTGAGAGACCACCTGTCTTGAGAGACCACATTTTAGTGGCAGATGAAGTGGTCTCTCACGACAGGTTTGACTGTACATATATATTAACATGTACGCTAAACATGTATGTGTTTTCTTAGCTACACATTGTATTTATCTGGTATGAAATGTATACATACTGTAAAAACAGAGGATTTGTTATGGCTTTAATTTCATTCATTTTTTTTGGTTTTCAGTTATCAACAAAATTTAAAACCATGACAAGATTTTATGGTACATAAATTATGCCTAAAGCTAATCCTCGGCTAAAGCTAAGCTGACACAAACATACACTGCTAAAGCTAAGCTGACACAAACATACACTGCTAAAGCTAAGCTGACACAAACATATACTGCTAAAGCTAAGCTGACACAAACATACTCTGCTAAAACTAAGCTGACACAAACATACACTGCTAAAGCTAAGCCGACACAAATATACTCTGCTAAAGCTAAGCCGACACAAACATACACTGCTAAAGCTAAGCTGACACAAACATACACTGCTAAAGCTAAGCTGACACAAATATTTACAGCTAATGCTAAACCACAGCTAAAGCTAAGCTGACACAAACATACACTGCTAAAGCTAAGCTGACACAAATATACACAGCTAAAGCTAAACCACAGCTAAAGCTAAGCTGACACAAACATACACTGCTAAAGCTAAGCTGACACAAATATACTCTGCTAAAGCTAAGCTGACACAAATATACACAGCTAAAGCTAAACCACAGCTAAAGCTAAGCTGACACAAATATACTCTGCTAAAGCTAAGCTGACACAAATTTACACTGCTAAAGCTAAGCTGACACAAATATACTCTGCTAAAGCTAAGCTGACACAAATATACACAGCTAAAGCTAAACCACAGCTAAAGCTAAGCTGACACAAATATACACTGCTAAAGCTAAGCTGACACAAATTTACACTGCTAAAGCTAAGCTGACACAAATATACTCTGCTAAAGCTAAGCTGACACAAACAAACTCAGCTAAAACTAAGCTGAACTTGAAGGCATATTCATTATCTTTAATAAAACTTCTGGTATCATCTGGTCTGTATTTTATACACAGATATACATGTATTGAGATAATGAATGTTATTTGTACAGGAATTTGTTAATACATGAATTCAAATATTCTCTTTATTCTAGGCCCAAGGATTGTTTACGATCTATTGAGAAGAGATTGAATCATAAGGTTCCCTTTGTAGCTATGCAGGCACTAACGGTAAGAATTCTGTCACAGGATATAAATATCTGTCCATTTAACTGACTGCTAACTTCTCATATTTTCAACTTCTCCGTAATCATGTAATATATTAATGTACAGTTTGTAATAAAACAATTATAGACTTTGATTTAGGTATATACATAGCTATCAAGTTTTATCAGCTCTTTATGATGTAGTAGAATTGATTTTTATGTGTGTTATTCATTTTGTTCAGTTTTCAATTTGTATATTTATTTGAACTATTATGCAAAGAATTAGCAAAATGCAATCAAAGAAAATTGTGAATGACTTAAATGAAATGTGTTTCTTTTTTGCAGTTGTTAGATGCCTGTGTTAATAATTGTGGTCGTCAGTTTCACTTAGAAGTATCATCTCGAGAGTTTATATCAGAATGTCGTACCTTGATAAATCAGAAGGTATATATAACTAATGAATATGTTCCACAAAAAAATATCTAGCAAAAATCTGTATGCTAGGTTGTGTTTATGAACCTATGTTCCCCTTTATATTTCCCCGTCAAAACGTCAAATCGCCATCTGCCACTGATTCTCCAGCACAAAAGGTCATTTATGCTTGTTAATTCCCTGATCCACATCGCCAGACCAGGTAAATAAACAGGTGTAAGTGTACTCTGTTTATTACAGGTAGGTAATTGATGTTGGATAATCAACGTTCCTAACCACAGGTAATTAAATTCATATGTCCTTTGTTTGGTATAACTAGTTGCTATCATGCAAATTATTAACTTAAAACAGTATTGATTGTAGTTGGTTATTTAAGGAATTATTATTGTTTAGGTGCTGTCTCCTACTATTTATGTATTTTCTATTTATTTATCTATCTATTCATTTATTTATTCATTTAATTTTTTTAATCACATACTATCTGAAAAATTTTAAGGTAGTCAATGTCAGAAACAAAAGTAAATCTACATACATACATCTTTATAAAGAACAACAAAAGCAGTAGACCCTTTACTGTTAACTGCAGCCCTGTAACATTGAGTGGCAAAATGACACAGAAACTTGCAAAATGATGTCAAGAAACAATCAGTTACTATAGCGACATCTATGTTTTTGCGAGTATTTGTATCATTTTGCTACTCGAAGTCACAGGACCTCAGTTAACGGTTAGGGATCTATAAGCATGGCTGCATTCATCAGTTTCTGTCTTATTGTTTCAGTCTGAATTAGGAGTGTGATACATACATCTTGAAAAAAAGGTTCTGTTCTATATGAGCCTGTTGTATTATGTGTTTTAATCCATTCTGTATCAAATGATGTTATATTTTACAGGCACATCCTAAAGTAGCACAGAGACTTAAACATATGATCAAGAAATGGGCAGAATCCAAAGATTTTAAAGATGAACCTTCTCTGAGGTATGATAAAGACAAATTGGATATCTCAAGATATTTCCAAAAATAATATTAGGGGGGCTCCAAGTAGGGTACCATCTTTACTAGCCAAACGACACATGAAAACATTTTCACTTGGCATTCAAAAATTTTTCTAGCCAAGAACTTAAAATTTACAAGTCAAATTGAAATTTAGGAAACAATGTTTTCCTAGACTTAATTTAAATAAAAGATTCACGTTCTACGAACGGAAAACGAAACAAAAATAGTTACTCTACTTCTGTACAAATTTTCACCTTGTGGCCTATCTTGTTTACAATCGGTATCATTTCTCCTTTTCCTGGATCGTTATAATCTCGTTGGACTCCAGATCATTGTGTTTTCAGTGCCTGAAATCCAAACGCAGACTGATCTTGTTGGCACTTTGCCAACATAAACAGAGACTACACTTACCAAAACGGACCGTAATAAGACAGAAATAGGATGCATGTTTTTTAAACTATGCATAAAAATGGTTTTTTTTTTTATTATTAATTTATGTATAAATATGGATAATTTCTAAATATATGATTATTTCTTGATAGAAATAATAATGCGTGTTTTGTTTTTAAGTTGGTGTCTTGCATTTGTATCTTCAAAGAACCAAAACAGGGCAACAGTGTATAGTATTTCAGTCTTGTTTTGGTCCTTTTCTGTTAATTGTAGTTTTTTCAGTAATTCTCGATCACCTGACCATTTTGTTATGACTAACAAAAGATCTTGAAGACATTTTAAAGGTCATCTATAACAGCTTTATATATCGCTCAAAAATAAGAAACCAAGTCAGTTGAAAAAATAAGGGTCTTCTTAAAATGTTTTACTCGCCAAATGACATAAGTGACCTTAAAATTTACTCACATTTTGCAAGTTATTTACTCACAACTTGGAGCCCTGACATTGTTGGAACAGAATTGGAATGCAGCATGATAGGAAAACACACAAGTTGACTTTGTGTTCACGGCAGAAATTGACCATGCTCAGTGGTATTTGTGTTAAACACACAAACATCTTCAGGCCACAAAATAATACGGGAGTGATCGTTCAGGTTACGTGGAGGTTATGACATTTACAAATCACGTAACCACCTTTTTGGTCTTGATGTAATTAGTAGAAAGAAAATACAATACAATTTAATTATTATATACATATATTTTTGGTCTCTATAATTGTTATTGTAACCTGCAAGTTACGGTCATTCTCTTTAGCGTAACCTCTAAATGGGTTACATTGATTTCTGTTATTTTGTGGCCTGATCTTATTCAAGTCATGTCCTTCGGATGAGACAGTAAGAGCAGAGGTCCGGTGTTACAGTAGGTGTCAGCACCTTAAAGAACCCTCACTGCACTGGTTCCGAGCATAGGCCAAAATTTGAAGCCCTTCAAAGGCATTTGGTGACGTCTTCATATGAATGAAAGATTCTTGACTGGGACGTTAAAAATACAACAACAATACAATATTCAAGTTGCGATCTGCTTTGATCTTGGTTCTGCAATCCTCTCTCACATTAAAAAAGACAAATTTTGATTTGTGGTTACAACACTACTGATGTTTCAGTTCTTTGTTTCAGATAATAGTCTTTCATTTGTTTTTTTTATTTTTCAGTCTGATTCCGTCATTTTATGAAAAATTAAAATCTGAGGGAGATGACTTTGAAGACCCAGATGCACCTGTAAGTACATAATCTTATGAAACTCTAACAGCTTAAACTTACATGTAAATATCAAGATGGCTGATAATTAGATGCATTACATAATTCACAGACCACATTTGATATTCCTACAATCCATTTTAAATGGTAATTTTTTTATTTATTTATTTAAATTTTTTTTGGCACTTTAATTTTGGAGTTATAGTCCGTAAGAATCTGTTTAAAACTAGAGTTTTTTTATATCATGTAAGACTCATTGTCATTGGTTTGACAAGCTCATTCAACCAATCATAAGTACTTTAACTTCAAGCTACAGAAACACGGTCGTCGATGTTTTCCACATGAATATAAGTTTTGACAGTCTGTGATGATGGCACCTTTAAACAATAGACTCTAGTACATAGTTACACGGTATTGCTGAACATTTGTGGCTACATACATGTATACTCTGTCATTGGAAGACGTCGACCTTTGACTTTGCGTAAAGTGCAAAACTAATTCTTTTGAATGAGACATTTCACTTCAGTTGTGATTTGAATTTACTGCAATCAATACATATGGTTGATGATATTAACTTATCCATTTGGGGAAGTGCATTAGAAAATGATCTTGATTTTGATATGGACATGGACAATTGGACAAATGTTATTGTCAAGCCCTAGGTCATAACCAGGTTTTCCAATCCACCTATAAAAATGGCTGCCATCATTTGACTGAAACATAGCATTTAAACAAACAAGAACAAAAACAAAGGATTTTTTTCACCAGACATGTGTACCAACTGATGAATTATATGTTAAAACAATGCATTGAATATTTCTTTTTCTGTTAATACGAATATTTTTATTAAAAAAAGGAAAAACAAAAATTGTATTCAAGAGTGCTAAATTTTCAACTGTTCAAAAATTAGATGTAATAAGAGTGCTAAATTTTCAACTGTTCAAAAATTAGATGTGATAAGAGTGCTAAATTTTCAACTTTTCAAAAATTAGATGTAATAAGAGTGCTAAATTTTTAACTGTTCAAAAGTTTTGATGTAATGAGAGTGCTGGATTAGCTGTAATAGCAGTGATTTTGATGTTAACAGGTAAAGAAGACCGTCACAGTCAGTTCCAACCCAAATCTTGGTAATAATCAACAGGAACAGGATGATTTAGCTAAAGGTAATACACCATACTAAGGTAATACACCTTACTAAGGTAATACACCTTACTGAGGTAACACACCTTACTAAGGTAACACACCTTACTAAGGTTATACACCTTACTAAGATAATACACCTTACTAAGATAATACACCTTACTTAGGTAACATACCTTACTAAGGTAATGCACCTTACTTAGGTAACACACCTTCCTAAGGTAATACACCTTACTTAGGTAACTCACCTTACTAAGGTAATGCACCTTACTAAGGTAACACACCTTACTAAGGTAACGCACCTTACTAAGGTAACACACCTTACTAAGGTAATACACCTTACTAAGGTAATACACCTTACTAAGGTAATACACCTTACTAAGATAATACACCTTACTAAGGTAATACACCTTACTAAGGTAATACACCTTACTTAGGTAACACACCTTACTTAGGTAACACACCTTACTAAGGTAATGCACCTTACTAAGGTAGTACACCTTACTTAGGTAATATACCTTACTTAGGTAACACACCTTACTAAGGTAATGCACCATACTAAGGTAATACACCTTACTAAGGTTTAGTTTGCTTTTTGGTTTACTTTGTGGCCTATTCTTGTTAGTGGTAAAGATGCTGTATTTCAGTTGATGCATCAGCGCTTGTAAATAGAGTCAGATGTAAGAATTCTACTTTTATAGAAGAATCAATCATTTGGGTGAAAGTGATATTCAATCTAGTTTGGTAATCATTAGATGAAGTATCACATAGTTCTACTTATTCCTGCTTCTTGAAATAATACAGTGCTTGTGTTTTGCTTTCGTTTCAATACAAGGTAACCATTAAACCAATCTATTAATAGATATAGAATTTCCTCTAAATATAGATTCTAGTTACCTATGGGTTGAAATAGAGAAACCAAACAATTTACAAAAAAAAAAATTGACACTTTATCATGTATCCTAGGGAAGGCATGTTGAATGTGATGTGAATTAATAAAAAAAGCTGTGATTATTGTGTTGCCACTGATAACAAACTGATTATGGATTATGATTTTAAACTGATTGTCTGTCTGTGATTAGAAACTGAATGATTATGACTTTAAACTGGTTACCTATCTCAGATTATAAACTGATTAAATATTATCATTTTGAAATGATTTCAAAAGTATCATAGATTTTGATTTTTACAAAATGATCAAATATTATTCTTTTAAACTGGTTGCCTATCTCTGATTGCAAAGTGATCATAGATAATGATTTTAAACTGATTGTCTGTCATTAATTCATAGCAATTTGGATTATGTATGTATCTCTATATTGGAGAGTCGTAACTCAAAACAATTTGCCCAGTTTGACAGGTGTCCACTATTTGGAATTATTAGAAAATGCTTATCAAATGCAAGAGCTAGTATTCTTTGCTACAACTTCATATTTGTAAAGGAGTTAATCCCCTTTTCAATGATACACACCTCCATGTTTATTTTAGATTATATTCAACACAATTTAAATTGCTTTTCATATTTTCTTTTCTTTTCATTAAAATTGAAATTTAATATTCAAATTTAAGTTTGATTATGTGTTGCACATGATATGTGTTATTTCATCAACCCCTGAAGACACATTTGGACCTGCCCGTTTCAAAGAATAGTTAAGTCCACTGTCAGAATCCAGGGTTGTCTGATTTAGAATAAAAATTTTATAATAATTTCACATGCAATATTAATTTGTTCGCTCTTGAAGTATGACAGTAGACTATATTGTTATATTCATGTTTAAAATTTTATAATAATTTCACATGCAATATTAATTTGTTCGCTCTTGAAGTATGACAGTAGACTATATTGTTATATTCATGTTTAAAATTCCCTATAAAAACAATAAGAAAAAATAAGTAACAGTCTTGCTATTTAACATTGCATACAAAAATGGTCTTTTAATTTTTACTGTCGGCCTTCACGTGATTGCCAAGGTGGCATTTTGATATCCCGCAATTTTGATACAACTGCAATTTGATTGGCTAATGTTTCAACCATTCTGGTGTAAACAATTTCAGGGTGCATCAAACCGCTTCGCTAGTTCCAATGAGGAACAACTGACAAAAATTCTAAGTGACTGTGACAGTAAAAACACAGCAAATGTAATAAAGGTTGCTGTGAAGTCTTTGAGATTCTTTAGCAAATAGTGGTACATCTCTAGATGATTTATTAGTATATAGCAACGAATGTTTGAACAAGTTCTTAAAGAAATTTTACGCTGAACCAAAAACAATAGTTATTTAAACATGTTTCGTATAACAAAACAATTACCAGTATTGACTGGGTCTGAGGGCAACAGCAGTTTTGTTTGCAACCTCACTTCTGACTATTGCCCTCCTCTTTGGGTTGGGCAATAGTAAAGACCTCAGGTGCCAACAAAATTGCTGTTGCCCTCAGACCCAGTCAATAATTGTATACTGTTTATTGATTTCGGTGAGTTTAAATGTGACCACAGGGGTTTGATGTGTGAATATGCAATCTACCAGTGTATTGTAGTAAAATTATACATTACGACTTATCACTTAAAATAACTTGTTTCAGTGAATAAGATAAACTAGGCTAGTGGTAAATGTTTTTTCTTGGTAACATATTTTTAAAGAAAGAAAATCCACCAAACAAATGGGAATCAATATCACCGACAAACACAGAAAACAATTATTTGTTTATTTCTTGCAGCTATAGCATTATCACTGGAAGAAGCTGAGAAAAATACACAAGTCAAAACTACAAGTCTTTATCCCACAGGAATTAATTCCTCCTCTTTGTATGCTACTGTTAATAAACCTGTACAGGACAGAAAGGTAGGTCAAAGGTCATTGCTGGAAATATCTAATTAAAACCCACGTAAGTAACATAAAGGTCAAGGTCAATTTTTAGACATATATTTCTTATTCATTGCATCGTTTTATGCATTTGAAGTTGCAAAAGGGCAATAATTTTATACAGAAGCACTCTTAGTATAAAATTTGTTTAGTCAAATCAGAATCATGTAGGCCTGTATTTATATCCATGTTCAATATTACTGCCTGCAACTCAGGAAATTAATCCTTTGCAGCGTTAAAATCATGAATTCATGTAATCACGAATATGTCTGAAAAAGTGAATTTTCCCTCTGAAAAAATAAAATCCAGTTAAAATAACCAACAATCAGCTACAACCACACTAAATATTATAGATTTAGCTGTGTGATACATGGTTTAACATATCAGAAAGGCTTTACAGAAAAACTCTGTAAATTTCCTGTCGTAATATGAACCTGACATTTCATTCTTATAGCTTACGGAAATTCAAATAATTTTCAGGTGCGTGCACTGTATGACTTTGAGGCTGCGGAGGATAATGAGTTAACATTTAAAGCAGGGGAGATAATCAATGTGACGGACGATAGGTAAGTAAAATCAGATAACAAAAAATTGTATAGAAAAAGTAAATTATTTAAAAAATATTCAAACTTTATTTATTTTACAATGATTAGCAAACATGTTATTTCAACTTATATAAATGTCTGTCATTGGCTCTGATGTTGGTGTAAGGGGTCCTTGGTGTGGGAGGAAACCATAGTACCCGGAGGAAACCCACACATCCGACTTGGCACTATCCGGACACCTAATAAAAAATATGAATATTGATGATCAGGGCAAAGAATTCTTATGTTGAATGTTTGGTATTATCCAAGAAATGATGATGTACATGTAAGAATGTTAATATCCAAGAAATGATGATATGCTTGTAAGATTGTTATTATACAAGAAATGATGATATACATGTAAGATTGTTATTATACAAGAAATGATGATATACTTGTAAGATTGTTACTATACAAGAAATGATGATATACTTGTAAGATTGTTATTATACAAGAAATGAAAAACCTTGTTATACTGCCACCATTTGTTCAGCCAAAATTGGCGCTATGAAGGGGTTTGGCGATAGGTTGTGGAAAACCTTAAATGAAATTATATGGGAAATTTGAAAAGTGGACTTTCAAAAATTTTGGCATTAACAAGATGGCAAATGAAACTGGGGACATTATAAAAAGGTTTTCTCACATAAACTAAGAGCTTTGGTTGCATTCTTCATTCTATCGGTTAGCTTTAATATTTGATATTTTCAGTGATTCAAACTGGTGGAAAGGTTCAAATCACAGAGGAGAAGGTCTTTTTCCAGCAAATTTTGTCACCTCCGATCTCACAGTAGAACCAGAGGAAAGTAAGTCAGAAGCGCATAGCTTTGTGGGTGTTTTATGCCACTTGTTTAATTAATTCAGTGGTGGTCAGATTGTAATGATGGTCATTTTATAATGTTAGGAGAAAAATCTGGTTACACTGTACTATATAACACATCCATGTAGACTGGCAACCTAACCCTCATAATTAGCTTAGAATACAGCTCAAAACTGACGGACTAGATATATTTTACAATTTTTAAATTGTGATTCTTTATCGTCTAGGACATCGGACTCTATAACATGTATAAGGTAAAGGCTTATAATGTAAGATTAGGACAAAGTGACCGAAGTACAAGTTATGTGTGTGATTACAGAATCACAGGTATCACAGGTAATGTAACCCATACACCCCTAAAGACACATTTGGACTGGTCTAAGACATTGATTTACAGAAGAGTCTATTGTTTTTCAGGTGACGATGAATAAGTGACAAGCTCTTGGTTAATTTTGACCAAAACTGAAGATCTTGATTTTAAAGCTTATCAGAGGACTTGGCAATTTTTTAATCGTTTTTACTGCATTTAATTTTTACCTTTTATGCCCAAAATGTTTTCAGAAATTTCATGGATTTAAATGTCCAGTATCTATAACACACATGTGTTTATCTGTGTTATTCAATCACACTGGAGTTACGCTGATAGGACGTGGTGTCATAGAAGTATAGAAAATCTGAGAATCTACTGATCTTTTAACCTGCTTAGCCAATCATATTTGTGGATAAAGTGAAGTTTAGTAAAATTGTCGGGCTTAAGGAAAAAATCCTGGTGTTTTATGGTTGAAGGCCCAGGTCAAATGATTGGACCCAGCAACATAAAACTTGAGAATTTACTGGTCTGATAATATTCTCCAATTGGTCTGCTTAGCCAATTAGATTTCCAGGATTTGTCTCATTTGAGTAAAATTTTTAGACCTAAGTGAATCTTAAAAGTTTTATGGTGCCAGGCCCTGGACATGAAGAATATTGTACAATGTATATGCAAATTTAGATTTTTGGACATTTTCAGTTTGATAGAAATTATCGTTTAAGATACTTTTGTCACTTTCATATTACATTTAAATTCTTGTTACATGTAAATTACATTGATTTTATTTAATTATTTACAGGTAAAACAGACAAGAAAGTTCAGTTTAGTGAAGAAGTTGAAGTTAAAACGGTGGAAACAATGCCAGAGGATGTTGATATAGAAGAAGTAAGGGGTTGTGTACATATAAGTTTTTCTGTTTTAGATAATGATTTGATGAACGATTTTTAACTTGCTGGGAAGAGCTAATGCCATACCCCCGGTATTGCCATTGTTGTCATCGTCAATGTCCATAGACAAAACTTCAACCTGCCCTATATTTTTTTAATCTGCAAGGGACAGGACTTTGGTATTTCTTATGACCAGAGCTTTTCAAAAGCTTTAACCTTGGCTATATCTTTTAAACCTTGAGGGATAGGGCTTTGATATTTCACGTATAGACTCCTTATGACCAGAGCTTTCATTTGCTACCTTGACTTTTGACCTAGTGACCTTTACCTTGGACTTTGACCTACTTGTCAAAAACTTTTACCTGAGCTGAAGGAATAATGATATTTACCATACCTTTATCTTGAAATCTGACAGGTGTGGGTCAAAAACCTATTTTGAAAATTTACACCCATTTTGGCGAGCTTTGTTGTCTTCTGACAGCTCTTGTTACAAAATGTATTTATACAGAAATTCAGACTCTAAGGTGCTCTAACACTGGTATTTGTAAAATTTTGTTTATTACTTTTCCAGTCACAAAATGTTTCTGTCAGCTGGAAAAGTATTGTTCATGGCATTGTTTAAAAAATTGCTATCCCATTTAACCCATCAACCCCTGAAAAACAATGGACTCTTCTATAAATCAATGACTTGGACAAGTCCAAATGTGTCTTTAGGGGTGAATGAGTTAAAATGATCTCGACCATATAAGATGTTTTGAGATCTCCTCATGTCAGCTTTATACAGCGCATGTAGAACAACATTGAGTGACAAACTTCTTAGTTATATTAAGTTGATGTTACTAAGGTCAACTCATCAGGTAATAGCTAAAAAAGAAGTTAAAGTGGGAATGTTAACCTTGCTATCTGTTTAAGAGTACCATATATATATATATATGTAGTCCATACAAGTAGCTTTAGACCGCTTCTGGTGGTCTAGTCATAGATCGTTCAACTCGCAAGCCGAAGGTCTCGGGTTTGATTCTCGGTACCGGGTCATACGGCAAACTCTTTTAAAATGGTAATGACTGTTCTTTAGCCAAACGCTCGGCATATGAAGTGAAAGTCCCGGTTCTTACAGATGAGACTTAAAACCGAGTTACCATGTCACAGCATGCTTGACACATAAAAGAACACTCACTGCATTGGGGTCAGTCCATATCACATTTCAAAATTTGTAGAACACCACCTTCAGCTGGTGACATCTCAGTATAAGTGAAATATTCTTGACGGGATATAAAACAACAAAGAAACAAAACCAGTTAGCTCGACACACTTGCAAACATGCAGACTCACATGCACTCAGTCTATAGCACAGGTCAAAATTTGTGTTAAGTAAAGTGCTGCTCTTGTCATTTTAGACTAAGATAGACCAGATGTTACAGTTGATACAGAATGCCGATCCCACAGGTGAGATACAGCCAGACTCTGGTGAAATGTTAAAACTGGAACAAGAGTGTAAGATGATGGGTCCTCTCATTGATACAGAACTAGAAAAGATTGACAAGTAAGTGATATCATGTTGTTGCTTGTAATATTTATACAGTAGAACTTCGATGAGTCGAACTTCAATGAGTCAAATTTCTAGGTGTTTTGAACTATTGACAAAGTCTCGAATGATTTTGTTATTTAACACTACTTATAAACAATTTATAATTCAAACTTTAATGAGTCGAATTTCACAATGTTTCAAAGATTTTTGGGGGGCCCATTTATATAAAAACATTGAAAATTACTACAAATAATTCGAAGTCAAAATTTTCACGGGTATGAAAGCGCCCCATGACAATTATTCTCCTTCTCATAAACACTCGGTGTTTCAATTTCACGAAAATTCGGTTGATTTTAACATTAATTATTAAATATCATGACCGTATATGTCTTACAGTTTCGAAGCAGTCATGTACATTTTTTATAACTTTTGAAACTAAATCTCTATGATTCTTGGTTACCATTCATGATTTGAAGTCCCGATGTTTCAAACTTTTCTAGGTGGTCCCTTGAACTTTGACTCATGAAAGTTTTACTGTAATTGACGAGATAGTGATCTGTTGTTGTTGTTTCTGTTGGTTCTTGCGATGGTCTACTGACAAGCGGAAGCTACTGGGTTTAGCTGAGAGAGCGAATTAAAAATGAAAACAAAATTTCCAAGCTAAATAATTGAAGCATGGACATGTATGCCATCCCTGAGACTATAGTGATTTAAGCCAAATTTAAGACGGGGTGAATATGGGTTTTTTGCTGTAAAATGGTGAAAAACGGGGGCGAAAATTTCCAGGTATTTACAGAATTTACAGAACTTATTGTGGGGATTCAGTGGAACACTTGTTTCACAAATAGGTCATCCAGTTGGAACTCACCTTTTTTTTTAAATCAGGATATCCTGAGACTTATATTTCTAGGATATCCTGAGACTGCCATTTTTAAGAGTTTCAGAAAGCTAAAAATTATTTAGATAGTTCGAACCTCGGTCTTTCGTGAAATACTGCTTATATAAAGGTCAATGGACACAAAAATTCGATGTTGATTTTATTACAGTTTTGGTTAGATATACATAAAACCTAAATATTATGTACAAAGAAAATTTTTTTTACCCCTCCATTTACACATACCAGGTGGGAAAAGGTAACAAAATGTTAGGTTAGAAAGAGTAGTTTCCCTTTTCCCAAGATGCTGCAATGCGCTACTAAAACAGCTCTTGGCCCTGTTAGCATTTCTCTCTGAAGGAATGAAACATTTCCGCTCAATTAAATAATAATCTTTGACACAACCCCTTCAAATTTTATTTTGTGTCGATTACATTTATCTGTGTTCTGATATTTAATTTTGTCTAAAAAAAATATTTTCTCTGATTCAGAAAGCATGCAGGTCTTTGTGAGCTGAATGCCAAAGTAATGGAGGCGATGCAGATGTATCATAATTTAATGAAAGACACACCATCAATGTATGCTTACAAAGGCACTTCAGGACCACCAGGGCCAGTTCCCCCATATGGTCCCCCTCAGCCTATACCAGTTTCTAGTCAGGTAAGTGTTTGTAGGGTATACAAGAATACTTCTTGACACAGAAATCGATAACAGATTGTTGATTTCACTTTGACTGTTGCTATAGCAATAAGCTTGTACATTGCCATGGAACTGAATATATTTTTTATCTTGGTTGCAAACTTGTTTCTTGCAATGATCAACTCGAAAGCGGAGGGTCCAGGGTTTGATTCCCTGTCCTGGGTCTTACCAAAGATTTATCAAAAAATGGTAATGACTGTTCCTTCGCCAAACACTTCACATACTATGTGAAAGTCACGGGTTTTTCAGATGTGACTTAAAACCCAAGTCCTGTGTTCGCTTACACAAATTAGAAAAGAATGGAAGCAGGAGAGGGCAACATAATCCGATGCCCTCTGGATTGTCGAATAAATGAAAACAGCACTTATACAATTAATATTTGGATTTTTCTGTACAAATCACCATAGTTACAACCAATCAGCGGACGGAAAATTCATCACGAGTCATATAATGTTATGTGATGTAATATAGCCTTAAAGGTCGCTTTGACATGAACATAATTTCCATAAATATACTTTGTTGTGACTGGTCTGCCTTGAAATAGACCATTTAACTAAATACTTGATGAAAATCATTTCTAGATTTTGACATGATAATCTTTATTTTTCAGACTATGTACAATGGACCTCCACAGTTTATGGCCCCAGGGCAAATGTCTATGCCCAGTCAGGGTCAAATGGGACAAGTTGCTGGACCGCCCTCACAAGTAGTACCACAAGCCATGCCACCACCACCAAGCTACATGGCTTCTAATCCAGGAAACACAACATTTACCAGGTAAAATTATTTTGTATGACATGTACTCTAAAGACAAATGCTGGGTTAGTAGGTCATCATAATATTTTTATGCCACCCCATGATTGATTGAAGATCTCACAGCATATGTAGGTGATATGTAAATAAAAAATCAACAAAATAAAAATATTTGTTATTCCATTGAAGCATTACTTTAAAAATTCTCAAGATTACCATGAATACAGACAAAGAAATATCCAGTAGAACCTGTTTTAGCAACCTCCTGTGTATAAAGACCACCTAGTCACAAAGACCGTTTTTGCTGTCTCCAATAGTACCATTTGTGTACAAATCAATCTTTATATAAAGACCACCTCCCTATAAAGACCGGTTTTCTTGCGTCCCTAAAGAGGTCATTATTTACTAGTTTTACTGTATCGTCAACCAGTATGAGGAAAATCAAAAGGGAATGAAATTTTGTCATATCGGTGTTTTTTTTATCAATATTTTAATGTTATAACCATGTTACCTTAGTATTTGTGCGTTTTTAATGTATTATTTGGGAGCCATGTCTCTGTCACTAGATCACTTATTGTATGTGGATTTAAATTAGCGCACTCATATTTTAGCGCTCTGATGTGGTGTAGAGTTATTAGCACAATCTTGAATTCACGCAATTATGACAGACCATATTGTATGTGTATGATTATTTTGTAGTATAAATACCCTTAGTTTTGTTGTGTTTGCAGAATGACAGAATGGAGAAATTTTAGCGCTGCATTAGAATTAGCGCAATGACTTCAGCAAGAAAGGTGCAAATATTAGAATACCGCTAAAATTAGTACACATACGGTTTATGATATTGTTACAATGTAAAATATGATTAACAACAATTAATTAATCAAGCTTCATGAAAAATATCTTTTCAAGATTTCTTTCTCTTCATTTTCAGTAGTGGCATAGATTCAAATTCCTATAGTGCTCCAATACTATCCCAAAGTGCAATGCAACAGCCTACCCAGAATACACCACAACAGAACACTCAGACACAACCACCACTACCACCACAGAGCAGTATACAGAATGGAGTTGCCCCGACACCACCTAGTTTGCAGAACAGTTACAATTTACAACCAATGGGGGGCGGAGTGGGACAACAACAGCAATTTTACCAGCCTGCACCACAACAGCAGTTGTTATGAAATCAATGATAACAGTTTTATCAGTGAAATAATTCGTCAAACTGAGTCATAGCTCTGCCTTATGTGACTCTGTTGTTGGCTATTTTTAATGGCTTCTCACTACGGTGTTGACAGTTTTACGTGTTGACAGAGTAAGGAACATCAAGAGGTTTATTTCGAATAAAAGACTTTCGAATCATCAAACCAGCGGAGCAAATCTAGAATTTTATAGTGAGTCACCATCAACATTCTGACTCTTCAATTATTTTTTTTTATCATTATCATTCATGGATGCTGATATTTTTTCCTGAATCGTCATGTGCAGTCATTGATATGATCTGGAACTTTTTTGATTATGTTGATAATTAATCACTTATTTATTGATTCAGAATTTTATATGAAAGATTATGGACAGATATAGCAGCCAATATGGATGGGAGAGATATATAATATTTAGATTGTAAGATATTGTATATTGTATATGTTAGCTGTATATTTATATCAATTCTTAAGTATTGTACTTCAACTGTTTATATCATGTTTTGTGTTTTGTCATCATTTTGTTGTCATGTTATACATTCTAATATTGAAATATAAATGTCAAAATAACATCATATCGATGTCACAACTGTCTTATTGGAATGTCAGGCCTTTCCCCATGTGAGTTAGAATTTTAGACCTTCTCTGGGCATTAGAATGTCAGGCTTTGTGAGTTAGAATTTCAGACCTTTTTTTCTGAATTAGAATGTCAGCTCTGTGTGTTACAATGTCTGGCCTTTTTTGTGTTAGAATGTGTGACTTTTTCTTTGTGCAGTAGAATGTCAGGCTTTGTGAGTTAGAATTTCAGACCTTTTTTCTGAATTAGAATGTCAGCTCTGTGTGTTACAATGTCTGGCCTTTTTTTGTGTTAGAATGTGTGACTTTTTCTTTGTGCAGTAGAATGTCTGGTATATTTCTCTGCATTAGTATGTAAGGGTCTATGTGTTAGAATGTCAGATTCAGTGTGTTAGAATGTTGGACTCTCTGTGTTAGAATGTCAAGACTTTTTCTTTGTGTGTTAGAATGTCAGGCCTTTCTCAGTATTAGAATATTAGGCTGTGTGTTAAAATGTCAGATTCAGTGTGTTAGAATGTTGGACTCTCTGTGTTAGAATGTCAAGACTTTCTTTGTGCATTAGAATGTCGGGCCTTTCTTTGTATTAGAATGTTAGGCTCTGCATTATAATGTAAGACTCTATGTGTTAGAATGTCAGGCCCTTTTCTGTGCGTTAGAATCAGGCACTGGGTGTTAGAATGCAAGACTATGTTAGAATGTCAAGCCTTTTTCTGTGCATTAGAATCTCTGGGTGTTAGAATGTAAGACTATGTTAGAATGTCGGGCCTTTTTCTGTGCATTAGAATTAGGCTCAGGATGTTTAATGTCGGACTGTGTGTTAGAATGTTGGACTCATGTGTATTAGAATTTTCAAGTGGAATTCAAATTTGAAACCGAGTCAAAGCTAGGATATTTTAACACGGGCATTGACTTATTGTCAAGTGATCTGCAGAAGAAGTAGTCATTAGTCTTTTGTGTGAGACTCAAGATCACATGTGACTGTGGCATCATCCCTTTCTGCATCCGTCCATAGCAGTGGTCAAAACTTCCGGCAGTTTAGCTATAGCTGTTGACATCTCCACATAAGTGAAACATTATCTATAGCTGTTGACATCTCCATGTAAGTGAAACATTATCTATAGCTGTTGACATCTTTACGTAAGTGAAACATTAGCTATAGCTGTTGACATCTCCATGTAAGTGAAACATTAGCTATAGCTGTTGACATTTCCATGTAAGTGAAACATTAGCTATAGCTGTTGACATCTTTACGTAAGTGAAACATTAGCTATAGCTGTTGACATCTCCACGTAACTGAAACATTAGCTATAGCTGTTGACATCTCCATGTAAGTGAAACATTAGCTATAGCTGTTTACATTTCCATGTAAGTGAAACATTAGCAATAAAGGTTGATATCTCCACATAAGTGAAACATTTGCTATAGCTTTTGTTATCTCCACGGAAGTGAAGCATTAGCTATAAAGTTTGACATCTCCATATAAGTGAAGTGACATCTTCACGTAAGCGAGGCATTCTTGGCAAGATTAAAATCAACAAAGATTCATTTTAACCAAGTGTAAATATCTCTATTGATAAGATGAAGTGTTAAAACTGTAAGGTTCATATACCTCTCGTAGCTGTAAATGATATCACTACAAGTGTCTATACTGTTATTTTGAAGATCAGGATAAATGTTGATTTATTGCTCAGATCCCAGCCCAGCATTAGATATTATTGTAGGCTATTTTGCTGAAATTTCACCCCATTGGAATGTTGAGAAAGTTGATGAATGTTCTTCGACAGAAACTATCCTGATGTTGAAGTTACAGAAAAATTTGCAAATAAAAAGGGGCTAGGACCCATAGGGGCCCCGAAATGTGTCAAAACATGTACATATATAAAAATCTACTTTTAAACCATTGATCAGTCTTCTATAAAATTTGGTGTTCATTATTGTTATAGGGGCATCAGCTGTGTTTACCAAAAACAAAAAAACAAAAAAACATTTCAATTTTTTCTACTTGTTCTTGATGTAGCTGACAATAACAAGTAAGTATAGCTACACAGACATACAAAATCTGATATTCCTACATGTATATATTTGGGAGATAAGGTCAGGTCTAGTGTGGTATTCATATACAAAAAGTAAGGTTGAGTTAATCAATTACAATTGAAAAAGTGCCAGACTTGGGTTTCTCAAGCAATTTTCACAAAATATATAGGAATTTAAGAATTTTATGCCTGTGTACATGTATATCTCTTTTTTTGTTATCATACATCTATATCTAAGTAGTAGAAAAGGAAAAAATAATTTTGAAAAAAACAGCTAATGCTCCTTAAAATCAATTTCTGCAAACTTTGCAAATGACATTGAAATCTGTTTATAAACGAGCCTTTAGCAAGGACTTCAAATGACATGGCATAGATTAATACAAATGGCTTATTAATTCAAAACTTTTTGTACACAAAGATATATAAGAAAGTTGGTAGGAATTATCTATTGATCATTTTCCCAAAATGTCGGGGTCACGGGGTCAAATGTCAAGGTTATAGGAACCTAAGTAAACAAAAAAATATAAATTTTTATGTCCCCCTTCATAGAAGGAGGGACATATTGCTTTGCCACTGTCTGTTGGTCCATACACCAACAGTTTTCATTCATTATCTCTGCTGCAGGTGCACATATTGAAATTAAATTTGGCATACAGATACATCATGAGAATATCTAGGTCAAGTTCTTAGGTTAACATCCAAAAATTATTGACAAAGCTATACCCCTTGAATTTTGAAAATTTTCAATAATTCAGTTTCCATTTATTGGGGAGGGGAGCATAACTGTTTTACAAACAGTTCTTGTTGATCAAGTTTTAGACTTCTTCTGCATCTTGTTAACAAAAGTTTTGCATCAGATGCTGGGTGCTGGATTTTATTTTACAAAGTTGGCAGTGTTTTGACTTCGTTTATTTTCAGTGCTTTGGTTAAGAGAGTTTGTTAACTCATTCACTCCTAAAGACACATTTGGAGTGGTCTAAGTCATTGATTTATAGATGAGTCCATTGTTTTTCAGGGGTTGATGGTTTAAGGCATGTTAATTTGGGGATGTTAAATAAGCTGGCACAAGGTAGTCTTTGTTTAGCACTGGGTTAACAGAGATAGATATGTTTGTTGAATTTGAAAGGGATTCCACATGCACAATACACATAAGACACTCTTGGCCATGTGAGCCACTTGGGGAAAAATGTTTAATTCAATCCCTGATACAGGACAAGCTTGTCTATCTAAAGAAAACCTGAATTAACAATACTGTGTGACTTTCAGAGTGGCTGTTTTTTTTCGGACTAAAGTAAAGAATAGGTAGTAAGAAGCTTGACTCTATAGAGAGCACCTGAAGTAACAATTGAGTCATACCTAAAATATGAATTACAGTAGTAGCCCTTATAAACATGTACACTGTCACAGCTGACAACTCCCTAAAAATGTCCTTTGCAGCTTTTAAAATGTAATTTATGTGCTGGCAAATATGTCTGCCAAGATACAGTGGAACCTCACAATTAAAGACCACCTAACTGACTGACTCAAATGGCCTGATTAGTGAGGTGGTCTTTTAAGTGAGGTTCTGTATATATTAGATATTTATCAAGAGACTGAACACTTGTGGTCTGAAATGTGAGGTTGTCTCCTCAGTGAAGTGGTCTTTAGGAGAGGTTCCACTGTAATATTCTGGTAAAATATAAGGTTTATGGTCTGGTCGTGCTGGACTGTGGAATTGGTGGAATTTTATACTTTTCAACTACATGTAAGGATACTTGACTAACAAGAAAACTTGAAAATAGCAACTGAAAATGCTAAATAAGTGAAGCCAATTTCTATTTATTTAAAGACATACGTTTTGTGCACTTCATTATGGAACAGCGATTCAGAGGAGTGCTGCCCTCAAACTCTGAAGGTTCCAAGACTTTCAAAATGTAGTGGCTGTTCCTTTCCCAAGCCCTGCATAAGAGGTCAAAGATCAAGGGTCCCTCAGATGAGACTTAAAATCAAGGTCCTGTGTCATGGCAGGTGCAGAACGTAAAAGAAGCCTTCCTGACTTCCTTGGCATCAGTCCTTACCACAAGTCAAAGTTTGTGGCACTTCATCTAGAGCTGGAGACATCTCACCTTAAAAAATAAGTTTTGGCTGGATGTGAAACAAACATGATATGATATTATATATAGAACCTGTTGTTCTTTAGATTTTTATAGGGGTTGTGTGTCATTTTGTTTTTTACTGTTTAATGATACATAAAATGTGTGACTACTGAATGAAAAGCACACTAATGAACAAATCTATATTCCATCCTTTGGCCTCTTGTTTCCTTTTGTGATTTTCATGTAAAGTTGAGCCAATATATATATATATATATATATATATATATATATATATATATATAGTGGAATCTCGTTATGTCAAAATTGTTTTGAGTTGAAATTCCGCATATGTCAAAATTGAAAGCCTGCATTCCAGATTTTTATAAATAGAATAATATATCAATTAAACTTTCGGTTATATCGAATTCCAGATTTCTCAAAGTAATAGGGACGGTCACGTGAGTTTCGAGATAACGAGATTCCATTGTATATACCTAGATGTCCTAATGTGTATGATACTGGTGTACGTGTTTATTTGGTATGTTTACACAATTAATCTGTGTATAATACAAATTTGTATGAATGTATATTATCAAGGCTTTTTTGTGTATATTTCGTATATTGATATGTACATATATACATATATATCCTCTAGACAAGGAACAATATGGGCAGATCATGTTGTATGTGCTCCAAGTACATGTAATAGACAAATGATAGTGAACTTTCGAGTTAGCCCAGATTACTGTTATAATCCAGATTTTAATATCGTATGCAGTTACTTGATTCTTGAAAAATGATCCTCAGTGTTATTTCTGGTTTCTGTAACATTTAGATAGCCCTGATAGCGCAAATGCTAAAAGCGTCCTTTTAGTGTTCACAGGGTCCTGGGTTCAATTCCCAGTCTGTCCACACATTTTCCCCGCCTGCTACAATTCAGTAATTTGGTGTTCAACTAAATAACCCACTGTGGTATGTTTTAAGAGGCTCTTGGGTTTCTTTATACAAAATGAAGTTTAATAATGTGCTAAAACATAAGAATATTTCCATTTTCTTTACATATGTTGTGAAGGTAAGTATAAAAACCAGAAGAATATGAGAACCGAAAAGGTGCGAATGAATGCACGAACATAACGGTAATCCAGGCTAACTCGAAAGTTGAATGAGTGTAATGATGGGCTTCAATCTGTAATATAAATAATGTTGATGTTATGCCTCCGACATTGAAGATGGGGTGCAGAAAGTTTCTGTCTGTCAATTTTCAAACAAATTTTGTTTTCTCAAGTGTTGCTCAGATTTGGTAGATCTATCCATGTTGCTTGATATAAATGTGCTCAAGTAGGGGCTCTAATGTTTGCCAAAGTTATGGGACTTTAAAATCTTAATGAATTATGTCTTAGCTCTGGAAACTTGGTGTTTCTACATCTTGTTATTTACACAAAGTGTAAAACGTAGGTACCATAGTGTGATCAAAAGTACTGAAAGTACTGATGCGAGTTGACGGTAGATCTAGTTGTTATAATCAGATACATGTATATAATATGTCTATGTCCGTGGCTGGTATTATACACTCAATACTGAAAAATATACATTGTGTAGGCATTGAAAGATATTGCAGGTTGATTTCAATAAAGGATACCAGACTTTTTACTGAGGAAATGCAGGATGTAATTTCCAGAGTTAATGAATTAGCAAAAACCAGCGTACATCAAGCAATTTTATTTCAAAATAAGTACAATCATTGCCATGGAAACATCTCATTTTTTTCACATCCTTTTTATCAGTTATATCACATGTGAATACTGATGATGTATTTATTATGCTGATATAACAAACTACATGTACATAGATCAGTGATATGGTTATAAAGCCTTATAGCACATCGCTGCATTGATATTCCATTTTCTAAGTGATAGGACAGTATGTGCGAATGTACTTTACAATGTACTTCCCCTCAGTAGCACTTAAATCTCTAGGTTAATATATGTACATGTAGTACACATTTTCCCAACTTCAAAGACTGTCACGAGTTTCTCATCCGTTAAGCATCACGTGAAGGACACAGCTTGTAATGTCCAACTTCACAGCAAGATATCAATACACACAATTGGACCACAAACTCATTTGCATATTAATCATGCGCAAGAATTGTTAACTGTCCGGTCAATCACTTTTAACGTCAATTTTGGCACAAGTGTATGATGTTAAGGAATAATTGAAAAGTAACATTTGAAAGCAAATTTAAAATGTCTCTTAAAACACATAAAGGAACTAACCTAACCGAATTTTCCAGCAAAATGTTATTCTTTTTTTTCATCAATTCATAAAACAAATATTTACTAATAAAAGTGTGATTTGGAAATTTTAATCTTGAAATTAAGTTTATGTTGCTGAAATACACATATATGTGTAATTTTCTGTGAATATAATATGTAATTAACCCATCAAATGTGCTTTGACTAGATCCAAATAAATCCACTTACCACAACATTACTGAGTTGATAGAACATCAATTTGTATAAATCAGATTGGAGTTAGTATCAGATGTGACGAAGGAGTTAACTCCCCTTGTCAGCTGGTCACATCCAAGTTATTGTGTGATACCTGTAGTCAAATCGGATAAGCACATGGGGTATATACGCCATAGATTTTCTCATAGTTCTTGAGAATTTGTTGTAGTTGTTTCACTGTTTCCAAAAGCCAGTGATTCTTAACATTTTGGACTGATAATGAAAAGAATAAGGAACTAGGCAGACTTATATGTGGCTGGTTATATTGGGAATCAACTACAATGTGAACTCCTCGACCCCTGAAGTCACATTTGGACCTGCCCATTTCAAAGAATGGTCACATCCTCAGTCAGAATTCAGGGATGCATGATTTAGAAAAAAATTATAACAATTTTACATGCAATATGAACTTGTTCACTTCTGAATTATGACATTAGACCATATTATTTATTGATCTGGACCGAGTTGCACAACAGGTTGTTAGACTTAACATAAAGTTAACCAATGTTAAACTATTGGGCTAACTGTAGGTTAACTTTAACAATGTGTTGTGCAACTGGGTCCTGGGTGAGTCTAAATGTGACCACAGGGGGTGATGAGTTAATAATATCATGGTCTTTATACTTTTTATGTTATTGTCTACAACTGATAATTATCTACCATTACTTGGCTCTGTCAGAGGAACAAAATAATTTTTTGGGTATTTTAAACACATGATAAAGTGATCTATTAGTTGTCATGAAATTGACATTATGCTTGATTTTGTTTCTGTTTTGTTTGTATGAACTACTGGTGATGTAAGCAATTTTCATCTGCCTTCAGTATATGTTGTTGGTATGGAAAATAAATATATTGATGGAACAAATCTACTTTGCATCTACATGTATTTGGATTACACATGTCACACAGATAATTTGTTGCAATGTGCACAGATAAATAAACTTTTTCATAATTTTTACTTCTCAAAAAACCACCAGGCCTTTGTAATGTCAAAGTAACAAATGTCCTGCAGTCCGAGGTTCTGTGTAATGGTCAGGAACCATGGTGCTGCCAGTCTACAGTTGTGTAGATAGGACAGGGACTATGGTGCTGTCAGTCTACAGTTCTGTATATAGGACAGGGACTATGGTGCTGCCAGTCTACAGTTGTGTAGATAGGACAGGGACTATGGTGCTGCCAGTCTGAGGTTCTGTGGATAGGACAGGAACCATGGTGCTGCCAGTCTGAGGTTCTGTATATAGGACAGTAACCATGGTGCTGCCAGTCTGAGGTTCTGTATATAGGACAGGGACTATGGTGCTGCCAGTCTGAGGTTCTGTTTATAGGACAGGGACTATGGTGCTGCTAGTCTGAGGTTCTGTGGATAGGTCAGGAACCATGGTGCTGCCAGTCTACGGTTCTGTAGATAGGACAGGGACTATGGTGCTGCCACTCTGATGTTCTGTGGAATGGCCAGGAACCATGGTGCTGCCAGTCTACAGTTCTGTAGATAGGACAGGGACTATGGTGCTGCCAGTCTGACGTTCTGTGCATAGGCCAGGAACCATGGTGCTACCAGTCTACAGTTCTGTAGATATGACAGGGACTATGGTACTGCCAGTCTGAGGTTCTGTGGATAGGACAGGTCTATGGTGCTGCCAGTCCGAGGTTCTGTGGATAGGACAGGGACTATGGTACTGCCAGTCTGAGGTTCTGTGGATAGGACAGGGGCTATGGTGCTGCCAGTCTGAGGTTTTCTGTGGATAGGACAGGGACTATGGTGCTGCTAGTCTGAGGTTCTGTATATAGGACAGGGACTATGGTGCTGCCAGTCTGAGGTTCTGTATATAGGACAGGGACTATGGTGCTGCCAGTCTGAGGTTCTGTGGATAGGACAGGGACTATGGTGTTGCCAGTCTAAGGTTCTATGGATAGGACAGGGACTATGGTGCTGCCAGTCTGAGGTTCTGTGCATAGGACAGGGACTATGGTGCTGCCAGTCTACAGTTCTGTAGATATGACAGGGACTATGGTACTGCCAGTCTGAGGTTCTGTGGATAGGACAGGGGCTATGGTGCTGCCAGTCTGAGGTTCTGTGGATAGGACAGGTCCATGGTGCTGCCAGTCCGAGGTTCTGTGGATAGGACAGGGACAGTCTGACTGGTCTCTGTTCTGTAGATAGGACAGGGGCTATGGTGCTGCCAGTCTGAGGTTTTCTGTGGATAGGACAGGGACTATGGTGCTGCCAGTCTGAGGTTCTGTATATAGGACAGGACATGGGCTGAGTCTGAGGTTCTGTATATAGGACAGTCTAAGTGTGCCAGTCTGAGGTTCTGTGGATAGGACAGGGACTACGGTGTTGCCAGTCTAAGGTTCTATGGATAGGACAGGGGCTATGGTGCTGCTAGTCCGAGGTTCTTTGGTCCAGGGTACTCTAGATAGGACAGGATGTTACTGGTCAAGGGTTCTCTAGATAGGACAGGGTGCTACTGGTCAAGGGTTTCTTTATATAGGACAGGGTGCTACTGGTCAAGGGTTTTGTAGATAGGAGTATGACAGACAATGGTGACTGATAGAGACTTTTCAATGGGTTCTTTTTCCACTACATGTAGGCCTATTTTAAAACTGATATTTAATCAATGACCACACAATATCATGTTGTCTATACTGATCAGATAGAAGAAAAGAAAAAAAAGATTTTGAATAACTTTATTTGATTGTAACAGTGATGAGAAGTGCTAGGTCAGAATACTGATGACCTTTCACAGCCTCATTTTCAACATACAGTTAGAAGTGCCCCCTAGTGGCAGGAATTTTAAGTATCATGCATACAACTTTCACTACATATTTATACTAATCAGTAACAAAACTTTGTGCATTAGGTAATATTGGTATTATATAAAGCTGTTAGAATGATAAATGAATCATTAATCTAAGAAAAATGACCTTGTACATATTGATTTGACATTGACCTTGTACATCTTTGATGCAACACATATTGACCTTGTATGGTATATCCTTAACCTGGGACTTGACACACAAATTACCTTGTAAATAATGATGTGACTGACCTTTAAACCTTTGCAAATTACTTCCCCTTTTTAATGTGATACAATGACCTTGTAGGTGATTATATTAACAGAGGCATAGTTTTCATATATAATTATATAGTCATTATTTATACAACAAGAGAATGCTGTGAAGAAAAAGACATTTATCTGAAATAGAGTATATATTTAATCATTTACTTTTGTATCAGGGTCTGGCACCTTTATAAAGCTTAAGAATCTTAATACTTACATCTAAATTTTTTACTCAACTCAACTGATTGGCTGAGCAGGCCAAGTTGAGAATATTCATAAATTTTCATTTATTATGGTGCTGCATCCAGGAGTTCTAATTTGACTTTGAAATGACAATTACAAATCAAGGCTATGCTTAATGTAAGTACATGTTTTGCATCAACTGTAAGGTTAGAATCCATACTATACCCATCTGAAATCCATCAACTACTGTATAAGTGAAAATTATAGCGAGATGCAAATTTAGCTTTTTGTCCTAAAAATATGGTATAAGATTTTAGCGAGAAGTACTTTTAGCGATTTTATGATCAAAATAAGAGAAGTCTTTCCTACGACGAGGAATGAATTGTTGGCGATATTCAATTTTAGTGATCTCAACAACCTGGCTAATAATGCCAAAATTGAATCCTCACTAAAATTGAATCCTCGCCAAAATTGAATCCTCGCCAAAATTGAATCCTCGCTAAAATTTCCGCTTATACGGTATTTGACAAGTTTCATCTTTTAGACCTCAACTTTAACTTTACTTGACCTATCTGGGCCAATGGGAGGTCATCATTCTGACACCCAAATTATTGACTTGGCACCCTAATATGAGTTAACCCAATGCCAACAGAGGCATTATCATCATTCAAACATGGAGGACGTTTCTCCTTGTATTCTGCAGTGACCCAGTCTATGGTGTATTAACATTGATAGTCTTTATGTAGCATGTTCTTGACCATCTTGATGTGAATGACCTTGACAGTCTAATTGTAACATGTCCTTGAACATCTTGATGTGAATGACCTTGACATTGAGTCTAATTGTAACATTCCTGAACATCTTAATGTGACTGACCTTGACAGTCTAAATGTAACATGTCCTTGAACATCTTGATGTGAATGACCTTGACATTGACAGTATAATTGTAACATGTCCCTAAACATCTTGATGACTGACCTTGACAGTCTAACTGTAACATGTCCTTGAACATCTTGATGTGAATGACATTGACAGTCTAATTGTAACATGTCCTTGAACATCTTGATGTTAATGACCTTGACCTTGACTATGCTACAATGCCTTTGTTCATCTTGATGTTAAACACAATCATCATTAATTATTTGTCAATGGTGAAGACAAAGATAATTGACAGGTTTTTTGTTTACAATTTTTACTAGCTATTTTTATTTTAAGTTTTATTTTAAAGGTTTTCAAAATTGTAATATTGTTTGTCATATCCAGAAATGTGTCTCAAGGTTTCCGGTGAAAAATAATCAATCTAATTAAGGGAAATGCCCAGGGGCAAATCTGTTTTCTGTTTTGGAAAAATCATAAGATCACACGACATGTAAATTACAGATGGAAAAGTCTCCCTAAATCTTGAGTTAAATGACTGCTCCCTTCTTGATAAATGAGGTTATCTAGTGTACATAAAAGTAAATAGGTGTATGAAGGTCAATAGTGTATAAAGGTCAATTGTGTTTAAAGGTGAATAGCTAGTGTATAAAGGTCAAATGTCAATTTTTTAACTCATTCCTCAAAGAGAATAAACTATGTCTGAGTATTTGAGATCAGATATATAATGAAAGGTCACCCAATTTTTTGTTTGAAAAATGTAAATATACATACATGAATAGTAATGTACAGGTATGCTTGCAAACAACCATTACAGGTAAATAATTGGAAACATATGACTACTGATCATGGAGGTAATTAACATCATAATGGAACAGATGTTTTCCACTCAATTATTTCTTTCATTCACTAGAATTCTTGCCTTCAAATGTTTAAAAGGCAGTTCTACACTACAGATTAATATAAAAATGTCAGAAAGTAAAAACAAAACTGCAGATCTACTTACAACAATACTTTCAAATTAATATCAAATACCAATATTGTTTATTTCAAATACATTAATTTTTCCTACAAAAATCTGTAAAATCTACAAATGGGAGTTACCTCCCCTTTTCTTAAATGCTGGGAATATTTTCTGTTTGTATATAAGTGAAGCTTCTACTAGTAGAACAATGAAGAACGATTAGTTCCTGTATGAATCAATCTTGTACACACATTTCACATACAAAAATACACACAAATAAAAAGCAAAACAGATAAAAACAAAACAATATGTCAAATTGCTACTGGTATAACACATACTCAAATCATTTTCATCTATTATTGTACAATTTATTGCCAAAATTAAATACTTGTACATAATTCATGGGTAGTGCAGAAATTAACTTGTACAATACAGGTTTAACTGATAATTTAAAGTGTTCAACTATTATATGCCTATAAGGAATCCAAGTTTAACCAATGATCTGTGTACAGTCAATTTTCAAAAAATCACCACTTGCCATTCTCGCAATAATGCCACATTTTTTTCAGGAACATTTTTCCTGCTATATTGAATCCACCACTACATTTTAGGAACAAACGTTCATTTCAAAGTGTTATTTATATCTTGATATATCAGTAGTGATTGCGGTCAGTAAAACATCAAATTGTTTGCTATAGATATTAAGCGATATAAAGCCAGGCAGGCAGTAGTAAGACCAGGTAACTGAATAATTACATAAACAAGATAATTAATTAACTCATTAACCCCTGAAATAATAATGGACTCTTCTGTAAATCAATGATTTGGGCCAGTCCAAATGTGTCTCTAGGTCTGTAGGGGTGAATGGGTTAATATGAACTATTATCCTGTTTTCTGTTCAATAAAGATATATCTATGATACCAAAGAATGGTAACTCTTTTTTTTTCACGGAGATGCAAGAATTCAATTTATTGACAAGCTCTATGTTACACCCTAATTTCTACATAACAAAAAGTGGTGGTTTATTGAGAATTGTTTGTACATATATATAATAATAAGAGCTTGTGAAGGCTCCATATTAAATACTAAACTTTAACCATCTTAGCTTGGATTAAAAAAAAAAAACAAATCTGAAACTCAAGATTAGGTATACAACTTTAGGCTCAGTTATTTAAAATGAGTAATGACTGCAGTCAGGGAAAGTTTTTGATTGGTTGTCCCACTTTGAATTATTGACATCAGCTATAGGTGTACGTGCCCTGAACTTTGACCCATCGTATGGATGTGCATCCCTGCAAGTCAGGGTTCTACAATAGTAGGGCATGGGATGTTAGTTTAAAATCAGTTCAGTCTCATCTGAAAGATTTGTGACTTTTGAATTCTTAAGCCGAGTGCTTAGTGAAGAAACTTGTCATTACCCATAATAATCAATTTAGGAAGTCTTAGAAATGCCCTAGTATCAGGAACCAAACCAGGGACTCCAGTTTGTGAGGCGACTGTTGTAGCCTAACCTGAGCAGAAGATACAAGTGAATCAACAAATTAAGACCCTAGAAATGCACACTCTAATCAAGAATATTATTATCTTACACATGTTTATATGTACCCATGGTTACAATAGCAAAAAATGTTGAATTTTGAAATATCTTACTAAAATATAGAGATTGCTCTACAGCTCACTCATTAAAGGGAGACAAATGATGCGGATACCATGTCTATGACAATGATAATACAGTATCAGAAATAAATAAATAAAAGTTAACTGAGAGAAACTCAGGTGTTAACTGAATGCCACTGAAACTTTTGTCTTGCTGAAAATAATTAACATTACAAAAAGGTCAAAGCAGTGTAGTAGTAAACTGTAAATGTTTATCTATGAAAACTATCTAATTATTGAACTCTGACATGAGTTATGTCCCCTTAGATATCACAGAGACAAAAGGCTGGCTTCCAGCTGCAAAGAGATTAGACCGACGAGTGCTGTCCCCTGGTGTTCTGTACCTTGAGCTCAAGGGACGGATAAAGACTAAACAGCCAGAGTGGAAATCCACTGTCTGACATCGAAGTCATGACTGGAAGTCTTAAAACTACTTCTGGTAAAAATAGTTTGACCTTACGCTTAGCTTTCTTACTGCTACAACTGTTTGGGTAAAACTTTGCGTCATTGCAGTAATTATTTATGTCATAATTCATTGTCACCAGGTGCATATTAGACTTTTAAATTATGATAAATCGGAAACGGCATTCCCACTTTAGAAATAAATAACCACATTTAGGATCATAATGAACTAATTTTTGCCATCGCAAGATTACTGCGTATCTGTCTCTTGATCTCAATCTTGAGACAGAACTCGTCAGTCCACAAAAAGATCAATTACACACAAAGACTGGCTCCCAACTGTAAAAGATTATCACACACACACACACGCACATAATTCATTTCATATTACAACAATCAAACAAGAAGTCAAATGATCACTGATAATTAAGCAACAATTAAACAAAAATAAAAACAATCACCTACTGCATGGTAGAATTATAAACAATTATCCAAAACAACATATCATATATCATACCTTAATAATTATAAAATTTGTAAACAATATCATCAATCTCTTAACACTCGCGTGTAAATACTTCAAACATAACTTTGTTGATAAAATATGTAACATAAAGAAACAGGATACAGTAACTATGGTGGTCTTCTCATGGGGGCTATCTTTGCTACATATCGAGACAGAATTCATAAAATTGAAACACTGCATGAGCTGTACATAATCAACACAGATATGTAAATATCTTGATAACAATGCATTTATATCGGCACAAGATAAACCCCATGTAAAAATGCCCCGCCTACTTTATCATACTGACATAAGTAGTCTATGCTGCATTGAAAGATAAACAAACAATAAGTTCAACTTAACTCATTCACCCCTAAAGACACATTTGGACTGATCTAAGTCACTGATTTACAGAAGAGTCCATTGCTTTTCTGGGGTTGATGAGTTAATCAGACGATTTAATATAAACTGAGATATAGTACAGAAGTTTTGTACAGAACAAAAGATGTGATCACAGACCTGATTAATAAATCAATTTCAGTCTAACATTTACATTTTAATATATACGAGTAACAGGGCAACTGACAGTACAAATCAGAACTGTTTATACAATAATATAATAAATGTCAACAAATAAACATCTAATTCTTTCAATATATTCTATCTAATTGTTTAATAGGGACCATAGGTACTGTTTAACGGTGAACTTTTAATTGTCAAATTTGGAGTTTGTAACCAATCTACAAACAGGAACCGGTGCCAAGTGTACACTAACCACAACGAATGGTGTCAAACACTAAACATCAGGATTGGTACCACGTGTACACTAACCATCAGGAGTGGCACTGTGTGTACACTAACCACCATAACTGGTGTCAACACTAACCATCAGGACTGGTGTTAAGTCAACACTAACCATCAAGACTGGTGTCAAGTGTACATCGACCATCAAGACTGGTGCCAAGTGTACACCAACCAACAAGACTGGTGTTAAGTCAATACTAACCATCAAGACTGGTGTTAAGTCAACACTAACCATCAAGACTGGTGTTAAGTCAACACTAACCATCAAGACTGTTGCCAAGTGTACACCGACCGACAAACTCCATATTTGTAAATTTGATATTTTCTTGTGCGACCTACTTCTCCCATAGCAACTGTGCCAGAAGTCAACACTAACCATCAAGACTGTTGCCAAGTGTACACCGACCGACAAACTCCATATTTGTAAATTTGATATTTTCTTGTGCGACCTACTTCTCCCATAGCAACTGTGCCAGAAGTCAACACTAACCATCAAGACTGTTGCCAAGTGTACACCGACCGACAAACTCCATATTTGTACATTTGATATTTTCTTGTGCGACCTACTTCTCCCATAGAAACTGTGCCAGAAGTTACTAAGCTCAATGTAAACAAATCTGTATTTTACTGTGTGATGTACCTAATTGATTAGTTTATTATGGATGGGTATGTAATAAATTTATCATTATAACAGTAACTTGATCCTAATAGCCGGATAACGTCTTGTTGATAGGGGCAGATCAGCTTAGGGTCTCGTTTGATCTGATGATCTTCCCCCGTCAGTTTGACGTGATCCGGCTCTTAGGTTCAAGTTACTGTTAAAATAATCTCTACCTTACATTCAACTTAATGATATCATTACCAGATATTATGATATCTCACAAGTTATCCTAAGTGATATCATTACTAGATATTTCACCTTGGATCCTGTGATATCACGTTGTATTCGTAAAAAACCAGTAGAATTTCAGTGAGTCGAACTTCAATAAATCGAATTTATGTTTTGAACTATTGACAAAGTCCTGAATAATTTTGTTAACTAATGCCAATTATAAATAATTTACAATCTGAACCCTTACAAAACTGGGTACAGTAAATGAATACTGGCATTTTGACTTCAGCTCATCTACCCCTGAGAAACAATGGACTCTACTTAAAATCAATCTCACAACCCAGTCCAAATGTGTCTTCAGGAGGGATAGGTTAACAAGTCATACAATTATGAGATGTAACTTGGTAACATGGTTGTCAGTAGATATCTGCTCTTCTATGGACTGTAAGGGCCATGCAAATCATTTCTAAGAGTTTGGAAAATCTTGAAAGATGTGGATAAAGCTGGCTTACAATAGATCTGATTTATTCTTTCTATCATTTGTTATATCTATCTCCCTTTCCAACTCTCTTACAGACGCAACACCAAATGTTTTGAATGAATCATTTATATGAGCATATTGCTAATTTTCATGTATGGTTTAAGTACATTCTTTTTTTCAATGGAGATTACTGGATTATCTCCCTTTAACTATCTTTTTTCAGCGACAGCATATATATATATATATATATATATATATATATGTGTGTGTGTGTGTGTGTGTGTGTGTGTGTGTGTGCATACTCTGCAAAGAACATGGAAAAATGCTGTGGATTGACTAGAATAACCTACTTCAGTTGAACCCACTTATATTAAATTCTGGTACATTGAAAATCCCAATGTATTCAAAATTATATTTATTCCCAGGCCAAACTTTAATTATTAGCCTACAATTTTAACATGTTATTTTTAAACCCCTGTTTATTTGAAAGAAAAATTCACCCCTCCCCCCTTAGATCTCACTATATCCAGGTTCAACTGTATATATCTGGCTCATTTTATCGTCATAACTACCAAACCAGCTGCTGTTATAAATAACAAATCCAGTTCTTATGTTAACTCATTGACCTCTAAAAATTAATGGACTCTTCTGTAAATCAATGATTTAGGCCAGTCCAAATGTGTTTTTAGGGGTAAAAAAGTTAATAGGGATTAAGTCAAATCTAAATCACATGCAGTGTTTATCATCTGTCTCTCTGTCTATCTCTCTGTCTGTCTCTCTCTCTCTGTCTCTCTCTCTCTCAGTTCACCAGTACTCAACAGAATTAAGATACTTAAACAATTTTTGTTTACAAAGAGTGAAACAGTTCAGTTCTGTGCATACCTAATACATGTAGGTAAAAATGAAATAATAGCTGTATATTTTCTTTTGAAAAAAATAACAATAACAATAAAAAATGAAAATGATATAATAAGTATGAATTAAAACACTTAAATCACATAAACATATTCTTGCTTCAATAACCACAGGATGCAGTGTGCATTTAATATTTTCAGAACAGCAGGTACTCAAAATGTACATATATTATAAAAGTGATTTACACCTTGACACAGTTAAGTAACTATTGTGCTGATACAGCAAAATGTCACATCCACACATCTTGACCTTTTGAACTCCCCAAAATCCCATTCCCCACCCCAGTTGTACACATTTTCCCTGTTCCTATGGAGATGGAAGTAAACAGAACTCAATGAAAAAACAACAACACACAATCTGGCTATGCTTTAACACCAGCTTACGTTAACATACAATTGAGAATTCTTGTAAAATTTTAGACATACAAACTTTTATATAATACATTTTTATCATATTAGATGACATCACATCTTTAAAGAGAGCAAGATGTTTGCTTTTCAACAAACCATTTTTGCTATAAATCATAATATGATTATAATATTAACTTCAATAATAAAAGTAATAATAAAAACTACAGTCAAATATATCTATACTAGTTAAATATGACTAAGGGGAAGTAACTGCTATGTTCGAGGACTATTATTATTGTAACCGCTGTCAAGAGATGTAGTTGAGCCTTTGCGAGAGTGTCCTATAGTGGATGAGGAAGAGTGATGGCCGAGCAATGAAGAACTAGTAAAAAGTTTATACCAGCCAATCACAATGTTTGTTAAATCTAAATGATCCAATAGAATTTGAGCCACACCCATGAACACTTTGCGGTCCATTCTACCATAATCACCCCAAACTGTTACCTGAAAATGTAAACAGAATTTTCATTATATCCAGCTTATAGTGTGTTAGACAAATGTCTGACCAACGCTTGAACAAAAACCAAAGTTATCTGTAATTTACATCCTAGTATCCAGTTAATCAAAATGATTACACTTTTTAGGCCTATTTTTCAAAGTTAGATACAAGAAATGAATTTCTCCCACCTTGGACAAAAAAACTGCACACACACACACAAAAAGACAAGACAGTCAGACAGATGGATTGATCAATAGATAGATACATGTAGATAGATAGATAGATAGATAGATAGATAGATAGATAGATAGATAGATAAATGTAGACAGACAAACAGACAGATAGATAGATAAATAGACAGATAGAGTTAGATAGATAGATAGATAGATAGATAGATAAATGTAGACAGACAGACAGATAGATAAATAGACAGATAGAGTTAGATAGATAGATAGATAGATAGATAGATAGATAGATAGATAGATAGACAGATAGATAGATAAATGTAGACAGACAGACAGACAGATAGATAGATAGACAGATAGAGTTAGATAGATAGATAGATAGATAGATAAATGTAGACAGACAGACAGACAGATAGATAGATAAATAGACAGATAGAGTTAGATAGATAGATAGATAGATAGATAGATAGATAGATGGATAGATAGATAGATAAATAGATAGATAGATAGATAGATATATAGGTAGGTATGTAGGTAGATAGACAGGTGGGTATGCATGTATGTATGTAAGTAGGTATAGGTAAACGGAGGTAGGTAGATAGATAGGTTAGTATGTTTGTAGATAGGTATGTAGGTAGGTAAGGTAGGTAGGTTGGTAGGTAGGTAGGTAGGTAGGTAGATAGATAGGTTAGTATGTTTGTAGATAGGTATGTAGGTAGGTAAGGTAGGTAGGTAGGTAGGTAGGTAGGTAGGTAGATAGATAGGTTAGTATGTTTGTAGATAGGTATGTAGGTATGTTGGTAGGTATACAGACAGACAGTGTTAGCTGGTGTTAAGTCAACACTAACCATCAAGACTGGTAGGAAGTTGTTTAGGTAGGTAGGTAAGTATGTATGTAGGTAGGTAGTTAAGGTAGGTAGGTAGGTAGGTAGATAGGTAGGTAGGTATGTATGTAGGTAGGTATATAGATAGGTAAGGTAGATAGATAGGTTAGTATGTTTGTAGATAGGTATGTAGGTATGTTGGTAGGTATACAGACAGACAGTGTTAGCTGGTGTTAAGTCAACACTAACCATCAAGACTGGTAGGAAGTTGTTTAGGTAGGTAGGTAAGTATGTATGTAGGTAGGTAAGGTAGGTAGGTAGGTAGGTAGGTAGATAGGTAGGTAGGTATGTATGTAGGTAGGTATATAGATAGGTAAGGTAGGTAGGAAGCTAGGTAGGTAGTTTTTTAGGTAGGAAGTTAAGTATGTAAGTAGGTAGGTATGGAGATAGGTATGTATGTATGAAGGTCGGTAGGTAGATATAGTTACAAAACAGACCTGTAGAATTTTGCCACCATAATGCTCAGTAAATACAAGTTGTTGTTGGTATAGAGGATCAAGTGTTCGTCTTGCTACTATTGTTTTCTGTTTTTCTACGCAGTTTTTGCCGTCTATTAAGTACACCTTTACATATGGAGCTGCAAAAAACACAAACTTCAATTATTAGAGGTAAAAGGCATATTGTCGCTCATATTGTCGTTTTTTGGTTTTTTTTTTCAACATTGACAACTGATGGGAATTGACATAAAAAAATTGAAATATAATGTTTCCATGTTGCAAAATCACAGTTGTCAGAAAACAACAAAGCTTGCCGAATAGGTGTAAATTTCCAAAATAGATATTTGACCCACAGCTGTTAGGTTTTAAGGTCAAAGAACTGGTAAAAGTTTGATTCCTTCAGCTCAGGTTAAAACTTTTGAAAAGTAGGTCAAAGTCCAAGGACAAGGTCACTAGTTCAAATGAAAGCTGTTGCCATAAGGAATCTATATGTGAAATATCATAGCCCTGTCCCTTGTGTTTAAAAATTTAGTTTATGGTGCCACGCCCAGGTTAAAGTTTTGTTTACCGACGCCGACGACAACAACACTGACGACGTTAGGGGCATGGGATTACCTCTCCGGATTTTCATCCAGGCGAGCTAAAAAAAGTATCGTGTATATGTTGTGATTACTGAGATTATTCTGCCAGTGGGATATCTAATTTATAATGCACTGACCCAGATTCTGAAGATGCTTCTGATTGGCTAACAGCTGAAAGTTAAACAAGGACTTTCAGTCTTATCACAGATGCCGATGTACAGTAATAACACCGATGAAAATACCATTCCAGGGTTAAAACCAATGATTCATACTTATCTTGCATTTGCTCCAGTTAGATATTACACTGGATCTATTCCTTTTTCCCAAACACTTCACCACATGATGTTATGTCAACAACATTGGGTCGCTTACATTGTTATTAATTACATTTCAAATTATCATAAATAATGTTTCAGATTCCAAATTTGCACTTGCAAAAAACATAATGAAAATGATAAAAGCTGTCGTTAAACCCATTAAGAAGGAGAGAGTGAGTATAACATTATTTAACATGTACATGGATATGAAACCCACGAAAACTTAAAATATGACAACAACTTCATCTTACTGCCAACTCATTCACCCCTAGAGACACATTTGGACTGGTCTAAATCATTGATTTACAGCAGAGTCCATTGCTTTTCAGGGGTTGATGAGTTAAAGGTTGTTAAGAAATTTTGGAAACCAAATTTGGACACATAATTTGAAACTTGTTTAGAAGTTTAGAATAATGATTGCGAGAGGAATGACTAAAGAGAAGAATACAATAGCATAATGCTGTTTAGAATTA
This sequence comes from Atrina japonica, assembly GCA_030159075.1. Lineage (NCBI taxonomy): Eukaryota > Metazoa > Mollusca > Bivalvia > Pterioida > Pinnidae > Atrina > Atrina japonica. Next base: position 29,205 of record BROG01000325.1, on the reverse strand, counting down.
TCCAAACTTTTTTTCGAGCATATTTATGTCAATGTTGAAAATTGAAACCCCCCTTCCTAATTTTTGAAATTCATAAGTTGAAAATAGATCAACTGAACAACAGATACAGCAGATTTGTGTCACTCAGAAGATAACTAATATTTGAGTATACATACAACAGAAACACACTTGAACTATTTTTAGCATCACTATATTAGCTTATGTTACAGTATTGCTATATTAGCCTATGTTATAGTTTTGCTATATTAGCTTATGTTATACATGTTGTAGTACCTGGCAAAATTTTTGCACCTGCTTTAGGCAGAAGACCTCGGGCTCTTATGACTTCCACCTCCAGATGCCCTTTCCGATCATAGAGTCCAAGCTGAATTTCTCCCATACATGGTGATCCCAATACCTGTCTACCTACGAGTTGAGCTGGGCCTAGGCCCTCAATGAATTCACCAAACTGGCCCTCCGGTCCAAGTCGCATTCCGGTAGGAAGCCAAACACTGCAATGAAATATTTTTAAAAATCACTGTCTTGTTTATAAAAGGAAAATATAAGATATTAACATTAATATGGATCAGTACTATCTTTGCACATGGAACAGCCACTATATGTCGCTTTTAAGAAGTTTCTGTTTCTGTCTGATGACAGTAATCACAAGTGAATACAGCACAGCTCTAAATACACACACACACAGCCATACCTCTTTAAAAGCATACATGGCCATTCCTCTAAAACATGCACATCTTTCAATAGCTCCTAAACATGCATACATCCCAATGGCTCCTAACCAATGCATACATCCAAATAGCTTCTATACATGCAAACATCCCAACAGCTCTTATACATGCAAACATCCCAACAGCTCCTATACATGCAAACATCCCAACAGCTCCTATACATGCAAACATCCCACTAGCTCCTATACATGCAAACATCCCAATAGCTCTGCATACATGCTTCTAACATGCCATCCCACTAGCTCCTATACATGCAAACATCCCACTAGCTCCTATACATGCAAAGCTTCTATCCATGCAAACAACTCCTCTTATACATGCAAACATCCCAATAGCTCCTGTACACATGCTCCAAGTTCCTAAACATCTCACTAGCTAATATCCTAAACATGCAAACATCCCAATAGCTCCAATTTCAACCTTCTAAATGCATACATCCCAATAGCTTCTAAACAAGTACATTTCATTACATCCCACTAGCTCCTTCCATACATGCAAACAATCCCAATAGCTCTAAAACCAATGCATACATCCCAATAAAATCTTATACAAATGCAAAATTCATCCCAACAAGCTCCTTTCATTGTGCACATGCAACTCCATGAGTTCCAAGTAAACATTTCACACTTCTAATACAATTCCTAACTACATGCACAATTCCATTAACTAGCTACTAAACAAGTACAATTTCATTAGCTTCTAAATGCACAATTCCACTAGCTACTAAACAAGTACAATTTCACTAGCTTCTAAATGCACAATTCCACTAGCTACTAAACAATTCCACTAGCTACTAAACATTCTAATCTAAACATGCACAATTCCCCTAGCTACTAAACATTCTAATCTAAACATGCACAATTCCACTAGCTACTAAACATGCACAATTTCACTGTCTACTAAACATGCACAAATTCCACTATGTACTAAAAATGCACAAATTCCACTAGCTCCTAAACATGCACTCATTCTGAGAGCTCCTAAACATCTCAATCTTTTGTGATTTGGTATTTCTGAGTGACTAAAATTTCAGTGGTGTTGAAAGGCTTTTGATCCACAGAAAAATTGAAAAAAAGAAAAGGAATTTATTAATTTCACATCACTTTTTTGTAAAAAGTAAATGTAAATTTTATAAAATCCAAATTAGCAATTACTTCACATAACTCCATTAAGCCATGAGATTGTGTTTTAAACCACATTCTGGAGAAGTTATTGTAATATTTGACACTAAATCTACAAAATGAAAATTTCCAAAAAAAATTGTCATATTTATGGTTTATTTATGAATTTCCATTGAAAAGCTGAAATTTCCATCAGTAATAGATGTCACATTCCATATAAGGAAAACCTAGCTTTGCTTCAGTTTACCGATCGGCTAATAATCTGAAGAGTAGTACGATTTTTCTTTATGGAATGTCACGTCCTTTGACTGCTTTACCGTCAGCCATTCAGAGAGAATATCAGATTTTCTACAAATACATAATAGAGTCAGCAACTAGATGCGATTATGACATGACACAACTTGATGACGACGGATTAATGAAAAAATTATAGATCAGGACCCAGTTGCACGACACATTATTAAATTTAACCTACAGTTAGCCCGTTGATTTAACATTGGTTAACTTCATGTTAAATTTAACAACCTGTTGTGCAACTGGGCCCAGATAAGCAACTGACCAAATTCAGATGGCAGCGATGAGAAATACATAGATCTAGTCAAAAAGATTGATATTTTACGTTGAAAATGTCACCGCATCTTGCTACGAAGAAGCCCACACAGATTTTACGAAGAAATAACTTAAATCAAGGCAGAAATTTGGTCTAATGTATGTCTTGTTCAACAAGGTTTAATGGAAGTAACATAGGCTAATGTAAGACTTATGTAGACATGTAAATGATATGTGCTGGTTCTCGGTTAGGTTACTTATAATGGACACTTTGATTTGATTCTTTTAGGCAACCTCATTTTCCATACCTTCTCATTACCATACTATTTTAAGAGTTTATAATTAGATCTGCCCACTGCTTGTTTCCTGAGATTAATAAACTATATAATTAATTGGTATAGAACTTTAAAAAGAAATGACGAAAGTTTATGCAAATAAATATTCAGTGCGTACAGAAAAATTTATTTATGAACATTACTTCCCGGAATGTGACTTTAACTATATTACACAATTAATGGTGATACAGAGTTGCTTCCCTTTGTCTTTGACATTTCTGAAGAGTCAACATATCGGCTACTAAAATCAGCTTTGATGAACTCTTATTTTATACGTACACGCTGCCAGAGTCACTGCTAATACTTCCTATGCTTCCATCAGTAGAGTCTTTACTAGTTTGTTTCACCATCCCTCTTCCTAGCTTTCCATCCATCAAACCTCCAACTTCCTCACTTCTTTGTATAGAACTCTTCTTCTTTTTTCCAGCTTCTATAAGAATAAAAAAAAACCAGAATTTAGCAAATTATCATCACAAAACAGTAGAGGTGTGAAAACTAAACTGGTAGGTCACTTATAGCAATTGTCAATAGTGTGAAAACCAAACAGTAATGTTATTTATAGTAATTCTCAACAGTGTGAAAACCAAACAGTAATGTTATTTATGGCGGGTGTCAACAGTGTGAAAACCAAACAGTAATGTTATTTATAGTAATTCTCAACAATGTGAAAACCAAACAGTAATGTTATTTATGGCGGGTGTCAACAGTGTGAAAACCAAACGGTAATGTTATTTATGGCGGGTGTCAACAGTGTGAAAACCAAACAGTAATGTTATTTATAGTAATTCTCAAAAGTGTGAAAACCAAACAGTAATGTTATTTATAGTAATTCTCAACAATGTGAAAACCAAACAGTAATGTTATTTATAGTAATTCTCAACAATGTGAAAACCAAACAGTAATGTTATTTATAGTAATTCTCAACAATGTGAAAACCAAACAGTAATGTTATTTATAGTAATTCTCAACAATGTGAAAACCAAACAGTAAAGTTATTTACAGTAATTCTCAACAATGTGAAAACCAAACAGTAATGTTATTTATGGCAGGTGTCAACAGTGTGAAAACCAAACGGTAATGTTATTTATAGTAATTCTCAAAAGTGTCAAAACCAAACAGTAATGTTATTTATAGTAATTCTCAACAGTGTCGATAAAAACGGTAATGTTATTTATAGTAATTCTCAACAGTGTGAAAACCAAACAGTAATGTTATTTATAGTAATTCTCAACAGTGTGAAAACCAAACAGTAATGTTATTTATAGTAATTCTCATCAGTGTGAAAACCAAACAGTAATGTTTTTTATGGTGGGTGTCAACAGTGTGAAAACCAAACGGTAATGTTATTTATAGTAATTCTCATCAGTGTGAAAACCAAACAGTAATGTTATTTATGGTGGGTGTCAACAGTGTGAAAACCAAACGGTAATGTTATTTACAGCAATTGTCAACAGTGTGAAAAGCAAACTGTTATTTTACTAAAATCAATTTGTAAATAGAACGACTGAGCTCTCTTGTAATAATACCTTGAAGCTGAGATGCGCTGCTGCTTCTCCATGACAACCCAACTAGAGATGCTACTTTGTGAGGGAGACTTGGTCTTCGTCGTCTTCCTTCAGTCACGCTAGCACTGACTGCGGAATCAGACACACTGCCATCATTTTTTTCAAAACCTTGACTGTCATTGCTGGAACTGCGAGTGACCTGCTGACGAGGAATGGTCGTTCTACTGGACATCTTAGTGGTAAACTCACTGTAAGATATAACGAAAGTGGAAAATACATCTTGTTCCGATTTCTATATTTTGATCTATGAATACAAAATAGACTCTTTTTAATCGTGCAAAAATATCAATTTTATCAAGAATCTTTCTATGGTTTGTACATTTTTTATGTTGACAGTGTACAAATCATGGCTGACATCTCTTACAGGTAAAAAGCCTGCTCACATAACACTATTATAACAAATATTCCAATAAATGTTTTACTCCAGAAGATAAATTTTTATCTGCTCAGAGCAATCTAGCTGTAGAGTCTTCAAACATATTAAAATTTGATTGGACAGGAAATGATTGTTTCCCGGCCAAACATTCACTGTGAGAAAATTAAAATCACAAATCTGTCAGATGAAAGTTAAAGTCAAGGTCCTGTGTCAAAATATGCATGAAAGGTTTGAGAGTGCTCAGTTTATTGACATGCGTATGTAGCAAAGGTCAATAACTGTGGTACTTCACCTGTTATTGGAGGCATCAACAATTAAGGCATCACCATGTAAGTGAAAATAATGTAAGGGACTTCCATGCATGAGTGGTTACAGTTGTTGTCGTATTGTTGTTTTACGTCCCACGCAAGAATCTTTGTCTAATATGGAGATGTCACCAAATGCCGGTGAAGGGCTTCAAATTTTGGCCTATGCTCGGCACTTAAGGCCAATGAGCAGTGAGGGTTCTTTGATGAACTGACACCTACTGTGACACAGGACCTCGGTTTTTACTGTCTCATTAAAAGGACAGGAAAAGCTAGTCGCCTTTGCTGAGTCTAGAACCCTGACCCCTGTTGTGAATCGAGCCACGACAAGTCTCATGAGTCAGGTTACATGCCTTGAACCATTAAGTCTCTCACCTCCAGTCAGTGTGAGTTTGAGCAACTAGAAGCTGAGCTGATTATATCACAGAGTTTACCATTGTAGTTGTGAAAGATCTGTGGTTTTTTCCCAGGTAAATTGTTCTGCCTTCCACCATAAAAAATGGCTGCCACCATATAACTGGAAAAATGTTGAGTTTGGCATTAAATGCCAAAAAAAAAAACCAAACAAAATTAGGTGAAGTTGACAGAGTAGCTGACAGAGTAACTAACAGAGTAACTGATAGAGTAGCTGACAGAGTAACTGACAGAGTAGCTCAGTTGGTAGATCACCAGATCTTCAACGTGATGATCCCTGGTTCGATCCTCAGTCCGGCCAGATTTTCAAAGGTAAGATTACATCTCCAGGCCGTACAGATCTATGCCTAGATGGAGGGTAAACTGCTGGTTAAATCACGCCAAAACAAGTGAGAAAAATACTGTGAAGAGACAACTGGTTCAAAACTGGAAAAGTGTTGAGTGTGATTGACAGCAAAGATAAAAAAACAAGACAAATAGTGATCGTAAAACAAACACTTTTCATACAACATAGCATGATATGGTGTACTATAAGGCTTTGCACCCAAAAAGAGATAATCTGCCATCTCTTTACACACTTTACCACTGGTTCCCTGATAAAAATATATAGTTTCAAGGGGAGACAACCCAGAAGAAATGTGGTACCTAAATTTCCGTGGTGGTCTCTCTGACTGTGTTGAACGGACACTTAGTGTGCTGACTTTGGATATTTCCGACATGTCACTATTTTCCGATCCATCACTGGCAATGTCATCTCCATAATCCGGACTAAATTCTACAAAACCATAAAAAAGATTGATAAAAACAGACACAGATAAAATGTTAAATACTACTAAAATATTAAAAATATATAGTCAGATGGTATAACCAAGATACAGTGGAAACCCATCATAATTAAATAAGGGCCCTGTAGATGAGATGGTGTTGGGGACTATTTTTTAGCAATGTAACACAGGATTTAACAGAACTGTGTGCCCTAATAATATGTTAGTACAGAGTATGAATGGTGTCGAGGACTTTTTTTTTTTTTACCAATATAGTAGATTTTTAACTGAGTGACAATCATTTGACCTAATTATATGTTAGTACAGAGTATGAATGGTGTTGGGGACTATTTTTTTATCAATATAGTAGATTTTTAACTGTGACAATCATTTGACCTAAATATATGTTAGTACAGGGTATGAATGGTGTTGGGAACTATTTTTTTTATCATCAATATAGTAGATTTTTAACTGTGACAATCATTTGACCTAATTATATGTTAGTACAGAGTATGAATGGTGTCAGGGACTATTTTTTTTTATCAAAATGGTAGATTTTTAACTGAGTGACAATCATTTGACCTAATTATATGTTAGTACAGAGTATGAATGGTGTTGGGGACTATTTTTTTTCTTCAATAAAGTAGATTTTTAACTGTGTGACAATCATTTGACCTAATTATATGTTGGTACAGTGTATTGATTTTCTCTGTTATTTTGGCTTTTATTTCGGTATAGATAATGAAGTAATGGGTACTCTTTGTATTCAATAAACTGATCAAAACCTTAAATTAAATTTTCAGTAAGTTACAAAAGGTTTTATATGAAATAACATGTTTTTAGTTTTTTTTGTGTGGTGTGCAAACATGTGTGTTTATATGTGTATGGTGTGTATGATGTTTGTATATGTGTATGGTGTGTGATGTGTATGGTGTGTGATGTGTATGGTGTGTGATGTGTATGGTGTGTGATGTGTATGGTGTGTGATGTGTATGGTGTGATGTGTATGGTGTGTGATGTGTATGATGTGTGATGTGTATGGTGTGTGATGTGTATGATGTGTATGGTGTGTGGTATGTATGGTGTGTGGTATGTATGGTGTGTGATGTGTATGGTGTGTGATGTGTATGGTGTGTGATGTGTATGATGTGTGATGTGTATGATGTGTGATGTGTGTGTGTGTGTGGCATTTGTATTTGTGAGTTTGGTGGTATGTGTATGTGTGTGTGTGATGTGTGTTTGATGGTATGTGTGTGTGTGATGTGTGTTTGGTGGTGTCTGTGGTGTGTGTTTGGCAGTGGTGTGTGTGTGATGTGTGTTTGGTGGTGTGTGATGTGTGTTTGGCAGTGGTGTATGTGTGTGTGATGTGTGTTTGGTGGTGGTGTGTGTTTGGTGGTGTGTGTTTTATGTGTGGTGTGTGTATGCCTTGTGTTTGTGTTAGTGTGTGATGTATATGTGGGTATTTGCCATTTAATTTGTTAATCAGGTTGACATTCTAGGAGCCTTTTGTGCCTATTGCTAAACTCTATAGATAGGGCCCCTGTAGATAGGTCATGTAAATAGGGCCCCTGTAGACAGGTCATGGAAATAGGGCTCCTGTAGACAGGTCAAGAAAATAAGGCCCTGTAGACAGGTCATGAAATAAGGGCCCTATAGGCAGGTCATGGAAATAGGGCCCCTGTAAACAGGTCATGGAAATAGAGGCCCTGTAGACAGGTCATGGAATTAGGGGCCCTGTAGACAGGTCATAGAAATAGGGGCCCTGTAGACATTTTTACAATGTTAATTTTGACTAACATATATATTGGAGACCATATATGATTTTGGGGCTTTCTATTGCTGTTATTTCTTTATTCATTCAACATAATTTATTCCATATTACAGGTTTTTTTTATCCCAATTCATCTTAATGAAGGATGCACTCTATAGTACAAAGCAATAAGTAAATATTTTTCATTTTTAATATAGCAATATTTTGTGATGAAACAAACGAATAATTAAAAATCTATGACATCTTTAACTGTTAATGTATTTCACTAATAAACTAAGTTTAACTATCTGCACTACTGTAATTTTTTTTCATTAACACAGTTTCAAACCATATTACATCATCGGAGTCATTTATTTCTGCGTTGTATCTATTCTTGTACAACAGTTGGGAATATCAAGATCAAGTAACAATATGTAGAAATTACAGGGATCTTTTTACTACAATAAGATCAATTTCCAATGTTTGCAACCTCTGAGAGTTACACGGAATATGGTTCTATGCTCCGATTACAGGCTAATTTCTGCTGGAATCATCAAAATGGGGAAAAAATATAATACAGCAAATGGCTGAATAATTATTGAATTGTGAACGACTTTAAGCTTTATGTTGGTGTATAGTATTATGGTTACAAAAATTAATTATGTATGACTTCTGTTGTCTAGGGACCAACATCATGTTCTGCGTATATGAAGTCTTTTCGCTAATTAAATCAACAACGGATATATAGACAACTGCGTCGTGTGTGTAGGACTAATGCACAAAATGAGTGACATAAGGGGCATACTTCTGCCCCCTTATATCCCCTGTTTCACCTAAAGATAATTGAAACACATGTAAATATCAACAACAAAATGAATATAAATGCACACACCACACACAGACACTGCAGTTTAGCAATAGGCACAAAGGCTCCTAGAATGTCAACCTGATTAACAAAATAAAGGGCAAATACCCACATACACTACACACACTAACACAAGGCATATACACACCACACATATAACACACACACACCACACATACAAAACACACACCACCAAACACACATCACAGACACACATATCACCAAACACACCACACACAGACACTGCAGTTTAGCAATAGGCACAAAGGCTCCTAGAATATCAACCTGATTAACAAAATAAAGGGCAAATACCCACATACACTACACACACTAACACAAACACAAGGCATACACACACCACACATATAACACACACACACCACACATATAAAACACACACCACCAAACACACACCACAGACACACATACCACCAAACACACAAATACAAACACCACACACACATACACAGAGACACATACACAAACACACCACACAAATACATACCAAAAACACAAAACACACCATGCACATATACAAACATCATACACATCACACACCATACACATACATGTATACATACCATACACATATACATACCATACACATATACACACCATACACATATACACACCATACACATATACACACCAAACACATCAGACACCATAGACATCACACATATATAGACCATACACATATACACATCATACACATATAAACACCATATACATATACACACAATACACATATACACACCATACACACCATACACATATACATACCATACACATATACACACCATATACACACCATACACATATAAACACACATGTTTACACACCACACACACAAAAGTAAAAACATGTTATTTCATATAAAACCTTTTGTAACTTACTGAAAATTTAATTTAAGGTTTTGATCAGTTTATTGAATACAAAGAGTATACCCATTACTTTATTATCTATACCAAAATAAAAGCCAAATAATTGAGAAAATCAATACACTGTACTAACATATAATTAGGTCAAATGATTGTCACTCAGTTAAAAATCTACTTTATTGATAAAAAAAATAGTCCCCGACATCATTCAAAAACATATAATTTAGGCCCCGACATGCATTCATACTCTGTACATCACATATAATTTAGGCACATAATCACTGCAAATGTTCATGTTAATTTCTGTGTTACATTGCTACATCACGCTCAAAAAATGTGTTATAGTCCCCATCTCAACAACCACAAATGTTCTGTTCTGTTAAATTCTGTGTTACATTGTTACAAAACAGTCCCCAACACCATATTTTATACACTGTACTAATATATAAAATGTAATCAGGTCAAATGATTGTCACCCAGTTAAATTCTGTTTGATGCTGCTAAAAAATAGTCCCGGACACTATCCATGTGCTATCTACAATAACTGAATGACCAAGAGATGATGAAATTGACAACTATTGTAATCTGTAGCCTGCACATGCTGTATCTATGTAAAGAATTTGGAGAAAATTTGTCCAGATGGTTTGAGAGTTTCTACATATTTTTAAAAAAAAAAAAAATCAAAACGCTAAACACAATGCACAAAGACATGAAAACCAACAGCTTGACTTACAATGACCTAAAAATTAAAGTGAACATTAGTTCTATTTATATACACTAACATCAGGTATTTGATGTAGGTCTCAAAATGTGTAATGAAAACATCACAAAATTACTTTTACTGGAATCAAGTGCTATAATTTTTCTGAAGCATATGATTTGACTGAACCATTCATAACATCATACCCTGAAAAAGTCTCGTCAAGTTTACAATATGCATGTACATTAAATGGCCGAGCTTTTACATTTTGCTTTTAGTTTCTAAACACAACAGCAAGATAAATTTTATTGCTATTCTTGTCAGTCAACAGTGAGAGTCAAAATCAATATGGCTTCTAGAGGCTTCGTAAATTTGCCATTCATAAATATGCGTATTGATTAGCTGTTACTGACTGAAGAAAGAATCTGTGTCGTTGAGTAAAGTTTTCCATCTTATGTGCGGCATCCAGCTGTAGATTATCTTATCCAAAGCAATTTAATGACATCATAATGTCACACAGAAAAACATTAGATCTTGAGCATATACACTAAGACTACGATTAGAATGTCATGCTTATCTTTAGCAATGGTGACAGCTTAGTGTCATGGAGAAGAATCTAAATCTAGAGTACTTACAATATATCATGAAGTACTACATAGCTTTAATTTTAGCTAATCTAGAGCACGTACCTGACGTTAAATTTTACCTAATCAAAAGTACTTACATACTTAATTATAATTTTAGGTAATCTAGAGTACCGTACTTACATACCTAACTTTTAATTTTAGCTAATCAAGAGTACTTACGTACTTAATTATAATTTTAGGTAACCTAGAGTACATGTACTTACATAACTAAGTTTTAATTTTAGCTAATCAAGAGTACTTACATACCTGATGTTTACTTTAGCTACTAGAGTACTTACCTGATGTTTAATTTTTCTAGAGTACTTTGAGTTTTAACTTTAGCTAATCTAGAGTACTTACATACCTGATGTTTAATTTTAGCCGATCTAGAGTACTTACATACCTTAAGCTAATCTAGAGTACTTACATACCTGATGTTTAACTTTAGCTAATCTAGAGTACTTACATACCTGATGTTTAACTTTAGCCGATCTAGAGAACTTATGTCTAGAGTACTTACATACCTGATGTTTAATTTGAGCTAGAGTATCATAGAGTTTAACTTTAGCTAATCTAGAGTATTTACATACCTGATGTTTAATTTTAGCCAATCTAGAGTACTTGCATACCTGATGTTTAATTTTAGCCAATCTAGAGTACTTGCATACCTGATGTTTAATTTTAGCCAATCTAGATTACTTGCATACCTGATGTTTAATTTTAGCTAATCTAGAGTACTTACATACCTGTACGATTACATTATACTTACATTATAATGTCATTAGTAATAGATGTTTTGCTTTAACTGTAATGACAGCACATGTCGTTAAGTTGAAGTTTAAATCTAGAACAATTATGTTAGGGTCAAGTATTAAATAAGTTCAGGGTTTTTTTTTTCCAGAGTAATTTTGGGATTAGAACTTATTCCCAATGTAAAATATGGCTAAATATGCAATATTCCTCCAATTTGCTGCTACAAAATTCCTAATCTTGTTATCCCAAACCTTATCTTATCAGAGCATTATGTTGGAAATAATTTCAGGGACAAACATCAATGGCCTGACCTGGTAGTAAATCTGTACAAAGCTTTCTAATTTCTTTTCTTTGTTTTTTTTAATTTGTCCCAATTTAAGATGTGACCACCTAAAGCTTTGAATGTTGATTGAAATATGACGTTGAATCACTGAATGTCATAATGTTTATAATTATCTATTATATGAAGAACATCCTCTTGAATACAGTGAATTGGTGCATTATGACAGAATGGTGTCACTGTATTAGATATAATGACAGAATAATGTCACTGTGTTAGATATAATAACAGAATAATGTCACTGTGTTAGATATGACAGAATAATGTCATAGTGTCAGATATAATGACAGAATAATATCACTGTATTAGATATAATGACAGAATAATGTCATTGTGTTAGATATAATGGCAGAATAATATCACTGTGTTAGATATAATGACAGAATAATGTCACTGTATTAGATATAATGACAGAATAATGTCACTGTGTTAGATATAATGACAGAATAATGTCACTGTGTTAGATATAATGACAGAATAATATCACTGTGTCAGATATAATAACAGAATAATGTCACTGTATGAGATATAGTGACAGAATGTCACTGTGTCAGATATAATGACAGAATGTCACTGCATTAGTGTATTAGCTATAATGACAGAATAATGTCACTGCATTAGCTATAATGACAGAATAATGTCTCTGTATTAGCTATAATGACAGAATAATATCACTGTGTCAGATATAATGACAGAATAATGTCACTGTATTAGCTATAATAACAGAATAATGTCACTGTATTAGATAAAGTGACAAAACAATGTAACTGCATTAGATATAATGACAGAATAATGTCACTGTACTAGATATAATGACAGAATAATGTCATTGTATTAGATATAATGACAGAATAATGTCACTGTATTAAATATAATGACATAACATCACTGTATTAGATATAATGACAGAATGTCATTGTGTTAGATATGATGTCAGAATAATATCATTGCATTAGATGTTATGACATCATTTTGTTGTTTTGTAAGAAGTTGAGTTTCTGTTGCTGAAATATCAGTTTTCTTGAAGGTTTAAAATGAAAAAAGATAATTATTTTTTTTTTTAAAAATAAGTATATGGATAATTGGAGGAATGATAAGGGTAATTTTTCTATTTTATTTTAGCCTGAGACATAACCAGATGAGTACAAATGCATGTATTCATAGTTCAAATTGATTTAAATAAATACAAGTAAATGTATTAAACACAAACATGAGATGACAACCAAAAATTACGGAGATCCAATCTGGTTACTTAACTGACCACTATGTCGTCCAGTATTCTAAAACCAAATGTGTATTCTTGTCCATCTAAATTTAATTAAATCCTAAGACCACCATTTTATTTGATATGGAAGCTAGTTGGTCACCTTAGGTCATAAGATCATAAGTCAAAGATTTGGGCTTACCACTATGCTTATGACCCGAGACCAGTTTACGAGGAACTGAGACTTATGACCTAATCAGGTCCTGACTTTAAGATTACCCTGTGGCATTTTGTAGTCCTAAATTATTGTAATTTCCACAATCCATGTAAATGGTGTATCTGAGAGTGTTCATAAGGTATCAATATTTTATTTGAAAATGTGCGGAAAAGGCTTGAGACTTGAGTTAGCACAGGACTGATAAAACCATGTTAAGTTTTGTCTTAGGTTTAATATACATAAGACAGTGTACCAGACTTTCAAAGTTTGATCAAATGGGCCCCTGGTATCAAAATTGACACTGAGGCTTGATGAACATAATAAACCTCTGTAAAATAAATCAATGGCTGATACACCGTTTGTGTTTCTGAGGATATTGACAAATGTACAAATGATTCTATAAACTGTAGCCTACAGCTGTAATATCATCCAAAATTACACAAATGACCTACTGACCTTTCCTCCTGGACCTATGAGGACCTCTGTCATAATCATTCATACTGTACATCCCCTCACGATCACGGGATCCAGCCCTGTCATGTGACCTCAATTCCCGTTCATGTGAAACTGTTCTATCATGTGCTCGTCTATCACCACGGTGCGGAAATCGACTGCGGTAGCATTCACTGTCAGATGTTGGGGTACCACTTCCAGGCTTTGTCATGCGGTTTTTAATTTGACGAGCTCTTTCTTCCAAATCCCTGGTAACTGAAACAAATAATACTAAAAATCATGAAAATGAACAGCTGTTGAAGGTTTAAAGTCCCCAGAGGGAAAACTGAGGAATATTTCATGTCCAGAAAAAAACAGTTGTTGAAGGTTTAAAGTCCACAAAAAGGGAAACTGAGGAATATTTCACAAAAAGATATTTTTTACAAGTTTTTGAGGAAACCTCTACTGTTTTCGGGTTTTAAACATTTTTTTTTCAGCATAACATACAAAAGCATATCTCTGATATGGAATAATTAAAGACAAATTTCTGAAATTACAGCTCGATGTAAAAATATTGTAATCTTATACAGTAAGTTTGTGTTGTAATAAAAAATGTCTTCATAGTGGAAGGATCAATTCATGCTGTAAGACAATTTTAACTCATTCACCCCTATAAATACATTTGGACTGGTCTAAGTCATTGATTTAAAGGAGAGTCCAGTGTTTTTCAGGGGTTGATGAGATAATGACAAAATGATTGTTTAATTTTTTTCTCTTTATATCTTTGAAAATGGTATATCGTTTCATAACAAAAGAAAAACAAAATAAAATGTATTTACCTCTGTCTCGAATTGCTTTGTGCGCTTCTGATGGAATAGCTGGGAGTTGTCTCCTCTTGGGTGATGGGGTACTAGAAGGTGAAATTCCTAATAATTTAACAGGGGAACCAGGAAGGGATGACCTGCAATGAATCAGATTATGAATAAGTACTTAAACAAGAGGTCAAAGGTGCCTTCAGTAATTCACCAGCCAAATTACTGACAATTATGTACATTGTAACAATGAAACTGATTTACTATTTACTTAGGTGCCTGTGACCTAGAAAACATGACCTTGAAACTCTGACACAGTGATCCTTAGATAATTCCTTATAACTCTTGATTTTGCTATCTTTGTATACAAAACATCCATCAGATCTGAGTTCATAAGCCATTTGTATTAAACATGCTAAAGGCTCATTTATAAAAAACAGATTTCAGTTTCATTTGTAAACTTTGTAGGTATTGACTTAACAAAGAAAAACTTATCACTGGCTCATGAGAATAAGATTTTATATAGATGGAGTAAAGTTTTACCCCTTTCAGCCCCTTTTGGAACCCTTATGGATACAATCCCCATTATGTTTTCAAACTTGAAATCTTTTCCTAGGACCAAGCGCCCTGCCAAATGTGGTTGAAATCTGTCCAATAGTTCTTTTGAAATGAATAGTTAATGGACCAATATTTGACGGATGACTAAAGTATGCACAGTAATAGCTCTTGAGCTTAGAATGTTAACACAAAATGTGTTTGAAAAAAAAAACTATGACATCAAGAGCTAAGTCAGTCCATAAGAGCTAAGTCAGTCATAAAGAGGTAAGTCAGTCCCAAAGAGGTAAGTCAGTCCTAAATAGGTAAGTTAGTCCCAAAGAGGTAAGTTAGTCCTTTAGAGCTAAGTCAGTCCTAAAGAGTTAAGTCAGTCATCAAGAGCTATTGGGTGAGTCAGTCCTAAAGAGCTAAGTCAGTCATGAAAAGCTAATTCAGATCTCAATAGCTATGTCAGCCCTAAAGAGTTAAGTCAGTCCTCAAGAGTTATGTCAGTCTTCAAGAACTATGTCAGTCCTCTAGAGCTAAGTCAGTCCTAAAGAGATAAGTCAGTCCTCAAGAGCTAAGTCAGTCCTCAAGAGCTAAGTCAGTCCACAAGAGCTAAGTCAGCCCTCAGGAGCTAAATCAGTCCTAAAAAGATAAGTTAGCCCTCAAGAGCTAAGTCAGTCTTCAGAACTATATCAGTCCTCTAGAGCTAAGTCAGTCCTCAAGAGATAAGTCAGTCCCCAAGAGCTAAGTCAGTCCTCAAGATCTAAGTCAGCCCTCAAAAGCTAAGTCAGATCTCATGATCTAGGTCAAATCTCAAGAGTTAAGTTATTCTTGAAAACTTAAAGTCTGAACAATATTGCTGAATGTTGGTGATGATCTAGCATCATCTAAGATCTCATACTCATGAAACAATATATCAGGGTCAAGAAAGAAATTTGTTATTTGACTAAAATAAAAATGTTGGTTGCATGTGGACAAAGAAATAAACTGATGAATGGACAGACCAAAACAGTATACCCAGTCTTTCATCTCAGGGACGCAGAATAATTCTTATTCATTTGTTCTGTAATGTCACATTTTGATTGGATAACAAAAGAAATTACTTCAGGATAATCACAATATACCTGCTGCAAATTCCTTACAACGGTATCACAATTATTTTCATATTCCTACACCTTAACTATTTACAAAATCTTCAATCTGTCTGATAACTCTGCTCTCTCAAGAATTGAAGACATAAATTTCTTTTTTTAAACTCTTAACAGTTAAATAATACATAAATTAAGGCAATGCTTTTAAAGCATTATTTATGGACAGTGTCAAATAAAAATAATCAATGATTTATTTAGAAAATTACCTCAATTCTGGTGGGGATAATGAGCGAGATACAGAATCAGGCACTCGATGGTATGAAGTTGGTGACCTTGACCTTGTCCTACTAGAATGTCCTTCACTTGGATTAGGTGACCTTGCACCCCTCTGTCTTGATGATGAACTTTGGTCTCCAGGCACTGATAGCATCTCTCCAGCAGTATCAAGATGACGTCTTCGCATATCTTGTTCTTCTCTACTTGCAGCTAAAATAAAAGTACCTAAAATGGTCATATCACAAATAGGCTATATACAAACCTACAATGTGTGTGTGTGGGGGGATTGCAGTGTAAGTGTGTCAGTGTGTATGGGGGGTGTCAGTGTGTATGGGGATATGTCAGTTTGTATGGGGGAGGTGTGAGTGTGGGTGTGTGAGTGTGGGTAGGTGTTGGTGTGTCAGTGTGTGTGGGAATGTGTCAGTGTGTGTACCAGTGTGTGGGGTGTGTGGATGTGTCAATGTGTGTGCCAGTGTGTGTGTGTGTGTGTGTGTGTGTAATTTAAAATAATTCACTTAAGAAAAAACAAATGCATTAAATGAAAGGTTTTTAATGTAACTGATCTTTTCATAAATTAGAGCTCTGAGAGCAAGAGAACTTGCAACTTGAGAATTTATGTATGACAGCCAAAAGTAAATTTACCAATGACCTTTTTATGACCTTTTTTGAAATTCTGATGTAAACAATTTCTATCTACTGTTTACATTTCATTTAACAGAAATGACAAATAGTGATATTTAAAAATGTTGATATTTCTATTTTAAATACAATCTGTAACTTCCATGCTATACCAGTGATAACAATATTTCTATATATATGCTACAATTATATGGTTCAGAACAGTGAAATAATGTATCATGTGTACAAGAATATAAAAATACAGTGTAAAATTACCATCACCAAAAGCTAAGATAAATAGTTATCAAATAACGAAAGCTAAGATAAATTGTTATCAAATAAAGTATTAGCGAAAAGTAAAAATGAAGAAGTACCAATGGATCGTCGAAACTGCAAGTCGACCATCAGAATTTTACAAATTAGATATACAAAGGGTCTCAACACGAAGAATGATTGCGAAACCCAAACAGGATAGGACCAGGTGTCCAGAAGGAGTCATGCAGTGTTCCATGTTACATGCCACACTCGTCGCAAATGTTACATGGAAACCTCTCCAGTTTGGTGAAAAGGGCAAGAGAGATTAAGACAGTTATAAAATAAAGTGAACAAACATTGACTCATCAACCCCTGAAAAAACAATGGATTCTTCTATAAATCAATGACTTAGGCTAGTCCAAATGTGTCTCCAGGGGTTAATGGGTTAATAATGATCATGTTTACTCTGTGGAGATGTTGTTGGATTGAGATTGCTCTTAAACAGAAACGATTCAACTTGAGTAGATTTCTGATGTATAGGTATAACTATGCTGTCATCTTTCGGAGTCAAGCCTGATGGCGTTACAGTAAATCAGACATTTTACCAATAATTTTACTAAACAAATAATTAGTACCATGTCTGCTAATTAACAGAGAATGCCTCTATCTATATTCAATATTTCAATAGGACATTTTTGTGTCGCTGTATAATACAAATATAATATTCCTGAGAGGATGATAGCGGAAATTGTTACCAACACCCCCAAAAAAAATATAAGTAAGCACTGATTTATCAGTTATAATATGAGAAATAAGTACCCAGTTATCAGATGTAATATGAGTAATAAGTAAGCACCCAGTTATCAGATATGAGTAATAAGTAAGCACCCAGTTATCAGATGTAATATGAGTAATAAGTAAGCAACCAATTATCAGATGAGTAATAAGTAAGCACCTAGTTATCAGATGTAATATGAGTAATAAGTAAGCACCCAGTTATCAGAAGTAATATGAGTAATAAGTAAGCACCCAGTTATCAGATGTAATATGAGTAATAAGTAAGCACCCAGTTATCAGATGTAATATGAGTAATAAGTAAGCACCCAGTTATCAAATGTAATATGAGTAATAAGTAAGCACCCAGTTATCAGATGTAATATTAGTAATAATTAAGCACCCAGTTATCAGATATAATATGAGTAATAAGTTAGCACCCAGTTATCAGATATAATATGAGTAATAAGTAGGCACCCAGTTATCAGATATAATATGAGTAATAAGTAAGCACCCAGTTATCAGATATAATATGAGTAATAAGTAAGCACCCAATTATCAGATGAGTAATAAGTAAGCACCCAGTTATCAGATATAATATGAGTAATATGTAAGCATTCAGTTATCAAATGTAACATGAGTAATAAGTAAGCACCTAGTTATCAGATGTAATATGAGTAATAAGTAAGCACCTCGTTATCAGATGTAATATGAGTAATAAGTAAGCACCTAGTTACCAGATATAATATGAGTAATATGTAAAGTAAGCACCCAGTTATCAAATATAATTTTAGCAATGAGTAAGCACCCAGTTATCAAATATAATTTTAGCAACGAGTAAGCACCCAGTTATCAAATATGATTTTAGCAATGGGTTAGCACCCAGTTATTAGATACGGTACAGTGGAACCTTCTTGAATGACCACTCTCATGAAAGACAACCTGTCTTTAGACATCACTTTCTGAAAACCTATTAGTTAATTAATCCTTAAATAAAACCTCTCAAGAGAGGCCACTTGTCTGGATGTGGTCTCTCAAGACAGATGCCCTGTAATAGCATTAAGCATGTTAAGTTAGCACCCAGTTATCAAATATAGTATACTAATATGTATAAAGCATGTAAAGTCAGCATCCAGTTATCAAATATAGTATACTTATAAGTATAAAGCATGTAAGTCAACATCTAGTTATCAACTACAGTATACTTATAAGTATGTAGCATGTAAAGTCAGAATCCAGTTATCAACTACAGTATACTTATAAGTATAAAGCATGTAAAGTCAGCATCCAGTTATCAAATACAGTATACTTATAAGTATGTAGCATGTAAAGTCAGCATCCAGTTATCAACTACAGTATACTTATAAGTATGTAGCATGTAAAGTCAGCATCCAGTTATCATCTACAGTATACTTATAAGTATAAAGCATGTAAAGTCAGCATCCAGTTATCAACTACAGTATACTTATAAGTATAAAGCATGTAAAGTCAGCATCCAGTTATCAACTACAGTATACTTATAAGTATGTAGCATGTAAAGTCAGCATCCAGTTATCAACTACAGTATACTTATAAGTATGTAGCATGTAAAGTCAGCATCCAGTTATCAACTACAGTATACTTATAAGTATGTAGCATGTAAAGTCACTTCCAGTTATCAACTACAGTATACTTATAAGTATGTAGCATGTAAAGTCAGCATCCAGTTATCAACTACAGTATACTTATAAGTATGTAGCATGTAAAGTCAGCATCCAGTTATCAACTACAGTATACTTATAAGTATGTAGCATGTAAAGTCAGCATCCAGTTATCAACTATAGTACACTTATAAGTATACAGCATGTAAAATCAGCATCCAGTTATCAAATACAGTATACTTATAAGTATGTAGCATGTAAAGTCACTTCCAGTTATCAACTACAGTATACTTATAAGTATGTAGCATGTAAAGTCAGCATCCAGTTATCAACTACAGTATACTTATAAGTATGTAGCATGTAAAGTCAGCATCCAGTTATCAACTACAGTATACTTATAAGTATGTAGCATGTAAAGTCAGCATCCAGTTATCAACTACAGTATACTTATAAGTATGTAGCATGTAAAGTCAGCATCCAGTTATCAACTACAGTATACTTATAAGTATGTAGCATGTAAAGTCAGCATCCAGTTATCAAATACAGTGTACTTATAAGTATAAAGCATGTAAAGTCAGCATCCAGTTATCAAATACAGTATACTTATAAGTATGTAGCATGTAAAGTCAGCATCCAGTTATCAAATACAGTATACTTATAAGTATGTAGCATGTAAAGTCAGCATCCAGTTATCAACTACAGTATACTTATAAGTATGTAACATGTAAAGTCAGCATCCAGTTATCAACTACAGTATACTTATAAGTATGTAGCATGTAAAGTCAGCATCCAGTTATCAACTACAGTATACTTATAAGTATGTAGCATGTAAAGTCAGCATCCAGTTATCAAATAAGGTATTAGCAATAAGTTATAAAAAGTGTACTTGTATGTGATTTTACTGAAAAAAATTGATTATGTCCTAAATATGGAAACTGCAAGTACTGACTGATCAAAGCCACCACCATTACAGCAAAGATATTTAATCTACTTTGGAATGCTATTTTTAGATAAAGACACCAGATCTCCACAACCAAAATTATACCTAGTGCTTGCTTGAGTTTTTCAAGTGGATCTTCCCTGGCTAAGGGAGAGATCTGTTTAGAATTGACTAATGGGGATGACTTTTTTTTTCGCCCTGGTAGTCCTCGTTTTTCACTGGCATCAGAAAAATCATCACTCCCGGGAGGCGAGCTTGAGAGAGAACTCAAACTGACTTTGTCACATTTAGTCAGGATCCCTTTTCCTGAGTAAATATTGTGAAATAGTGAAAAAGATAATTTTGTACTCCATAACATGTGTTAAGTGCTGAATGATAATAAACAATGGATTATTTCAACTCAGTATGCTGGCTTACAAAACCCCTTATATCCAAATGGAATGTTCCATTGTATTATTCTCAACATTTCTGAATGAAGCTCATTAACAACAATATATTTTAGAATTTAAGAGAGATCTTAGTTTATATGTCATGTTAAAATTAAATTTCATAATTATCTTCCAAATTAGATCAACTCTAGTTCATTCTGTCTATGTGTCTGTCTGTGTTGTGTGCATGCTCCAGTCTGTGTGTGCACATGCATGCTTATGCTCCTGTCCGTGGTGCGTGTGTGCATGCTCATGCTCCTGTCCGTGTTGGGTGTGCATGTGCACACACTAATGCTCCTGTCTGTGTGTGTATGTTTGTGTGTGTTTGTCTGTGTGTGTGCACACTCATGCTCCTGTCTGTGTGTGTGTTTGTCTGTCTGTGTGTCTGTGTATGTGTTCAAACTCATGCTCCTGTCTGTGTGCACACTCATGCTCCTGTCTGTGTGTGTGTCTGTGTATGTGTTCACACTCATACTCCTGTCTGTGTGTGTTTGTCTGTGTGTATGTGTGCACACACATGCTCCTGTCTGTGTGTGTGTGTTTGTGTGTGCACATTCATGCTCCTGTCTGTGTGTGTGTCTGTGTGCACACTCATGCTCCTGTCTGTGTGTGTTTGTGTGTATGTGTGCACACACATGCTCCTGTCTGTGTGTGTGTGTGTTTGTCTGTGTGTGCACATTCATGCTCCTGTCTGTATGTGTGTCTGTGCACACTTATGCTTCTATCTGTGTGTGTGTGTGTCTGTGTATGTGTGCACACTCATGCTTCTGTCTGTGTGTTTGTCTGTGTGTCTGTGCACACTCATGCTCCTGTCTGTGTGAGTGTGTGTCTGTATGTGTGCACACTCATGCTCCTGTCTGTGTGTGTGTGCACACTCATGGTCCTGTCTGTGTGTGTGTGTGTGTCTGTGTGTGTGCACACTCATACTCCTATCTGTGTGTTTGTCTGTGTATGTGTGCACACTCATACTCCTGTCTGTGTGTATGTGTTTGTCTGTGTATGAGTGCACACTCTTGCTCCTGTCTGTGTGTGTTTGTCTGTGTATGTATGCACACTCATGCTCCTGTTTGTGTGTGTTTGTCTGTGTGTGTGTATTAAATATTGTCTGTGTGTGTGTGTGTCTTTGTGAGTGTGTGTGCTTGTCTGTGTGTGTGCATGTTTCATGCTCCTGTCTGTGTTGTGTGCATGTTCCTGTATGTGAGTGTGTGTGTATGCACTCTCATGCTCTGGACTGTCTGTGTTGTGTATGCTCCTGTGTATGTGTATGCTCCTGTGTATGTGTGGTTGTGTATGTGTATGCTCCTGTGGTTGTGTATGTGTATGCTCCTGTGTATGTGTGGTTGTGTACGCTCCTGTGTGTATGTGCATCTGTAAGTGTAATTATGTGTCACAGATCTTTTGGACAAAACTTAAAATCAAGGTCATATATCACACTAGGCATGACACATCAAGGAATATTCAACGCTTTGGCATTTTACCAGAATTTTGTGGCTCTTCCCCTATATCATGTGATGTCACTATTCATGTCTGTGGCACAGGTCAGAATTTTGTGGCACTATAGTATGTGATGTCTCTATTCATGTTTGTGGCACAAGTAAGAAATTTCACCCATAGCATGTGATGTCACTATATTCACGTCTGTGGCACAGGTCAGAATATTGTGGCACTTTACCTATATCATGTGATTTCACTATCCATGCGATTTCAGAGTAAAAATGTCGACAAGATGCAAAAGAACATCACAACACAAGTATGGAAGATAACGTTTGTTAGGACTTACCTGGAATGTTGCTTAAACGATCATCAAAATCAAACTCTGAGAGGTCACTATCACTCTGACCCCTTGAACTAACCGGTGGTGACAGGTGAGCTTTGGCAAAGTCATATGGCTCTTGGTTTGATTTCTGTCCAAAAAAGAAAAAGAAATATATGTTGAACACTACTTTGATCAGGAATTCCTATCTACTGTATAGTCAGGATAAATGAGAGATAGAATTTGGGGTTATTTATACAGATATACGAGTAAGACTTTTGGAGATATTTATATGGATATATACAAGTAAGACTTTTGGAGGTATTTATATGGATATATGGAAGTCAGACATTTCAGGTATTTATATGGATATATGGAAGTCAGACATTTCAGGTATTTATATGGATATATGGAAGTCAGACATTTCAGGTATTTATATGGATATATGGAAGGACATTTTATATGGATATATGGAAGTCAGACATTTCAGGTATTTATATGGATATATGGAAGTCAGACATTTCAGGTATTTATATGGACATATGGAAGTCAGACATTTCAGGTATTTATATGGATATATGGAAGTCAGACATTTCAGGTATTTTCAGGATATATGGGAGTCTTATTCTTTTTTTTTAAAAGTGAAAGAAAAAATTAGAGAGGGGAGGATAGGAAGAAAGAAAAGACAAAATGGATCGAAATCAAACTTACAGTTCTTGGAGATGACTGTGGCAAAGGAATACTTGCGTCGTCATGGTGACCCAGCTGGTACCAAAATGGTTCATCATTTAGATTGGCTGTATTCAAATCAATCAGAACCTAAATACACAGAAACAATTTTCTTTTTTAAAAAAAGACTTAGAAAACACAACAAATTAAATTTTCTTGATTAAGAGTCTCAAAAAATAAAAGCAAAAATAGTATATGTCTTTATCAGTTCCAGACCTGTGTATCCCATTTCTTGCCTGTCAGCAGTCAGGCAACAAAATGTCAGTAGTCTTGTCAGTAGTCTGACAACAAAATGTCAGCAGTTTTGTTGGTAGTCTGACAAAAAAATGTTAGTATTTTGACAACAAAATATCAGTAGTTCTGTCAGTAGTCTGACAACAAAATGTCAAGTTGTCAGCAGTTATCCCTAAAATATGTATCAAATCATTTCCAAGTTTATAGGAAGCTTTAAGAAATAATTTTGCATTCATCACTTAATTTCCAGCCCTTGTGTTCCTAGTACAAAATAAAGAGCATGTTATGC
Organism: Atrina japonica; assembly: GCA_030159075.1. Classification (NCBI taxonomy): domain Eukaryota; kingdom Metazoa; phylum Mollusca; class Bivalvia; order Pterioida; family Pinnidae; genus Atrina; species Atrina japonica. Next base: position 4,901 of record BROG01000325.1, on the reverse strand, counting down.
TGTTTGAATTCTAATAACAAAAGAAAAAACATACAAAAACACTATTCTGCTATAAAAATACCAAATAACCATTAGATTTAAATTCATTCTGCCATAACTGCAATACTAGTAACCTCAATACTTGTCATATCCTTAATTCTCCTGTCAAGATTGTCAAACAATTTCTGGCTTCTGTGCAAATGCTACTGAAATTTTGGTTAAGCCTATCTGCCACGATAATCTCTGATTGTCAAAAACCAAAAATCTTTGATTTAGTTACTGATCAAACAAAGATTGGGAGAGTCCATTCTGGTTTTATTTTGATACTGATATCAATATCAAAGATTGGGAAAATCCATTCTGGTTTGTTTTTGCTACTGATATCAAAGTCAAAGATTGGGAGAATCTGTTCTGTTCTGGTTTTGTTACTGATATCAAAGATTGGGAGAATCCATTTTGGGAGATTGGGAGATTCTGTTCTGGTTTGGTATTTACTTTTATTTTGTCCAATATAATTTTGTTTGTTACATAACTATTTATAGGCAAACATGTTGATGAAATCTAGGTAAGAAGTTAAACTCAAGAAAAAGCTTATAGCATTCATGATTTGAAAGGGAACCAGTAGCATTTTTTAACCTTCCGCTCATGCTTTTAACCAGCATTAACTTACCTCCCCTAGAAAATCGCTGGCCCCAATTCTGTCATAATCCCACACAGTTACTTCTAACTGTCGGTCCCGTATATCGATGTCCTTTATAGGGTAGTACATGAATGTTTGGTTCCAGTTGGGGTCATTACAGTTTGGAATTGTCTTCGTTCTTCGTTTGCTTTTATCACTATGGAAACATTTCATAGACATTTAAATAAAAAGCGAAAGAAACAATTTGATATAAAATAAAATAAAAATTCAGAATGCAAAGAAAAATTGGAATCTTAACCCACCCCATACGGGACAAAAACATGACCTGACAATTTTGGCCCTATTGACTTTTTTGTAGATCTTTGCATGCTGAACATTTTCTCTTCTTTCACTTTTACTCTACCTATTATACTTTTCAAGATAATGTTCAAAAACATCCAAAAACACGAAAAATCCACTTAAAAGGGAAAAAACTCATAAGGGGCTACCTGACAATTTTGGCCCTGTTGACAATTTTGTAGATCTTTGCATGCTGAACATTATTGCTTCTTTTATTTTTACTCTACCTATTATGCTTTCCAAGATAATGTCAAAACACATCCAAAAACATGAAAAATCCACTTAAAAGGGGAAATAAATCCCATAAGGGGCAACCTGACAATTTTTGCCCAATTGACTTTTTAGTAGATTTTTGCATGCTGAAAATTTTTGCTCCTTTCACTTTTACTCTACCTATTATACTTTTCAAGATAATGTCAAAAAACATCCAAAAACATGAAAAATTCACAAAAAAGGGGAAATAACTCACATAAGGGTCCACCCGACAATAACCACCAAAATGAAATATTTGTTGTTTTTTGCAAGCCGCTCATTTTAAGGTAACAGTTTTTTCTTTGACTTTAATAATTTTGTAGATACATGTATTAAACCAAAAATATTTGCTGACTCATTCATTCTATATTTAGAAATGGCAGCCATGTTTAATCCTAGCCCCTTTTCATCCGCAACTTTATGCAGCTTTACATTGTTATACTTCCTGTCAAGTTTGGTTCAAATTGGTCCAATGGTTCTGGAGAAGTAGTCAAAAATGTTGAAAAGTTCACCAAAAAAACTTATATTTTCCATTTACTGAAGTACCTGTGACCTTGACCTTTGACCCCATGACCTTGAAATTTTGTCAAAATGATTCTCAATTAATTTCTAATAACTTTTTCATATATCTTTGTATACAAAAAGTTGATCAGTTTTGAGTTATTGAACAGTTTGTAATACAAATATACCCTGTGTTACTGAAGCACCCCCCAGTGGCTCGTTTATGGACAGATTTCATTTTGGTTCACAAACTTTGTAGATATTGACTTTACAATCATGCATACAAAATTTGAAACTCATCTGATCATTGGTTCATAAGAAGAAGATTTTTAGAAATGTACCAAGTTTTGGTCCTTTTTGGCCCCTTTCAGGACCCCTATTGGTCATATAGATGCTATATGCCAAGTTTGGTTAAAATTGGGTGACTTGAGAAGAAGATGTTTGAATGCAAAAGTAAACAAATGGATGACGGACGCCAACGATGACGGACGCCAACGATGACGGACGATGGACTTTTGGCTTATAGCAATAGCTCACTTGGCCCTTCGGGCCAGGTGAGCTAACAAACAAAGGGGAGTAACTCTAAAAGTAAGGGTGGTACAAGTGCAATTTTACTATGCAACACTCCCTCTTCTTAAGATGTATACTTGCAGCAAATATGAGTAACCTAACTAAAGAAATGAGGAAGATATGGCCTGAACAATGCAAAAGAATGATAAGTTAATCAGATATCATATCATAAAACTTACCTTCGGTCTGGAAGGAGGTAAACTTTACAGTAAGGATGTCTAAATTTCCCGTGCTCTGTCAGTGGAAGATTGGATGCGCATATTACGCTGATAATTAGTTCATGTCCTTTCATGTTGTACCATATCTTTAGCTTTAAAATGTCAAAAAAAATGTCTAAATATAGAACTTTAAACCAATTAACTTCAGCTTTATAATATCAAAAAGGTGTCTAAATATAAAACTTTATACCATAACTTCAGCTTTGAAATGTCAAAAAACTAAATATAAAACTTTATACCATAACTTCAGCTTTGAAATGTCAAAAAAACTAAATATAGAACTTGTACCATCACTTCAGCTTTAAAATGTAAAAAAACTAAATATAAAACTTTATACCATAACTTCATTTTTAAGATGTAAAAAAAGGTGTCTAAATATAGAATATTATACCAATTAACTTCAGCTTTAAAATGTCAACAACAACAAAATAAATAAATATCGAACTTCAGGTCTAAAATGTCAAAAAGATATCTAACTATAGAATTTTGTACCAATTAACTTCAGCTTTAAAATGTCAAAAAATTAAATATAGATCTTTATTCTACTTAACTTCAGCTTTAAAATGTCAAAAAAATAATATAGAACCTTATATCATACCCTTCAGCTTTAAAATGTCAAAAATATATAAAAATACAGAATTTTATACCAATTAACATTCAGCTTTAAAATGTCAAAAAACTAAATATAGATCTTTATACCAATTAACTTCAGCTTTAAAATGTCAAAAAAAAAATAAACATAGGACTTTATACCAATTAACTTCAGCTTTAAAATATCAAAAAGATATCTAAATATAGATCTTTATTCCAATTAACTTTAGCTTTAAAATGTCCAAAAACTAAATATAGAACTTTATTCCAATTAACTTCAGCTTTAAAATATCAAAAAGATATCTAGAAATACAATATCATATTGTAATGAAATAAAAATATATATCTAGATACACAATATAACATTGTAATGAAGCTTAAAAATTTCCATTCAATGTCATCATCTCTAGAAAGTGGCCAATAATGATGAAATTCATCCTTTACTGAAAATGTGCATAAATGAAAGCACCTGGCTAATACAAAGTAGAATGGGGTGCAGGAATAATCTGAATTGCCTAAACATTTGAAAGAAGATGTCAGATACCAAGGATAGATACGCAAAAATGTATCATTTTACCGTCTAAATAGTCAATTAACTTATCAACACCTGAAAAACAATGAACTCTTCTGTAAATCAATGATTTAGGCCATTTCAAATGTGTCTTTAGGATTGAATAAGTTCATATACAGTGAAATTAAGCTGATTCAATACAAGTCGAATTATCAGGTTTCAGTCTAATATGACATAAACCTAATAACTGGGACAATTTCAGTCCAATACGAGAGACCTAGGCCTAATAACTGGGCCAATTTCAGTCCAATATGAGAGACCTAGGCCTAATAACTGGGCCTATTTCAGTCCAATATGAGACCTAGGCCTCATAACTGGGCCAATACGGATTAAGATAATTATCAACCCTATAGTAATAGTGTCAAAAGGGTCAATAACTCCTTCTGGCAATAACAGCAAAATGATTAAATTTTGTCGAGAATCGGTAAACAGAAACGTTTATGAAACGGACGATAATCGTATTACTGGGTTTACGACTTTTTCCCTGGTTTTACAACCATTTATGAAACGATGTCTAGACCTATTTATTCTCAATATCTTATATATATAAAAATACAAATCCTGTAAATGTAATCAGTTTTATTTCTTGTTTTGTATTCTATTTCATGTACATTTAATTCTTCTTTGAAAAGAATAATTCATCAATTCAAATATATATTACTAGTAAAATAAAAGTTTGGTTACCTGTATTTTACCAGAAATTTGAGGGGAATGTTGGCGTGACCTACGACCTGCAGATGACCCGGGTGAAGTCACGGTTACACTTGGGCGACTGAGGTGACTTTCTTTGTGTCGATAATCTGGAAAAAAAAATATTATGTATAAAAATTCTAAAAATATCGCAAAAGATGTTTGAGTAAATTATACATATACTGGGCTCTCAGATCTTACTTTGGGAATGGCTCTGGGGCCAGAGTCATTTTGGGTTAATTTTTGACATTTTCCTCAACCTGGGGAAATCACTAATGAATTGTATGTGCTTTAAAAATAAAGAAGCTTCACCTTAGTTTTATGCTAGGCATTTTAATGAAGGGAACAATGTATTAACATTAGAAATGAATGGGCTCTGAAATATTTTTCCTGACCTTAATATTATATAATACTGCAACTGAAAAAAATTATTGTTTCCATTGAGGAATACTGGGACTACATGGGTCCTTTGAATGTCCTTAATTAGAAATCTAATTAGAGATACAGTAAAACCTGCTTTAGCGATCACCTGTGTATAAAGACCACCAAG